>QNUK01000195.1:345000-647500 GCA_013621035.1 Clarias magur
CATTAAAATAAAGGTACCATCCAGGTGGTAGTGCTCCTCGCTCTCGGGGTCGGTCAGTGTGTAAAGTTCACGCAGCAGGAGCGGGTACTTCAGCACTCTCTGGATAGGTTTAATCAGATACGACTCGAGTGTGGACGAGTGCTGCTGCTTCGGGTTCCTCTCGTCAAGGAACGCCTTAAAATCCGGGTCCGTCTTTGCTGGACAGGTGCACACACAAGACTATAAATGTGAGATGACACACACTGGGCTTCATTTAATAACATCTGATGCAGATCAAAGTCTTTATGAATAATTTGCAGGACACGAGAAATATGTTTCTAATACCTAAAAAGAAAGAAGAAGAGCAAAAACAAAGGGAGAGATCTCATGCAAAGCCATAAAATAAACAAGTCTAGATTTTCAAGTATGACAAAAAAAAATAATGGCACCTTATAAGGCAGAAGTTTGGTTGTTTATTTTTTTAACTATTCTGTTAAATTACACACCAGGCCTCGCAAAAAACCCTCATCCTCAGGGTTTTTTTTTATTTTTATTTACAGACTGCATTCTATATGTTCTAAGTAGCCTCTTTAGTAGACATGTAGAATTAGACGCAGAGAAAGACTGAGATATTACCTTTTACCAGGACTTTAGGGACTTTAGTGTGACTTGCACAGAATGCGCTGTAGATCTTAAAGCGGTCGGCGTAATAAAGAAACGACCCCCCGAGAGAGAAGAGCACTTTCTGGAAGAATTAGAGACAGAGTGACAGCGAGAGAAAAGAAGTTATACAGTTTAATGTACACTTGGGTTCTAACAAGAACAGTATGACAAGGGGTCATACTACGATCTGCTAAACTATATTTTCTTTGTCGGTGCTGGCCAAAAATACGAGGCAATTACAGGCAGTTCTGTTGTGATGTGCTTTTAAGAGAAAGCACAAATTACCTACTGTAGCTATCTAGCTTGTTTCCTGCTGGGTTAACATTCACTTAGCACAAGACAGATGATGTGATGGTACTAAACTGAAATCTATTTATGGTCCCTACTGTTTTTTTTCCCAATTTACACGGACTGACTTTTTGCAAGAGCATTTTATTTTACAGTACGGTAAGAGTGTAGCACTTAACATCTACTGTAAGTAAAGTATGTGGCCAGTAAAAAAAAAGTGCAAAAGGATTTTACGTGATACCATCATAACCATGGTATCATACTATGGTACCATGATACCATAATTAAGCAATATCACACAAGAGGGAGTGCTGCAGTGATGAATATCAGCATGGCTGTGATGCGACCGTCAGTACGAGAATGCCGATATTCAATACAACAGCGTGACCTGGGGCGTGAGATTCCTTTATAGAACAGCTGCAGAAACACTATCCTGCGCCTGGTGGAACCAACTAACTGACTGGTGCAGCTGGAGGCTGACAGTTAGCAACTGACAGTTAGTGTAATGAGCGGGGAAGAAAGTAGTTTTAAATTCTTATTGGCCAAAAGATGAGAAGACTAAACCAAGGATGTGATTCAATTTTAGGATATCAACTCTGCTAACTTTAAGGTTCAGGGGTTGAATCCCAAAAATCTTAGATTTTAAGCTAATGCACTGTGCAAAATGTGTATGATCCCTTGTCCCTCACATCAAGTAGTGCCCTTGATTAGGGGTTCAAAAGGGATTTAGACATATTCAGCCTTGGGTTAGAAGCTCGTTATCATTGCAGCTAACCTTAGCCGTAAAATAAACATCACAGGGACTTCTGAATGACTTAGAACCAGTAATTTAGGAGACGGCGTGTTGTTTAAGACGACATAACGTTATCAGATGTGTGTTCTTGCTGAAAGTGCTTCTGTGACTGGTTGTGAATGTGGGTTTCGTCAGGCAGCTGCTCTCCTCTCAGTACTGTGGACCGTACAGACCCGTTCTCTCACCCACGCTGAGACACACAGTTAGTGTAATAAACGAGAGTTAGAACACCTGGGATATTGACTGATACATATAGTTAAACATCCCAGCTATTACTGTCTATTATTGTCACCACTGATGGAATCTCTCTTGTCCAATCAGGTACTCGATCAGAATAAAATTCCTTAAATTTTATTCCTTTCTAACCTTGAACTGATCGACTCGCTCCAGCTTCTCGAGGTCGGGGACGAGTCGAGTTCCGTCCTCCAGCGTGCGCAAAAACTCCACCTGAAACTCCAGCATCTCCGGAAGGTTCCCAAACAACACGTCCAGCTTAAAACACACCCCATGTACGTACACAAACACACACAAACACAAAACTAGTCAAGCAGATCCTTTTTAGAATCTTGTAACTTCATCTAAACAATGCTAACATGCTAGGAACAAACATGTTTTGCTTTAACTATAAGCCTCAGGGTCTGACGAGAAAGTGAAGGTACATGATACCACAACAATTAAAGAAAATAATTGTTACTACAGGGGACAAAATATAAATGAAATCTCTAAATAAAAATAAACAGACACCACTAATCTGTATAACTTGCAACAGGTCCTGGTTCTACAACATGAACAAAAATGGACCTTTTGCAACAGTAATACCTTGCAAAATCAACACTGTTTAGTTCAAAAGAACTCATTACTTGCTTTTGCTAATCTGTCACTTTTGCTAAAGCAACTGTCTGAATTTCTATCAAACTCTCTTCACTTATTTTGAAAATAAACCAACTAAACAATGAAATATGAGTGAAAATGTTACTAGCAAAAACATGAAAATATGTATTCACACTGACAATTGAGCTAAGCTAACTCTACAGCTAACCCTTCTTAATACAGCAAACAGATTAGCAAAAAAAAAAAAAAAAACAAACAGCAAGGATTAGCAGTCCTAACTATGAAAATATTTTATCCATGTTAGGGAGGAAAGTTATTCTCACTTATTTGTCACCTTTGCGAGTAATCTGTGTTGTGTACTGATGAAGTCAATAGCAAAACAAATACCAAAAATAAATGAATAAATAACATAAAGCTATGCTAGTTAGCCGAGTTAATTATGGCTAAACCTTTGTTATTTCTGTTATCCTAAGACAAACTCTTACGAACATCAGACAAAATTATTAATGATTTCTTGGGGAAAGAAAACCAGATCCTGAGAATCTCTGTGTGTGTGTGTGTGTGTGTGTACGCGCGCGTGTGTGTGTGTGTGCGTGTATGTGTGCATGCTACACTTAAAGACACATCTGTATTTTACTGGCAATGCTCCACCCAGTGCTCAACATAGCACTTCACTTGCCCACACACACACACACACACACACACACATACACATACACACAAACACTTCCTTTTTCCTCTACCACCCACTGTAGTTTTACCTCATCCTGGGTGAGGAAGCTTTCCTTCTGTAGTGGAGTCAAATATCTCCCGATGAGACAATTCAAATCCTGAAAACACACACACACACACACACACACACACACACACACACACACACACACACATCTTCCATCAGATTTTCCTTACCATATGTATGTAATTACTTAAGAAAATAAAAATAAATAACGAAAAAATTACTTTATCATTTTCTGCACTGTAACTTGCAGTTGACTGAAACTCTAACACTCAGGAACCTTTTCCACAGTTTTTGCCCTCATGTGATCACATCACATGTTCTTAATCTTCTCAGAAATATACAGTACGCCCTCTTTTGCATGCATATGTAAGCTCAGATGCCTAGGATTGACTAATGTGATTGTGATTGACAGGGGAGAGACAGTAGGCCCCTCCCACCCCAAAAGCATTTCTATTTTTGCCATCTTGACTTCCAGTGCCAAGTTCACAGCAATCTCTCTCACGGATAATGTGAATGCTCTTCTGAACACACACTGCCAGGACAAAAAAAGCGACTCTGATATTTCATTCCACCACCTCTGATTACAGCGCACAATGTCAGCTGATTTCATTTTTATGCCCCATAGCGTTGCTGAGTCTAGACCTGAGCGACTGAAGCAACCGCAGATCGTAACACAGGGGTCCAGAGGCTTGTACAGCATGATGGGGGCATTCACTTCATACACTTCCCTTCTTACCCTGACACGCCCATCGCTCTGGAATAGGCTCAATCTGGACCAATCAGGTCACATGACCTTTTTTCTCCATTGCTCCAAAGTCCAATCTTTGTGCTCCCTAGCAAACTAAAGCTGATGAGTCTCACTAACAAGCGGTTTTCTTATGGACACACAGCTGTTTAGTCCCAGTCCTGTTACTTCTCATCACATTACGATCATACGGAAATGCTCTTACTTTCACTATTAAACATAGCTCAGATTTCTACGGTCCAAATATTTTTACGATGCAACGTCACCAAGCGTTTAAGTGATTTATTCATGATTTTTTTTTTTTCTGACCACTTTTTTTTTTTTTCATGAACCTGAAATTCCATGTTTTTCGCAATGTTTTTGGACAGATCTAAACCCAATTCCTGTCATTTAAAATCTCCTTAGTTGTTGTCATTGCTTGGTGCAGGTAAATAATTTGACCCTTCTGAAATTTTTACTATGAAATGACCTACTGTTACTGATACCAGAAGACGCACGGACCTTAACGTAGGTGCGCTCGGTCTCCACTAGCTCGCAGATGACCTTGCGCAATTTATCGGCATCCGAGAGCTGACGAGGAAGTGAGGAAGAGGACGAAGATGCAGCAGCTTCCGATGAAGGGTTCATCTCATGAAGGCTCCGGCAAAAGGCAGCGACCTGTTCTGTACTCTGGAGAGAGAGAGAGAGAGAGAGAGAGAGAAAGACACTTATTAGTGAGTTGGATCCACTGCAGGTTCCATGTCTCTCTTTCTATTTAAGGTCTAAGTTACCATGCAAAAGCTAGAGAGAGAGGAAGTGAGAGAGAGGGAGAGGGAGAGATGGGAATAGGAGCTAAAAAATCGTTTGAACTGATTTGAGCTATTTTGAGGCAAAGGCTTTCTCAGTCCTTCGTCTCGCCTTCCTTTTTTTCTTCATTAACTTCAGTACTGTCTCTCCAGCTCAATTTATATATCGAGGCCTAATGTTCAGTATAAATCTTTCTGTGCCTGTTTTCAAAACCAATTAGGCTCCGCTGCTGAATGTTCTTGCCTGTTGTTTATGAAACTAGACATGCTAAGAGTCTAAATGGGCATTTGTTTTGTTTAATGCGCCGTGCAAGACATGCTTTCTTCTCCGCCGAACACCTGCATCCGTGGGGGATCACACAATAGCATTCACTTTGTAGTCATTTCTGGTTATTTCAGTGGGTCTCCAGCAGTGTTGGGTGTAGAGTGTTACAAAGTAACACATTAGAGTACTTTTTTGATGCGACGAGTAATCTAACGCGTTCGGTCCGCCATTCAAGTACTCAGTTACTTAGTGACTTTTTCAAAAATGTAATCCGTTATTCAGACAATTTATGTAATCTGTTAGCCAGACAGCAGTCATTCCCAATCTATTAGTGTGTGTGTGAGAGAAAGTTGTCCTACAAGCCCCGTCCCCGATAACCCGCCCCCCCCCCTCTGCTGTTATACCCCTATCTCACCTATGAGGTTTGACTATTCGAGGACCGACGCGAGGTAAGATGGAAACTTAATCGCAGCGCCGAAACCCGCGGTGAATCATGATGAACCGTACTTACGGCCACGTACGAAACCGTGTAGGTGAGATAAGGGTATTAGTAGTTAACAGATAATGCGCCAAACTTCGCTGAGTGATGATGGTAGAATAATTATAAAGGTCTCGACTAAAACAACATGCATTAGGAAGCACAAAGGAGTTTTCATTTTCTGCAATGGAAAAGTACTCGAACTAGTTACTTTTATCAGAAAGTAACGCAGTAATGTAACTGATTACTTTTAGAAGACAGTAAGTTTGTAATGTAATTAGTTACTTTAAAAAGTAACGTCCCCCAACACTGGTCTCCAGTACAAACCAAAACATGAAAAGAAAACATTCTCAGTGATTAAGCACAGGGAAATCATTTTTGCCCCACTTATCCCAGGTCAGAGTGCAGGGTCAGCCAGGATACAGATATAGTTAAGAACCTTGCTTAAAGGCTCAACAGTGGCAGCTCGGAAGTGCTGGGACTTGAACCCCTGACCTTCTGATCAGTAACCCAGAGCCTTAACCGTTTGAGCCACCACTGCCCCCAGTGGTGATATACTGTAAGAGATCCCCGTCCCTGCTGACTGCTGATTGCTCGGCTCTCCAGGAGGGGCGTGGCCCTGGAGCAGCTCATTTGTGTTTGGAGAAGGAGTGAATCGAAGAGATCTGAAAATGTAATTATCTGAAGGTTATTTCAGCTGGAGCATTAACCCACAAACAAACACACACAGGAGGGGGAACTCTGAGGACGGTACTGAAGAACTTGCTAAAGAAATAGTAAAACGGACCTTTCATGTGAAAGACTTTAAAGAGGAAGAGGAGCTGATGCGGGAACGAATGTTTAAAGCTGCTATGGTGCGAGTAATACCATGAACTCTCATATCTCGTTTCACGAGAATTTCACACAAAGGACACTACCATGTTAATCTCTTTGTTACTGAACTAGCATGTCCTCTTTGCGCTAGCAGAGACTCATTACTCGTGTCCCAGGTGTTTGAACGTTTGAACGCAACCATAATAAAATCAATGTTGATGTCAGATGCATTGTAAGCGCATTGTCCTCTTCTCTCTCTATCCATCCGTCCATCTTTATTTCTGTTTTCTCTCCTACTGACAGTTTTACTTTACTCCAAACTAAAACACGAGCATGAGCACCTGTCCTTCGGAGTGGTTGTCATGGGGACACATTTACGCCGACGGACTGATGAAGAGCAGAACTGCATGCACGTACACGCACTCTCTCTCCCTTACACACACACACACACACACACACACACACATACGCATACACACACATATACACACACGCTGTGATTGCCAGTTACTGGGGACTGAATGTTCTGAGCAGAAGTGACAGCAAATGTCAACTTCACACCAAACTTGTCTCTACATCCCTCTTCTCTTTCCTCTCTCTTATTTTATCCCCTATGCATTCTCTATATTTATTTCTTTTCCGTCTCTCTGCCTCAGGAAGTGGCAGCTACAAATAATTTGTAAAACCAAATGTGTAAAACTTATACAGGATTTGAAGAAAGCGGGAGCAAATTAAATACAAAAACCAAAGTAATATAGGACAATCTCAACTAACGACAGTACACTGCAATTTCGCCATTTACGCCACTCAAGCGTAATTGAATTTAACACATTCTTACATCACGGCAAGTCCAAAGGATGAAGTTAATTTTTGCCGTATTGGATTTTCCAACATTTTGACCTTGTTTCACTTATTTTCCTAGAACGTTTGACGAGCTCTTGTGAACTACAGGTCAAACAGGAACTGGGGCCATTTCTCAGCTATTCATTTAGGAACGGGGATGCTCCCATCAGGATTTTTGGGGGCCGATCTCCGATCATTAGAAGCTGTATCGGCTGATACCGATACCGATCACCGATTACAGGGTCTACTCGAAGCCTTATCATGTAGCATTATGTATTAAACTATAGCTAACAACAATGTGAATTAAGTATTAAAATTACAAGAAGATCATGAATTGACAACTGTATTCATTGGCAAACAACATGTGCAACACGTCATCTTAAAACGTAGCAGCCGTAAAAACTTGTTTAAAAATGAAACGTTTGACAAACATGTTTAATTTTTCGCGCGGAAAGGTGGAAACGTAATCACAGCGCCAAAACTCGCGGTGAATCTTGATGAATTGTACTTTCGCGCACTGCGCGAAACCGCGTAGGTGAGACAGGGGAATTACCGAGAGCGGAGTGAGTGGCGGCGCGCGAGTTGCTGAACTCTTCCGCTCTCTCAAATGTCTGATGATGTTCGTGGTGTTAAAATGCTTTGGGTGCCTCCCGCCTCGTGGAAGTGCCCTGTTACACCGGTTGCCGATTTCTAATGTATTGTCCTTTTCACACAACACGTGGAACTACCAGACCAGTGAAGCCATTTTAGCAGCGCGCCAAAAAATATATATAAATTGTCTCGCGACAATTGTCTTGCGTCATCTCATCGGCTTTTCTATATCGGCCATTATAGAGACTGCCGATCAAACTTCCAGAGGCTATTATTGGTCGATTATGATCGGCGACCGATCAATCCGAGCACCCCTATTAGGTATTTAACACCAAACTGAAATGGGGTGATATCTAAGAAACTGACTGTCATCGTGCCTTCGAATGTATTTTAAACCCCTGGGAGATCAAGCACTGATCGTCCCAATGGCTTCTAGTCTTCCTCGGGCTGAAAGGGGTTGCGTCACAAAGTTCTCAGTAATTTAATTGATGCATGTAGCTTCGATTATTATTATTATTAAGATAATCATCATCATCAACATCAAGGTGAAGAAAAAAGTGTCAATCTAGTATTGTTTTGGGGTGTTAGTATTTTGGTTGTGTGCAAGCCAATTTCCTCCTTTTCCTGCTCATCTGTAGCCTGCTGATGTGAGTGCGACTCTGTTCCCTTCCCATCAAGGAGCCGAATTATTCCAAAAGAAAAAAAAATAGCATCAGCAGTAAGATAATTTTCAGAGCAAGTTAAGGTTTGGATCTTAGACTTAGATTTAGAGGATAGAGGTAAATTTGGGAGCCTGTAGATAGGGGTTTCAATTAAGGGTCTAGGGTTAATGGTTTCAATTAAAGGTTAGGATCTAATGTTAGAGGTTCCAGTTAGGTTTGAGATCTAGATTAAAGTGTTCTAGTTAAATGTGGGATCTTGGGTGAGGTTACCAGATAAGGTTGAGATGTTACTATTTTGTTTGGCCGTAAGCTGTCGTTTCTGTTTCTGCAGCCTGCTGATGTGGATGCAACCCTATTCCCTTCCTGGATTTGTCAAGGTGGGTTCTAGAGTTAAAGGTTCTAGTTAAGGTTGAGGTTTAGACTGAAGGGTACTTGTTAAGGTCAGGGGCTAGAGTTAAAGATTCAGTTACGTTTTGGGGTTGGGGTCCAGAGTTAATGGATCCAGTTAAGCTTGGGGTCTGAAAGTAATTGTGTTAGTTAAGCTTGGTGTCTAGAGTTAGGTTCTGGATTTAATGGCTCCTTTTAAGGTAAGGAGTTTCAGGGGTCCAGGGTTTAGAGTCCCAATTAAGGGTAGGCTTTACAATTACAGTTCGGATGTACACTCACCATCCACTTCATTGATGCACTTCAGGTACATCTTGCTCGTACTGCCTTCAAAGCTGGCCTACTTCTCAGTGGCATAGATGCAAAAAAAAAAAAAGTGCTGGAAACATTCCTTATTATTCCTTGTCGGGTTGAGATCTGATGACTGTCGAGGCCATTTGAGAACAGCAAACCCATTGTCATGTTCAAGAAACCGGGTTTGACATTATTTTAGCTTTGTGACGCGATATGTTATCTTGTGGTCATACAGAGCATCAATACTCAGGTAGGCTTTAAACCATGCTCAATCAGTATTAATTGGTCCAACGCGTGCCAAGAAAACCTCCCCCCACCACCAGCACCATCCTGAACCTTTGACACGAGGCAGGATGGATCCATGCTTTCATGTTGTTTATGCCAAACGCTGACCCGACCATCCGAATGTCGCATACAGCAGACAACGAGTGGACTCATTAGATCACACAATGTTTGTCCTTTTCTTCAGTGACAGGAGTGGCAACCGGTTCTGTCTTCGCTGCTGTAGGCCATCTGCTTCAAGGTTTGACGTGTTGTGCATTCAGAGACGCTCTTCAGCATACCTCGGTTATAACGAGATGTTATTTGAGTATCAGCTCGAACCAGTCTGGCTACTCTCCTCTGACCTCTGGCATCAATAAAGCATTGTCACCCAGAGAACTGGATCTTTTCTCTTTTTTAGAACATTCTATGGAGATAGTTGTGTGAAGATCCCAGTAGATTAGCAGTTTGGGAAATACTCAGATGGCACCAACAACCATGACACGTTCAACGTCACTTACAGTAAATCACCTTCCTTTCCCATTCTGATGTTCGGTTTGAACTACAGCAGATTGTCTTGACCATGTCTACATGCCTAAATGCTGTGAGTTCGGCCTTGATTAGATATTTGCATGAAGCAGTTGAACAGGTATACCTAATGACGTGACTCATGAGTGTGACTCATGAGTATATTAGGGATTTACAGTACAGTTGGGATCTAGAAGTAAGCTTTACATAAGCTTGAGTTGTGGTCTTAAGGGTCGGGGTTCAAGATAGGTGATTACAATTAGGGTTTGAGGGTTAACTTAGGGATTCGGGATTAGGGTTTGCAGTTGAGACTGTGGTCTAGTATTGCGCTGGCTACTTAGGGTCTGGAATTAAGATTAAGAGAGTTACAGATAGGGTCTGGGTGTAAGGTTAGAATTTACCGTGGAACCTTTTGTGTGGGTTTGGATTGAGGTTTAAGGTTGGGATCCAGGGTTTGAGTTTATACTGTAGTCCATGCTTTTTATTAGTCTGGATTTTGGGGTTAAGATGTGAAGGAGAGGGTTGCACAGTGGCGTAGTGCTTAGCACTGTAGTCCCGCACCTGCAGGTTCGGGGTTCGATTTCCGCCTCGGGTCTGTGTGCATGGAGTTTGCATGTTCTCCCAGTGCTTGGTGGGTTTCCTCCGAGTACTCTGGTTTCCTTCCAACAAACTAAATGGCATTCCCAAATTGCCTGTAGTGTGTGCAAATGTTTAGAGGAAGTCCTACCACGGTTGTAAAATGGGAATAAACACAATCGTTTATTCCTATTATTTACAATCTAGAGGTTCCTGAATGTGAGGGTAGCGGTAACACTGGGATCTAAATTTAGTTTGTCGTCAGTCGCATTCAGTCTGGGGTAAATTGATCCACCTTCTTCCCCCAACACTGTGGAGAGTCGACTCTGTTTAACTGTATTTCACATCGCCTACCAACAGTGATCAAACAATAAAACATCATTTCACACACTCCTGAGCTTGTACATTTGACCCTATATTGAAATAGGTGTGTGTGTGTGTGTGTGTGTGTGTGTGTGTGTGTGTGTGTGTGTGTGTGTGTGTGTGTGTGTGTGTGTCAGCCAGTAAAGCACAAATTTCTTTTATATGTTCACACAATATAATTGCATTTCTTTTCATCTTTTTTTTTTTTCTCGCCATCCATGAGGTACAGGAGCTTAACAGAAGGTGTGAAAAAATCAGTATCTTTGTGTTTCTAAGAGACAGATAGAGAGGACGCATTGTTCTCTGTCCCTGCTGTTTAAAACTGAAAGGAAAAACTAAGACAAGAGGAGCAGGAAAAGCTAAGACTCTCTCTCTTTCTCTCATACACACACACACACACAAACCTTGCACAATGCCAGTGTGTTCTGTCCATCTGTGTTTATGTAAACTCTGATCCTGAGACAGTCATGCATGAAATCAATCCAGTGCCAGAAACATTCACAACACATAATATTCATGATTTTCTGCAATACAGAAATGAAAGTAGTACAACAACATTTGGTCTTTTTTTTTCTCTTTGCTTTGTCTTTGATTTTCTCAGAAGTTAAAACAAACAAACAAACAAACAAACAAACAAACTAACTAAAAATGGGAAAGCAGAATGCTTCTTTCATATTTTAATTGTACTGGCTTTATGACCTTTTCTAAAGAATCCACACACAGACACACACACACACACACTTGCACCGTTCAGATGACACACTTTACACGACTGCTTTACTCACTCACTCATCGCCTATACCTCTTTATCCTGTATTCAGAGTCACGGGGGGCCTGGAGTCTGTCCCAGGAGACTTAGGGCACGATGCGGGGTACATCCTGGTACAGGAAGCCAATCCATCAAAACACACCTATTTGCATGTGCACTTTATGTCAGTAAAGGCGGCTGGTGCAAATGTTTTTTTCGGGATGGGGGGCGCAAACAAAATTAAAATTAAACTTTTAATGCTCGCCTGTAAATAGGCATTTATCAGGTGATTGCGCATCATTACTACTAGTATAAAATAAAGTGCTGACTCGCATCGCATCCAGTCAGCAGCTCCGCTTGACATAAGAAGTGCCGGAAAAGACTCGTTGAGAACGGTCCAATCACATGAGCCCAAATATTTAAAAACCATATTGATTCGCTAAGAACAAAAGTGGGCGGGTTCAGGGCGCACAGAGCTCCGCCCCAAGGATGATTCGAAAAGATCCAATCAGAGCTCAGCCTCAGGTCACATGCTTTTCAAAAATGTACGCGCCTACATAGACACTCGTTTGTCCTGCGCTCCGCGTACACTTTTTTTAAAGTCGCAAATAAATTAAATTAAGAATATTTGCAATAAACTATTGTGACTAAATTACTGTATTTCATTAATAAAGTAAATAATTATTATAATTACATGTTAAAGTAGCGTTCTTCTCTGCCTAACTTTAAAGGGGGCGGCACCCCTGCGCCCCGTATTGACCGGCCGCCACTGCTTTATGTTGTCTCTTTTGTAGAAAAACGTACAGGAGATAGAGCTCTATTTAACTTAAAATCTCAATCTGTTCCAGCTGGCCGGATAATTAGATTTCCAAGTTAGCTAGTTAGTGTTTTTGTTCATTTATGTTGCATGTAGCACCTTGGGGTCCTGGAGGAACGTGAGACTGATTTGTTTCACTGTGTACTGAACTAATAGTTGAAGTGACAATAAAAGCCGACTTGACTTGACACACACACACACACACACACACACACACGCACACACACACTACGGGCAATTTGGAACACCAGTTAACCTAATCTGCATGTCTTTGGACTGCGGGAGAAAACCGAAGTACCTGGTGGAAAGCCATCATGTACGGGGAGAACGCGCACACGCCATGCACACAGACCCCGAGGTGGAAATCGAACCCGGACCCTGAAGGTGCGAGGTGAAAGCGCTCATCGGTGAGCCACCATGTCGCCATCTGAGCATTTTAATCAATTAAACAAAAAATACCTTATAAATGTGTGTTCAGATGTACATACATACATACATACATACTGAGATATACACACACACACATACACCACTCTAGAGCACGGAAGCAGCTCTGTTGGTGTGAAGATACACAGGTGAGTATAAACACAGACGCGCACTCAGCAAGCGACACACTCGTCCATACACTCCTGATGTTGAATCAACAAACACTTGAACACCGATATAAAAACCACACACACACACACACACACACACACACACACAGGTACTAAAGCAGAAGAAAAGAAGATTAAAACATTAAATTGTGGTTGTGTATGTATGTGTATATATGTGCGTGTGTGTGTATATGTTTGTGTGTGTGTATATGTGTGTGTGTGTGTGTGTGTGTGTGTGTCTTTTGCTCACCAGGTGCAGCATGTCGTAGATGGACTCAGACGAACGTTTGCTGTGTCGGTTCCGCTTCAACACTGACATGACTGATCCTTATACACACTCTCTCTCTCTCTCTCTCTCTCTCTCTCTCACACACACACCCTCTCTCTCTCTCTCTCTCTCTCTCTCGCTCACACACACCCTCTCTCTTGCTCACATACCCTCTCTCTCTCTCTCTCTCTCTCACGCTCACTCACACACACACCGCATGCAGAGCCCAGAGCAGATGGGAAACACACTCATGCACGCTAACAGTGCTCTGAAGCTGAAGACTGAATACAGAGACTCACAGATCCACCAGACCGGAGCTTTCTCTCTCTCTCTCTGTCTCTCTCTCTCTCTTTCTCTCTCACTCTCTCTCTCTCTCTCTAACGATCCGTTGTCCTGTCGCTCTTAAGTGAAATAAAAGACAGAGAAAATAATCAACAAAGTCATGATCGAATACCGGAGTCTCTCTCTCTCGCTCTCTCTCAATTACTCTCTCATTTGCCCACCTACGCACTCTACTTCCAAAGCAACAGCTTCGTCCTTCAAATCTTCTCCAACTCTCTCTCTCTCACACTGTCTTTATCTTTTTGCCTCTCTTTTTCCCTTCCAAACAGACCCCAAAGCTAGCTAGAGCACATAGATAGATAGATAGATAGATAGACAGACAGATAGATAGATAGATAGATAGAGATAGATAGATGCTTGACAGATTTCAGATATTTTTTGTCAACCTAGAAATTTAAAAAAAAGAAAAGAAAGAAATGTACATTTTTGAAATACACCCAATTCAGAAACAGATTCGAATCACCTGCACCGAGTGCACTGATCCACGAGTGTCCGATTCACTGAGACCTGACCCGACTCACCAAGAGACCCAATTCACCACCGCAGCTGATCCATAGTGAGACATGATTCATCAATTCATCCAATTCATACAAACCTGATTCATCTAACTCACCAAGCGAACCGATTCACCAATTAATCAGACTCATACAGACAGGACCTTGAAATGGCGAGATGGGAACTCACACACATCGCAATTAATCAGATTCATACAGACCCAATTCACTAACGCATCGGACTCAGAGACACAATTCACATTATTCTGATTCACCAAGAGACCTGATTCAGTGCATCTAATTGACAGGGTCCTGATTCATTAATGCATCTGATTCAGGAAGAGATCCGATTCACCAATGCATTCGATTCAAGAAAGCATCTGATTCGCCAAGAGACCTGATTCATCAATTAATCTGGTTCACACAGACTTGATTCATTCACGCATCTGATTCAGGAAGAGATCCAATTCACCAATGCATCTGATTCAACCAAGAGATTCGATTTACCAAAGCAACTGATTCACTTATACTTGATTCATTAATGCATTTGATTCAGGAAGAGATCCGATTCACCAGTGCATTTGATTCACAGGGACCTGATTCACAACGAGACCCAATTCACCAATGCATCTGATTCACCAAGAGATTTGATTTACCAAAGCAACTGATTCACTTATACTTGATTCATTAATGCATTTGATTCAGGAAGAGATCCAATAAACCAATGCATCTGATTCAACCAAGAGATTCGATTTACCAAATCAACTGATTCACTTATACTTGATTCATTAATGCATTTGATTCAGGAAGAGATCCAATTCCCCCAATGCATCTGATTCAGAGACACGATTCACCAAAGCATTTGATTCACCAAGAGACTTGATTTACCATGGACCTGATTTATTAACATTTGATTCATGAAGAGACCTAATAAACCAATGCATTTGATTCATAGAGTTCTGGTTCACCAATGCATTTGATTCACAACAAGATCTGATTCATTAATGCATCAGATTCACCAAGAGTTCCAAGTCACCAAGACACCAGATTTAACCAAAAGAAAAGATTCACCAGTGGCCCTATTCAACAAGAGACCCACATGCAACATGTCGAAATGAAACACTGTGCTATACAGACCAGCCTTAATGTTTTCATCATAATAATAATAACAACAATAACACTACCCTGCTGATAAGTAGCGGAGCTTTTTTTATTAGGTTTCTTATTCAATATTGTAACCCGTATTCACTGATAATAATGTTTTCAGAGCTACATGGCTCAAATGTGTGCCCTGTCATTTTGTGTGTATGTGTGTGTGTGTGTGTGTGTGTGTGTGTGTGTGTGTGTGTGTGTGTGTGTGTGTCAGTGAGCACTCAGTAAATAGATTCATCTCATCGAGTACCAATCAATCCCTTAGAATAAAAAGCCCACGTCATGCAGTCGAGCCAAAAACCTTCCCTGTGTGGGAGTTACAACTGTGTGTGTTTGTGTGTGCAGGTGTGTGTACCCGGAGGCTAATTATGGTGTTCTACTGCAGTCTTCGCTAACCTGACTGACACAAACCCCTGCGGATACGGGAGCTGGGGGTAGCGGTTGGCATAACAGCATGCTAAGTCAAGCTACACATGCGTAGACGGAGCCGCTAATCCAACAGCTGTGCTATTAAAGTCACGATAAGCTCTTAAAACGCGAGTGGAACTCAAGGATGAATATGATTTTTCAGAGTAATCATTAATAAATATTGCTAGAGTATGTCAGTTCAACACAAACCTTGTATGAGTGTGCATTGAAAACATAAAAAAAAAAAAAACGAGCACTTTCACATCGACGCAAGCTCGCGGCAAGCATTTATTTTTAGATGAACAGTTGCTCATTTGCACTTTTAGGAAGTTAGAAGTAGAATGAAAAAAATCCTGAACAGCCAACAGTACGATTCTTCTACATAAAAATATCAACTTTTAATTACTAAACCTAACTAGCAATTAGTACGAAAAACTCCAATCAAAAGGAGTTCATCCTGAGTGGATTTCGAAGTAAATGAGCTAATTAGCCTGTAACACCAGACGTGCGTTCACATACACCTCATCACTTCAGCGTGGCATTTTCACAGCACTCATCTGAAGGAACTACAGATGAGTAACTGCAAAACGGAGAAGAAGTTTGTTCTTGGAGACACTTGAGGTGTGGATCTGAATATAGTTCCATGTAGGCAGCAGAGCAGCAAAGCTTAGAGACCTGCAAATGCCTATTCTCAGCATATGTTTGTGTATGTGTGTGTGTGTGTGTGTGTGTGTGTGCGTGGAATCTATACGTGCACTGTACTGTATGTGTGCACCGCCAGTCTACAGTAGGTACAGCCACATATATAGTACTGTGGTTCTCTACAAGATAGGAGATGTGATTGGACCACGATAATGAACTGACTGTTATAAATGGTTAAAATTTATCCAGGCCAGTGTCGTACAGTAGTAGACCCAAATCTCAAGAAGTCAAGGTGCAAATCCAAGCAAGGAACCATTTGGAAACTTTTAACATGTGAATATACCAGCATAGTACAGCGGTACTTCGCATTATGAATTTAATCTCTTCCGGAGGCGATTTCTTAAGAGGAAATTTCTTACTGCAAAGCAGTTTTTCCCATAGGAAATAATGTTAATGCAGATAATTCGTTCCAGCCACACAAAATATTGCCAATATTACCAATTTCCAATACGATTTTTGCAAATAAAAACAACCGAAACATTTAGAAAAGACATGTAAATGAAGTTACATATGAAATAGATAGACATGAAACCTCACTTAAACTTAATTTATGATTCCTCTTGGCACCGGCTGCTTTAAACCCCAAACTAAAAGTTTGGGCAAATATCTTCTTGCTACCTTTCTTGATAACATTCTTAAGAACCATGGCGCTATGTCTTTAGTAAATCTTGCAACAACAAAAAAAAAAACAGCAAAAAAATATGTAAACTTGCTTAGTCTGGCTTTTCACAAAGGCAAACAAGTTTTAAGCGGCTCCCGGATGTACGCGCAACTTATCCGGAGTTCAGTGCAGCTCGTATACTGAAAATGCAAAGTTGCAAAGTTTCAGTCCTTATAACGAAAAATTCCTGAGACGGAGTGTTTGTATGCCAAGGCATCACTGTAACCCAGGCTAGAACTTGGACCTCTTGCGTCTAACTTGGAACTTGCCATATTACAAGGGACCCTGAACTTGTGATACGACAACGACACCTCTTGATGAACCGCCACGTCAGCAGGTAGTCAGATAACTTTACCTTTTCATAGTCCCTGTACTCGCTGAACAGCTCGGTGTCATCGTCCAGGCTGTCTCCAGACGTCTCTGAGATGAGCCCAACTCCATCATCCAGAATTTCCTCTGGGAAGACATCAGAGTCAGTCTAGCGCTATTAACAAAAATGTAACACTCATAAAACTTCGGTCTAGAGATTTAAAATGTGGGAACACTCAATCTTGTGAACTGAATGACAGAAGGAACAAAATATTAAAAAGAATGATTCACTGACAAAAAGAACAAAATTACTGCCGAGACAAGGAGACACCCCAAAGGCAAAGGTTCCTTGCAGTGTGCAGATAATCCTCCTCATTCTCAGTGTCCCGATTCAAAATGGTTCTGAACAACAACAACAACAAAAAGCACAACTTGTCCTGAATCATGTCATTAACCGTACCTCGTCTGGTTGATAAAGCTGTTACCCTGGTGCTTATCTACCTCACTTTGGTTCTGGGACTCAAGAAGGTAATGATGACTAGCCAAAACACATCACGGTTCTTTTGGTTCTGACTCACTTTGCTTATGCTAACTACATGAAATGTTCAAGTCACCTCAAGTACTTTGGTTTTATAAGCCACCAAGCTCCCCATGATTCTAGTAGTCCTACAAATAGCCCAATTTGTTTATCTGCTGAAGAAGTTCCAGTGGACCTACCACATCTCACTGATTTTAACACATCTAGTTATGTTTGTTCTCAAAACAAACTTGCGCTTACAGTTCTTGGTTCTTCTAATAACACAACTCATCTGAAGTCTTAATTGTTATTAAAGCAATTAAGATCCCCCTAGTTCTGACCTACTTCCATGCTCCTGTTGGTTCAAACCCACAGAGTGGAACTACTGATTCCAATCTAACTCACCTCATTCGGGTGATTTGTCGGCAACCCTATGCACCACCCTCCTTCCACTGGTTCTACTTCTGGTTCTGCTGGTAGCCCAGAACTTCTTTGCAAATGTTATACTGTAAGAAGTTCTACTGAAATCTCCCTCAACTACATTCTTCTGGGTTTTTTTTTTTTTAAGACCACATAACCTTATAGCACTTGTGCTGGTTCTGACCCAACTCACCATGGTTCTTTTTGTTCTTACCCCACATTCCCATGTTGTATGGGTTCTACAAGAAAACCATTTCCCACATGTCCTTGTCCTTATCTTTGTACTTGTGGTTTTGATGGGAACCAGGCTCTTCCATGTACCCCTGCTAGTTCAACTGTCTTCAGTTGTCTATTCATCATTGATTAAAGTAGTAGAATTAAACCCAGAATTTGCTAGAAATCATCTGACCTTGCCTGTTCTGATCTGACTCAACGTGATTTCATTGTTAGTTAAAATCATACCTGCACTTTATCTAGATGACGACCCAATTCCAACAGTTCTGGTTGTTCTGATGGCAACAGAACATTGTTCTTAGTAACATGATACTGGTTGTACACATAAAAGGACTGGGATTATCAGAGGAGGGCAACCATACTCGTTTGGTTTCTGCTTGGTCCAATCCATCATTAGTTCTGCTGGTTTTGATGGTAACCCAGTTTTACCCACTTTTTCACTCATTAAGGTTATCGTCAAGATAATGGTAATACAAACCATTAAACGTACAGTAGGTTTCAGTTTCTAGCTCAAATCACTGTGGTTCTGCCATTTATCCAACTCATCCTAGGAATTTTCCTAGGAATTCTACCCCAACAGATACTAGTTGAAATCTCATCATAGTTCTGCTGGTTCTGACCTAGTCCAGAGGTTTGTCATATCTTACCATGGTCATTCTGGTTCTAACGTCCAAGTCCTTCTAGTACCCCATGCTGGATCTGCTAGATCCACTCAACTCATCACGGTCCTACTATTTCTAAACACCTCACCATAATTCTGTTGGCCACCAAACGCCTTTGGGTTCTTTCTGTGTCCCAACTCAACCGCCTGCACTTTTGAGCCAAAACACACCCGTCCACATGATTTCTGATTTTGGCTTACCCTGGTTCTGGGAGAAGATGTCGGTGTAGAGTTGCTGGACAGTATCGGATCGTCTTGGGGGCAGGAAGCAGTGCTGCCTTCGGTCCACCAGCGGCAGTGTGTTCACAGTGAGCGAGAGAGACGCCCGAGAGAACGCAGTCTTCATATCGGAGAACGTCAACGTGCTGGAATTCTTCCCGTTCAGCTGCAGGATCTCATCACCCGCATTCAAACCTGCATTGTGTATCAGGAATTTAAGTCTTTGGTACATGTTTTAAAATGGTCTAAGTAAAGTTTTTTTTTTTTTTTTTTTTTCCATCAAGGTTATTTTGAATAGACTGAACTTGATTTTGTTTAAACGGTAAAAATCTGAAGACTCACTCGCTCGAGTATTTTTCGACCCAGTTCCCAAAAAAGTATGAAATGATATCAAACACACTCGGATGGATAGAAGGTCTATATTTGCCAGCCTGCTGACACTATAAAAATGCCTTCCAACGCATGCCTTGACTAATCTTGACACTCGCTGGAAACCATATGTACCGGAGCACATGTGACAAAAAAAAAAAAAGAAAAGACAAATGTAAAGATTGCACTTGAGTGATATAATGTTTCTTATTTTTCTTTCAAGTGGAGCGTGAGTCAGCTGGCATGTCTGATCCGAGCTTGCAGAAAGCCACAAAGCCTTCAATGCGTGTGTTGCGTAACGCTGCGTGGCACAGCGATAACACCCATTAACGCGAGCGAGAGAACGAGCCAGAACGAGAGAGAGAGAGCTGGGGAGAGAAGGAACGAGGAGGAGGAGGAGGAGGAGAGGAAGAAGAAGAAGACAGACAGGATAATTAAGAGGAGAAGAGATGTAATAAACCTTTGGCGAACGCTAATCCTCCTGCTTTTACGTCGGTAATGTAGAGCTGCTGCACGCTCTCGTCCTCCACCATGGAGATAGAGAAACCTGCCGGGAAACGGTGGGAAGTCAACTGAAATTCCACATCGTGGTTTCTTTGGTACATTTGTACATTTTTACAGAGCGATTATTACCGTAGCCGATCATGCAGGACTCGTCCCTGTCAAACTGAATGACCTTCCTAATCTTGGAGCACAGCTCGATCTCCTTATAGAGCTGAAAATGAGAGAGGAGGGGGAAAAAACACAAATGAAAAGTTCTCTCATTCTCATCGTATTTGCGATGCGCTGCGGAGTTTGTGAGTACGTGACGGGAACGAGCACAGCAGGTCGCAAGGCTCTGCAACTGGGCTTTTAGAAGCCGTCAGCGGAAAACAATAACGATCTACTGCACACGGATAAGAGAGAGACATCCATAAATGATGAGATGCGCCTATTTTGGAAGTTAAATTAATTTGTGCAGCCTGACGTGCATACTGATTCTGAATTAACGCACCGCTCCGGTGACTCCATTGCCTCGGAGACCCATTAAAGAATTAATCCTATTAATCAAGCTAATGCGTACAAGGGGTCTGTTCATCAAAAGAGTTTATATTTATTTACAAATTCATAGCTTAACATGAGCTCTATGCATGGCAGATGAATTGTCGGATAGTTTATTCCTTTAAACCGTCCGCACGCTTCCCTCATTAATCAATCAATTAATACACGGATATTTGTGCAGACATTACGATTGAGCTCGATTTAGTATTTTGCTTGATGTGCTGGATCACATGCTTTGTTATAAGCTGCTGCAAGCTGAAGGTGCTCGACGTGGCACTCTGCTTAAGGCCGATGGGTGTTCAAGTCAAACCGGGACTTTCTGGTGCATGAAGGGCGTAAAAGCGATTGAAGCACGGCACGGTGATGAATGATGAGACAGTGATGAAACGCCGCAATATAGCGTGAACGGTGAAAATGTTTCGAACAAGCGTGTACGTCTGTGAAAGACGATCCCGGACGAGAGGGCTCGGAGCGCACTGCAGGATCCTGAACTCAAGTCGTCAACTCGCGGATGAGATGCATCTGTCCGTAGGAATCGTACACACAAATCATTCTTACATCACTTGCGCATTACAGGAACTCCGTGTTTGGGCCCTTTAAGGAGCTCCTGGGAGGCCAGCATTTCATCCAAGCACTAGTGAAACCCTGGGATAAGTGCATTAGTGTAGCAGGGGATTAAATAGAGAGAGAAAAAAAAGGGAGTTTATACTCTCATAACTGTATTCTGATTTTCTTCACACTGGAAAAAATGTCCCTGTTTGACTCGAACACCCTTCAAAATGATTGACATACGCATACAGGTAAAACTTTGTAATGCCTCTATTAAATGTACGAGTTACTGTATGTAAATACCAGGTCGTATACGTCCTCCTCCGGTTTGGGGATGTAGAACTGCACCTGAGTCTCAATCAGGAACTTTAAACGCAGGTAATGTTTAGTTGAGTCCAAATCATGAGTCTGGAAATTAAAAGACAAAGAGAATCCTGAATGTTCATGTTCATAGAGTTAAAAAAAAATATATAAAAAAAAAACACTTGACTTTGAATGTATTTGAAAATATGACTTTGAAAGCTAATCATTTTGGCGTCACCCCCTCTGATCGCGTCATCGGGTTCACCTCACACCCCTCGCACCCCCTCAGTGACGTCACCATGAGGAACCCAAGTCACACACCTTGCAGATGGTCTCGAGTGTGTCGAGCGCGGACTCTCCCGGCCGTATTACGGCGAGAATGGGGCGACCGTTGGGCAAACACACCCAGGAGGGCGTGAGGCGGTCCTTCATCAAGCCCGTCACACACACCTGCTCGTCCTTCTGTGGCAGAAAAACATGAAGAGGCAGAAAAGCATTCCTCACAGACAAACAGCAAAAGTTTGGTCTCTTGTTTCTGTGCTGAATGAACGTCTGGATAGATGAGTTTATACATGAATAGATAGACAGATTAATTGATGGATGAGTGGGTGGACAGATTTAAATTTTACTTGAAAAGACTTTAATTAATTAATTAATTAATTAATGGATGGATACTGCAGATGAATAGGGAGATAATTGGATGGATGGATAGACAGAATGAATGAATGATGGATGGATGTGTGAGTGGATGGAGAGTCTGATGGATGGATGGATGGATGGATGGATGATGAGTCTACAGAATGAATGAGAGGAAGGGCGGATGCATGCATGCACTCACACTTCCCCGTGAAGATTCCTGCATCATTCCCTCCATGTCCCTCTTCACTGGCTCCTCGCCTTCTGCAAACACCTGACAACAAAGCAAAGCAAGTTCATAGCTTTCTCTCAAGCAGTGTGTGTGTGTGTGTGTGTGTGTGTGTGTAAGAGTAATGTGTTTACACTGGGAAGATGTCGCGCACTATTAATAACCAGATGATGCATTAACACCACAGAAATAGAGTTGGGAACTTGGGAAACTGTACAAGCTCTATATACTATACTCCACGCTCGTAGCCTTTACTATAGTAGGAGTTGTGGAACCACCAGAGGGCGCTGTGCTTTATATTTCACGGAAAGGCTCAGGAGTAGTGATGCAAAAAGCCGTGATGGTTCTAGACTGTTCAAAAAGTGAGGTCCTGTGTGTGTGTGTGTGTGTGTGTCTGTGTGTGTGTGTGTGTGTGTGTGTGTACCTGTTCAATGCTGGGGTGTGTGTGCGTGTGTATTTTCCTCTTTGAGTTCGTCTCCAGTCCCCACAGTGAGGAGAAGCGACTTTTTCGCTTGGCAGTGGAGTGTGACATGGCGTGTGCTCGCCTCCGAACGCCGCTCTCTGTGCGCGCCGCCACCTACGCACACACACACACACACACACACACACACACCAGCACAACCAAACAGATCTTTACGAAACATTATTTTATTATTTTATACAATAGTTATTAAGGTTTCTCTCACTATCCTCCTTTATATGCTGAGATTCTTCTTTCCCTCCTTTTTCAATATCAATTTCTCTAGCTTCCTCACACAACATGTCTCTCTCTCTCTCTCTCACTGTGTGTGTGTGAGAAGGTCACATTTACATTTTCACATTTTATTTTCCACAAAGCACATAATCAATACGCACACACACACACACACACACACACCCGCACACACACACACACAGACACACACACTCTCTCATTGTTTCTCCCACTTGAAGTCTCTCGCATTTTCGCTCATTTTCTAGCGTTTTCATCTGCATATTACACCCCTCCCCTCCCCCCGCTGTGTGTGTTTCTGTTTCTCTGCCACTTGTGCTGTTTCTCTTTGGAGGTTCAATATAAAAAGTTCAATAGAGACTATAAAAAGCGTAAAATATCATCCTGTGCGTGAGGTGAGAGTCTGAACATTTCAGAAAAGCTTTTAATCCCCTGCTTTCCCAGAATCCTCTGTACTCTGGCCGTGGGTGGCTAAACACGCACACACACACACACACAAATAATGTATCAACCGTGCATAGCTTGAAGAACATGTCCCGCGCGCGCACACACACACACACACACACACACACACACACACACACACACACACACACACACAGACATTTCACACAAAGTTCACACAAAGTTCCAACAGAGGGCACGACAGTACAAAATAAATTAGATCTGGATCTTCCTGACCTGCAGTGGAAAATATGAAAAGAACAAGAAATGAGAATAAAGAGATGAAGAGGTGAAATCTAGTCTTGCATAACCAAGAAAGGCAAAAATGAGAATGAGGTAATAGCAAGAAAAGGTATTGACGGTATAATGAAGAGATGGAAAGCAATGCAGAGAACGGTTTGCATGGGAATGGGGTAAAAAAAATAAATAAAAATAAAAAAAGAGTGAGAGAGGAAGAGCAGAGAACAAGGAGGAGGAGGAGGTACATGTTCAAAATGATGGAGGCACAGAAATCAAACTACAGTGGTACCTCGGCATACAAACACAGAAACAGCGTACGTCTGGGAGCCGATCAAAAACTTGTTTGAGTCAGTGGAAAGCCAAGCGAGGTGAGTTTACATGTGTGTTTGTGGGTGTTTGAAATTTTGTGCGAGCCTTTAGTGAAGACGTGGTACTATGGGGTCCCAAGAATGTTATCAAGGACGGTGGCAAGAAGAAAAGGGAGCCGCTTTCGGTTTGGTTTTTAAGGAAGCCGGTGCCAAGAAGAATCATAAATTAAGCTTAAGTGAGATTTAATGTCTATTTATGTCATATTTTACTTCATTTCCATTTGTATTATCTTTTCTAAATGTTTTGATTGTATTTATATGGATTATAGTGTTGGAAATCGGTAATATTGGTAATATTTTTGGGAGGCTGGAACGGATTATCTGCGTTTACATTATTTCCTATGGGAAAATGCGTATCGCAATACGAAAGAACTCGTCAGTATGTAGGCCGAGGTACCACTGTAGATGTATAAGATAAAACAAGTGGGATGAGCTAAGGGTGAAGGGCATCCATCCATTCATCCATCAACATCTATCCATCCTTCCATCCATCCATCCATCCATTAGTCACTCCATCCACTCATCCCTATGCCCAGGTATTCCTTTTTTTATTGATTATTGAGGCAAGTTGTAAGGATGAGGATGAAGGTAAGATGTAGGAAGAGGAAGAGGTAAACATTGATGTATGATGCAGTTGAGAAAGATAGCGGGATGAGGTAAACATGGAGGCATGTGGAAAGAACAGATTTTTTAACTGTATTGAGGAATTCCATGGAGTTGAGGTAAAGGATAAGGATGAGGATCTAAAGATGAGGTAAAGACGTAAGAATGATAAGGGGGTAAACAATAAAGGATGACTGCACTGAGAAGGAAAAATGGAGGAGTTAAGGATGAAGGAAATACAGAGGTAGAGAAGAGAACACAAAGAGGTAAAGATAAATGATTTATGAGGAATGAGGTAAAAAAAAAAATATATAGGAGTGATAACGAGCTCAATGGCATAAACAAGAGATTAAATAAAGATGGATTGATGTGGTTAAAAAAGAGGAGTTAGGGAAACCAGCATTTTATGGAGTTTGTTAGTTGGATGGACAAATGGGGATGAGTACCGACAGTTCCACTGGAAAGTGAATTGAAAGAAGAAGAGGTAAATGTGGGGAAATAATGATGGACGGATGGACGGATGGATGAAAACAAAAAGGACAAGTGCAGGGAAAGACAGAAGTATAGTCAATGTGGCATAGAATGAGGGCACAGTGCAGGCAAGGCAGCCTATGGAGGAGGTAAGGACCGAAGGATGAAGTAAAGATAAACGATGATGCCAAGTTGAGTGAAATAAGGAGGAGCTCAAGATGGTTGGTGAATTAAAGTGATGAAGAAATAAAGCTAAGGACAAGAAGGAGGGATGAGGATATATAGGAATGGAGCAATATACAAGTTTCTGATTTTTTGTCTAAACCATGATATGGCCCCAATGTAACAGATGAAGGTTTAAAGACATTGCTAACGGCCTCCACTGTGGCAGCCTAGCAGTGCTGGTGCTTGAACCCCCAAACATTCCCCAAAGTAACCCAAAACCGTAAATTAAGCCAGCGTTGCACTGTGAGATATCCCAGATAAATGTTCATACAATTGAAGAAAATGCTCCATAAGTCCAAATCAGCCACAATGTTCCCCAGTATTGCCCCAGCTGGGTGTTCAGACAGAAGACACCTATTAGAAGTTCAGTGGATCTGGGGTAATACTCTACGTTATAGAGTAAAGATTGAGAGACAGGAGAATGAGGTAAACGTGAACAGAAGAAAGATTAAGGTGAAGATCAAGAGATGGTCACCAGAATATGGAAAGTGGAGACGGAGAAGCCCATGGAGAGTTTAGTGGATGAAGGGAAGGTAAAGATGCGGAAACGGAGAGATCGTTTAAGGGTGGAGTGTTGATCACCAGAGCGTGAAAGGAGGACACCGAGAAGCCGAGACGTCCCATGGAGAGTTTGGTGGAGCGTGAGGCCACTGAGAGGAGAGGCTTGGGATTGGGCAGCTCTTCTCCCTGCAGGCTGCATAAATAACACCTCAGTCGGAACAAGTCCACATTATAGCACTCCAGATTCTGCTCCCACACGGAGATCTGACAAAGAGAGAAAAACAGGGACAGAAAGACAGATCAACGTTAGAATACATCTTATTTTTCTGGTTTCTCGTAGATCCCCTTCATATATACTGATCAGATATAATATTGACTCTACATTGATTATACCAGTAAATTTGGTGACAGGATTATGGGCAACAGAGGCTCATTTATACCAGTGTGAGCAAAGCCCAGTCTGTCCAGCCCGTTCCCACAGAAAAGGCAATTCAGCAAACCTCGCTGAAAAATGTCAATCTAGTCACGATAGAATGGCACCAGAACACCCAGTGCACCACAGCCTACCATGCACAGGGCCCAACGCCAGCCTCCACGGCCTCCACGACCTCCAAACTCCCCAGATCTCAATCGGATCAAGCACCCATGGGATGCACTGGACAAACTAGTCTGGACAAACTAGTCTGGGCAAACTAGGTTTTACCTAATCTCCCTGTATCTTCCATATAGCCTTGGTTGCTCCCTTGACTTTAACCCTCCCATCTATAACATTACCTGTTCCAGGATTGTTTTCCTTTTCTTGGTATCAGTGACCGAGGCCAGCTGCATGTCTCCCATCTTCTTCATCTTCTCATCCATGTCGATCTTCTGCTCCAGTTTCCGGATCTCGGAACGCAAAAAGCGCACCGTGTCATCGCGGTGGTGTTGACGGGCAACGGCGGCCGCGCATGCAGAGTGGATCGCTGTCACCCAGTTCTCTACTTCCGTCTGACTGCATGTCTGTTCAGAGACAGAGAGATGTACAGATATATACTGGTGTATTCGAAAGTAGAAATGCTTTGTGAATGAGAAATAGGCACGGAAATAAGAACGATGTGCAGGGATGCAGGGACGACACAGAGACAGATGAAGATGGAGGGATGGTCACTCAGGCGTTTGAGGTTAAGGAAGAGGAATGTAGTGGGATACAAAGATGGATGAAGTTATGCTGAAGGACAGGTTATCCAGATGTGGCATTTGAAAGGGTACAAGGTGTTAAAAGTGGAGGTATAGATGGACACTATATGGACAAAAGTTTTAACCAAACCTGGTCATTATTGAATTTAGGTGTTTCAATCAGGCCTCTTATCCCCAGTGAAGGGCCATCTGAATGCTTTGACATTCCAAGACATCTTGGACAATATTGTGCTTCTATGTAACTTTGGGGCAACAGTTTGGGTAAGGTCCTGTTCAATTCCAACATGACTGAGCCCCAGTTCACAAAGCAAGGACTGTAAGTTCAGTGTAAAAGAACTTGACTGGCCCGCACAGAGCCCTGACCTCAACCCCATCGAGCACCTTTGGGATGAACTGGAATGGAGATTGATCTCTGGGTGTTTGGTGGGTTTCCTCCTGGTACTCCGGTTTCCTCCCACAGCCCAAAGACATGCAGATAACTGGCGCTCCCTAATTGCCTATAGTGTGTGTATGTGTGTGTGTGTGCCCTGCGATGGTTTGGCACCCTGTCCAGGATGTACCCCGCCTCGTGCCCTAAGTCTCCTCAAGTCTCCCGCGACCTTGTATACAGGGTAATGCAGTACAGATGAGGACACCAGTGAGTGGGCATAAATTCCCATAGAAACACACCAAAAGCTTGTGGACAGCCTTCCAAGAAGAGTGGAAGCTGTTACAGCTGCAAAAACAGCTGGGGGACCGACTCCATATTAAAGTCAATGTTATTGGATACAATGTCATCGCAGGTTTGGCCAAATACTTTTGTCCACATCTCACTGTGCACTGCTTTCAATCAAGAGGAATTCACTTTATTGTAATTATATTAGCTATTAATGTGATAAAGATGTGTCAGAGAACTACAGCACCACTGTACCTGGAATAGATACGAGTCTCCCATTGAGTTGCTCAGGCAGAAGACAAAATCTTTTTTTGGATGCTCGGGAACAGCTTGTGCGATACTGTTTTCCGCCCAGACGGCGTGCTTTGGGATGCTGGTGTGATCGATTCCTGATCGCCCGTCCGTCTCGTAGAAAAACAGAGTGCATCCTGGGGAAAAAAATGGTCAGCAATGGTCAGCAATATCCAGCACTAGTTTTTACACTTCACAGAAATTGCTTGTGGAAAAAGTTTTGATTCTAGTCACACAAAGATTTCAAGACAAATGTTTGAATATACTGTAAATGCATGTCCAATTCCCATGTTTTAAACGCATGCGTTCGCTCCACTGTTGTTTTTATGAGCTTTTCTGCTCTCTAGTGGCCAATAGTGAAAAGTGCAGCCTGGTGTGCAGAATGAATTATTCATTGTCTTAAAAACCCTCACTAACAGACATCAAATAAAGTTTTTGTTTGTTTGTTTTTTGTCTGTGCATTAGTGACAGCAAAAGGAAGATGTCTTTTTAATTTGGTAAAGTGTGAATGTGATGTAGCAGACTGTCCTTGGAGAACTAACTGCTACTGTAATTACATTTTTTTTAGTATTTTAAAACGAACTAAAAGGTAACTTTTCTTGCACTGTGCCAGTGGGACGCTAGTGAGATTAGATTTGGATATGGAGGTTGAGCTCCTTGGTCTTTATCACCTTGGGAACACGTGTCATGTGCTTCCATGCTGCTGCAGGACTACAACGATCTAAAAATAGACGCGTCCTAAATCAAGCACCTTTCAGCGAGACCCAGTAGCTCTTCCACTTGCGACGAGCCGCGAGCTCCACTTTCTTGTTCTTCTTGTGCACGAGGAGGTTTTTCACGTTAAGACGACCGGCTTTGCGCACGCAGCCTTCGGCCACGCCCGCGAGCGCTTCCGTCTGATTGGCTGAGCTCAGTTCGTCGCTTAGAGCCGACGCCCCTTCCTCCGGGGTTTCCGCTCTGCAGCCGCTCTTCTCCAGCTCCTGGCGGAAGTTCTCGTACACGCCCTGCGTTAAATGAGATCGGATCAATCCCCCGTTTTACTTCATGGTGGAGTTTATTCAAATCAAAGAGCAACAACTTTCAACTGGGCATCACGTTATTTACAAACGAAGGACGAGACAAATGTGAAGAGAACAATAAGGACTTTGTTAGCAATATGTACAGTTTTGTTGTTGTTGCTCAGAGAAGGCTAGAAAACACAAGAAGGGGAAAAAAAGAAAAAGCATGTCATGGGGTTTTCCTATCACTTTCATCCACTGTAGCCTATAAATTATTTATTTCTGCATAAATTCATGTCATATATTCTTCTTTCATCGTTTAGTGGAGTTAAAGTAATGTAGGATTGTCTGTTTTTTTCAACAGCAAAGAATAAATGGTTCAAAGAATAAATTCATTGATAAACTCAGGAATTGGCTTGGATTGAATAATTTACTGTACAGACAGACAGACACACAGACATGTACGTGGGCTTCAACGTGAAATAATAATAAGATCACTCATTTCATTAAAGATTATTTTTAGCTTCAATCTTTTAACCGCTTCTACAAACTCTTTAAAGTAATACCTGCACTGCAGTGTCAGGTGTGTCTCTGCTGCCCCCTGCTGGTGTGGAGTACACAGACAGGGCCTTGAAATGGCGAGATGGGAACTCGCACACATCGCTGTCTCCAATCAGGCCTTCAATCCCGCTGTCCTCCAGCTCAGCGACGTCCCCTACTGTCACATCCTGTATGAAGGCAGACAGAGACATGCTGCTTTGCGGCTTGACTTCTCAGTGAGGAACATCTTAAGCTCTAGACGGTTATCATATTTGGCACACAGCTTGTCTGAGCACTTCGATGGCTCCTGACACTATTGGCAAGGACTGATGGGAGATTACCCTTCAAACCCTACATCTACCCAGGGGTCACATGACTCACCCAGGCGACACTATTCATTTGAACTGACTGAGAAACATACAAACCCAACCACTGCAACACCCAAAAAACTTTCTCCCAGACATAGATAATCTCAACCGAACTTTGAAATGCTACTCTTTTTTTTTCCCCCTCGCTGTCACCGTCTCGCTTTCTCTCTCACACACACACACACACACACACACACACACATTTTCTGTTGTGTTCCCATGTCACTATGCTTATTAGCATGAGAAAGGAAGCGAGCAGCTCACACAGACATGGGTTTCCTGAACAAGAGAAAAGAAGACAGCTTGTCAAAAAGGTACCAAGCACGGCCTCAGTGTCGCATCATTCCCACCAGGCATGCTGCAGGAGTAATCCACAAAGGTACTGGTTCAAATCCCAGCAAAGTGTGTTAAACGTAGTCCCTTTCACTCTGCTCGCTTTACACTATGTTCAGACTAGCAAAAGCAACAAGTCCCTCATGCCGCTTGTAGTTGGTCTCCTGAAGGCATGTGCCGAACACTCAAACAGGAACTAACTATACATAGGAACTGAAGTTGTGCGTGGGGAAGTGAAGAAACATTTGGAACACACGCACACCACAGGACTGCGCCGAGGAATCGCTTTAAGCCACCGGATCTGATTTACATCATATCTAATTTGAATAGCACTAAGGAAATCAATTCAATTGTCACCCGCCGCTGTCTGCAAAATCATCCCTCCACGATCATAGAAAATACAGCATCAGCTGTCACTTTTTACACTTGCTAATATATCAAGAGGTGTTATTATTTAAAATGCATAAATGAAGATCAGCATTTTAAACACTTAACTAAATCACACTGAACAAAAGTTTCCCTTCCAGCAAATACACACGTGGACAAAATTGTTGGTACCCTTCGGTCAATGAAAGAAAAACTCACAATGGTCACAGAAATAACTTTAATCTGACAAAAGTAATAATAAATAAGAATTCCATGAATGTTAACCAATGAAAGTCAGACACTGATTTTCAACCATGCTTCAACGGAATTATAAAAAAAAATGAATGCATGGAACAGGCCTGGACAAAAATGATGGTACTCCTAACCTAATAGTTTGTTGCACTACCTTTTGAGGCAATCACTGCAATCAAACGATTCCTGTAACTGTCAATGAGACTTCTGCACCTCTCTGCAGGTATTTTGGCCCACTCCTCATGAGCAAGCTGCTCCAGTTGTTTCCGGTTTGAAGGGGGCCTTTTCCAGACAGCATGTTTCAGCTCCTTCCAAAGATGCTCAATAGGATTGAGGTCAGGGCTCATAGAAGGCCACTTTAGAATAGTCCAATGTTTTCCTCTTAGCCATTCTTGGGTGTTTTTAGCTGTGTGTTTTGGGTCATTGTCCTGTTGCAAGACCCATGACCTGCGACTGAGACCCAGCTTTCTGACACTGGCCAGCACATTTCTCTCTAGAATCCCTTGATAGTCTTGAGATTTCATTGTACCCTGCACAGATTCAAGACACCCTGTGCCAGATGCAGCAAAGCAGCCCCAGAACATAACAGAGCCTCCTCCATGTTTCACAGTAGGGACAGTGTTCTTTTCTTCATATGCTTCATTTTTCCGTCTGTGAACATAGAGCTGATGTGCCTTGGCAAAAAGTTCCATTTTTGTCTCATCTGTCCATAGGACATTCTCCCAGAAGCTTTGTGGCTTGTCAACATGTAGTTTGGCATATTCCAGTCTGGCTTTGTTATGATTTGTTTTCAACAATGGTGTCCTCCTTGGTCGTCTCCCATGTAGTCCACTTTGGCTGAAACAACGACGGATGGTGCGATCTGACACTGATGTTCCTTGAGCATGAAGTTCACCTTGGATCTCTTTAGAAGTCTTTCTGGGCTCTTTTGTTACCATTGGGATTATCCGTCTCTTTGATTTGTCATGAATTTTCCTCGTGCGGCCACGTCCAGGGAGGTTGGCTACAGTCCCATGGATCTTAAATTTCTGAATAATATGTGCAACTGTAGTCACAGGAACATCTAGCTGCTTGGAAATGGTCTTATAGCCTTTACCTTTAACATGCTTGTCTATAATTTTCTTTCGAATCTCCTGAGACAACTCTTTCCTTCGCTTCCTCTGGTCCATGTTGAGTGTGGTACATACCATGTCACCAAACAACACAGTGACGACCTGGAGCCCTATATATAGGCCCACTGACTGATTACAAGATTGTAGACACCTGTGATGCTAATTAGTGGACACACCTTGAATTAACATGTCCCTTTGGTCACATTATTTTCAGTATTTTCTAGGGGTACCATCATTTTTGTCCAGGCCTGTTCCATGAGGTTATTTTTTTAAATAATTCTGTTGAAGCATGGTTGAAAAGCAATGTCTGACTTTCATTGGTTAACATTCATAGAATTTTTTAAAATTATTACTTTTGTCAGATTAAAGTTATTTATGTGACCATTGTGAGTTTTTCTTTCATCGACCGAATTATACAATTCAGCTACAAATTTAGACAAGAATATTCAACTTCAAATTCAACTACAATACTTAACTATACAATTCATCTAAAAACATTCAGCTATAACATTCAGCTACAGAATTCCCCTACACTAAAATTGAACTACAACATTCAACATATATCTATAAAATGTAGCTATAAAACGCAGCTATAGAATTCACCTACAACATTCGACAACACCATTCAAATGCTAGAACTTCAGGATTCAACTACAGCACTCAGTTACAAAATTTAAATAAAATATCCAACTATATAAATAATGCACAACGGTTCACTACAACATTTAACTGCAACCTTCAGCTACTAAATTCCCTTGTAGCATTCAACTTTGAAATTTAGCTACAATATTCAGCTATAACAATTACTGTATACCATTCAAATGTACAGTAAAATGCACCTACAAAATTTAGCTTCCACAGCATTCAACTACAAAATGTGTTTACAATAAAGATGACATTCAGCTTCAACTACATCATTCAAATGTTAAATGCACCTACAAGATTCAGCTAAAACATTTAGATGCAAAATTAATTGAAAATTCTACTGAATTTGCCTCCAACTTTCTTCAACAACATTTAACTGCAAAATTTAACTACAACAGTCAGCTACAACAGGTAAAAAAAAAAAATCAACACCAGTATTTAGCTATAGCATTCAGACACAAAATTTAACTACCACATTGAAATGCAAATTTCAACAAAAATATTCTGCTACAATATTCAAATCCAAGTCAGCTACGACGTTCAGGCACAACATTCCCCCTTGAAATGACCACAGAGTGTAACGTAGCTCAAAGTTGAAATAAGGACGTTAATTTTAACCAAGTTATAACTCAATATATTAAAATACTGATGCTTACTTGTATGGTTTGTGCCCGCCTTCCTGGCATTGCAGTCAGGTGATTGGTCAACCCTTCCGACAGGCAATGAGATCGGCGGCAGGGCAGAGTGAATGCTCCATAGGTGGCACCATCATCCTCGCATGGTGATAACATCTTGTCCTCCTCGCTGTCCCTGCATAGAGCTCCACCCTTATGCCGTTTCTTAGCAAAGGTCTGCGGTGTATAGAGCTCACCCAGTGAGTTAGCGCGGGTGACGTCGGTGATATTAGCATTGTCTGTGAGATCCTCCGTGCTTGTTAAGCGCTCCAAACTCGCATCGGACAGAGATATCTCCAAAGAGTCATCCCTCCATACGTCTGCAGATTTGGAACGCTTCTTCTTGAAAGAACCAGCACCCTCTGGTGGTTTGGAGGTGTCCTCCGTACTTTGGTCATTGTCAGCATCAACAGCAGGAGCATTAGCTGAAGCATTGTTAACTAGCTCAGGGCTCGAATCCTTGTGGAAGCTCATGGGCCGCAGATTCATAGCCACCCGATCCACCCAGATGGGGGAGCTGAAGTGCGGCAGCGCATCAGCGTCATCAAACGGCTCCAGCCCGTGTTCAGCAAGTGACTGAGGGATGCTGGGTGTGCTGCTGGAGCGCGTGCTTGTCTCCGAGTTACGATGCTCAGGTTTTCTCCGGTATGACTGCTTCCCCGATAGACGCAGCGATCGGGACACTCGTTTCCGTGAGAGCTGACGTTCACGGTCGCCATAGAAACTGTGGCTGCCATACTGGCTTTCCACGTTACCCATAATTCAAATTCTGAAATGCATACAACACCACATTTTTAAACTTATCTTTTATGCAGGTACTAAAACATACATAATACACACATAATTTGATTATATTTCAATGTTGATGAGGACTTGGTGTAAAAAAAAAGGGTTAAAATCAACATAATGATAGCCAGTATGTACATTTCTGAAAAATCGAAAGAAAGAAAGAAAAAAAAGAATCTTCTAGACCTGTATTATTACTCACATACCGAAGCTTAATATATCGAAAAAAAGACCAGCAGAAAAAGATTAATGATTTACAAGAAAGTCACAGTGAGAATTTGTATTAGGGATGGGAATCGCAAGAAACCATCAGATACGATTTTATCACAATACCTATGTACTGATTCAATTTGTATTGTGATACTCACAAAAAATTTATCAATTGTGAACACATCCTAATTCAGTACCCATTTTTATTAATTTTTTTTTTACAATTTTAAACAAACTTAAGGTCACAGACAGAAACATTTCTCTCGTAGTTACAATTTATTTTAAAATGTGTGTGAACTTTGTAACGTTAAAAAATTTAAGCTGTTATAAGGTTCACAAGCAACAATTTGCCATTTCTTTTTCACTAACTTCATTTGAAAATCTTTTGATCTTTCTGACACTTAAACGTAAGTTACTTTAAAGTTAGAGTTGCTTTGGTTTCAGTATTTTATTACAGTCATACAATGGCATTTTTTCCTCTGGATATTTAATAAAAGTCATTTGCTTAACACTAACCATTTCCAGACTTTTGTCCTTAAATAGAAATCAGATTTGGACCTTTAAATATTAAGTTTTTGAACCCCTGGTTCAGAGCGTTACCCACCTGTAGGATTACAGAGGAACAGCAACATTTTACGACTGCAAGTTCAAACACATAAATTAAAATTAAATTTTTTTTTAATTTTGGAGATTTTGGAGTCAGTGTGGTGAAAAGAATTTTGTACAATCTGTACATCATATGCAATTCCCACATTTTGAATAATTACATATCAACATAATGAAAATTTCCCAATCCAAAATTAAAATAATCCACGAGTTCCATGAGAATTTGCTAATTCGGGTTATCCAAGGTCCACAAAAACGTCCAATTCCTCATAGCAAGCATATTGTGATCCCATACAGAGTTCCCAAACCCTAATAAACGCCAGCATAACAATTATTTAATGAATGTAACATTTTTATTACAAATAAAACCTCAGTCACTCATCGTCTGTATCGCTTTAATTCTGTTAAAAGGTCGGTTTCGGGGGCATGGAGCCTCCCAGGAGACTTAGGTTACGAGGCGGGGTACACCCTGGACTGGGTGCCAATCCATCGCAATAAATGAAAACTCCCATTAACAAAAATTATTTTATCCCAATACCAAATAATTACCCAATTATAAAATTTCCACAATCTCCAGATACTGTAAATCCCTTGATCTCAAATACAAACCCACCCACCCAATATAAATTCCTGAACCTAAACAGATGTCTTACCTGTTGTGTGGTAAGGACGTCACCAGCATATTAACCTCAGACGACTTGATCCGGAGTTTGTAACTGTGATTGTCTGGTTTGTATGGAGTCACCGTAACCTAGAAAGAGAAGAAACAAAGGAATGTGTCCTGTCAGATACAGAAATTATCTTGTGTGAAGTTTCTCTCTATACAAGTATATATATATAAAACACTTCATTCCGACCGAGGAATCTGATTAGTTGAGTCATTCCACAAGTGGTGATATAAAGTATAACAGCACCGGCACATTTAACTACATGCATCACTCCATATCACCGGTGTTATACAGTGGTTATTTACACTAACTGTCAGTCGCAGCGTGGGTGAGAGGATGTCTGTGTGGTCCGCAGTACTGAGGAGAGAGCAGCTGCCTGCCAAAACCCACATTCACAACCAGTCACAGAAGAACTTTCAGCAAGAAAACTCATCTCGTAACGTTATATCATCTCACGCATCTTATGTCTTCTAGCACAAGGCTGAATCCCAAATCACTCTCTAACCCCTAATTAAGGGCACTACTTAATGTGTGGAACAAGGGATTATACACACTAAATAGTGCACTAGCTTTCCATTAAATGCTATTTGTGATTCTCCCCGGAACCAGGAAAGTATATTCTGAAAATTTTGCCGAACTGTTGTTCGCCAGATCAGCGATATTGAGCACAACAGCACTCCCTCTTACGTGATATTGCATCAACACCTCTATAAACCCCAGATGCTGAGAATCACATGACTGCCCAGGTGATAAATGGTGCAGTTTTCCCAGGCTGCATAACCTGGAGAAACTCTGGAACCCTGGTGCTTGCTCATGTGTCATAGAACCACAACAGTGATACCCACATACACCATAATGTCACGAGGATCACGTCTGCCACTTTGCCTTGAGGAAGCGGACACACACATCTGAGATATCTGCTGTACTCATGCCACTGAGAGGGCGAAGTGCTAAGCTTGTAGAACCTGAAGGAAGACACCCACATAGCAGGAGGCAGACTTCCAGTGTAGCATGCTTCGAAGTGCTTGAAGACAGTCCGTGCCACTAAGTGCTAAAAACACTCCTCATAGCGTTCAGTCAAGCAAGATTTGTCAAACTTTTAGCAGGAGCAGACAGGATTGGTCAAATTTAATTCAGGATGTGAATGAGATCAGCTCCGTGCACCTCCGCATTCAAATACAGCACATACAAAATGCGGTTGAAATTATATATAAAAGATACATATTGCTGTATACTGTATAGTTTTAAATATGTTTGACAATCTCTTAGTGACACAAAAACGGAGACACAGATCAGATACAGTAATCAGCATAATTTAAGAATGGGATATAATTAGGTTCAGAATTAATGCTAATTAGGGTTAAATAGAACAAGTTGAATCTTGAATATAACAATGAAAATACATGAAGATTACTTCCGTTTTCACATCTCTCTCTCTCTCTCTCTCTCTCTAAGAATTGCTGTTCAGTTTCTCTAAGCAATCATTCCTAGCCAAACTTAAGAACGCCACTATCTAATTTTGAAAGCTGAAGATGGTGTGCCATGATGAGTCGCGATGTGCGTGTGCGTGTGTGTAATGAGGATTTGGGGACTTCGTATGTCCATTACAGTCCTTTCTGTGTTACTATACTGTCTATACACAGTATGGCCACGCCCACCCTGACAGAAAAGTGCTGAATGAGTAAAAAAAATAAAAAATAAAAAAATTGATAACACTGGATGCTGTGATGTCATCTGGCTGAACAGATATACAGACAGACATAGACACAACATTTTCAGGGACAGGTTTCTGGTCCTCCAGTGTATGAAACGTAAAGATATCATTGAAAGAGAGAGTTCTGACCAATGTACTGTACAGTCTAAACCTTTCTTTTATTTACAGTATATAGATGATGTCTTGCAGGAAGCCTGCAGTACTGTAATGGGCCACTAGAGGGCTGTGGGGAAACACTTCAAACGTAACCAAACTGTATCAATCAGAAAGCAACAAGCGCGTTCCTGAGGTGATTTTTTTAAGTGGCTGCTGTTTGTTAGCGAGCTAGCTTTTAATGTAAATGATTGGCAGTTCATTTTAACTCGGCTTCATGTTGCAAGTAAACTTTTTTTTTTTTTTTAATCCCCTTTTTCTGTCAGTGCTTGCTGGTGTGAATCGCCTGTCTGTTTGGAAAAATTCCCATCATCTGTGTATGTCTGTTTTCTCTCTCTCTCTCTCTTACACACACACAGTCCCACTGCTATCAGCTAGCTTCAGCTTCACACACCTCTGAAGATCAGGCGTGTGTTACACTCCAGGCTAATCAATTATGGATGAGAGAAAATTCTCTTTGAAGTTCAGTGAAAAATCTGAACACAAGTCTCTCTCTCTCTCTCTCTCTGAAGCTCCTCAGGTGTTTTTCTCGCCCTCTGTCTGAAGTGAAGTAACCTGCTCTGGGAAGCATCAGTTACAGCACCATAAGATTTATATCATTTTATTATTTATATTCCTCTCACTGTTCTCTCTATATATCTATCTGTCTTAATGAAGTTAAAAAACATCAAATTAATCAGTAACTTTCTCTGAGTCGTTTCAGTTCACTTCGCTCGGTGCTCAATCTGCCCATCCTTCTCTCTTGTTCTCGGAAAAACTCTGTTTGTTTATATGCAATTCATCATCTCCACTTCGCCATGGTGTGTGTGTGTGTGTGTGTGTGTGTGAACGTGTGAACAGAGCCCTCTGTTACCCCTGTAATGTACTCTCTTATCCAGACAGAGCACACACTGTGTGAACATGCAAATATCACTCAAACACACACACACACACACACAAATACACACACACACACACACACACACACATACATACACATACATACACACACACACACACACACACACACATATATATACAGAGAGTGAGAAAGAGAACAATACACTCTTGCAGGAACGCTTGAACAAAAGAAGATTATCATCATTGTCACTAATGCTACAGTATAAATATCCCATCATGCACTGCTCCTGCGCTCAGGGAATTCCTGGTACAGTCGGTTCTCAGTTGAAGAACCCTTCTCACGGCATGCTACAGAGAAGGAACGCTCACTGTATTTGTTCTAAACGAACACTTTACTCCCAAAACTGAGAAGAAACATGTACAGTATCTCAGCTCAAATCCAAACACACGTTACTGTGTCCTCCGGCGACGGCAAATCACCTTCAGGGTACAACCGCAACACTTAGTACTGCTGACGTCCTAAAGCTCCAAATAATGAGATGCAAATGGGAACGTGCAGAACAATAATCTGTGCTAGTGGACGTGTTATAGGAGAATTTAAAGAGAGAGAGAGAGAAGAGAGAGAATATTGGAACTGAAAACTGAAGTTATGATGAAACATAAAAGCAACAGACAAAAAAGAAAGAAAGAAAGAAAGAAAGTAAAATTTAAATGCTGGCAGAAAAAAGATACAACGTGAAAAAAAGAAGAGAGAAAGACATTCAAATGCAAGCATAAAAAAAGATTAAACATGTTTGTAACTAAAGAAAGAAAGAATGAAAAACAACCATGTACTGCAAGAGCGTGCACATCCACTGGGCATGAGTTTACACAAAGCTGTGATTGGTTAGGTGTGACCAACACCTTTTATGACATCACAAACTGCCAGACAGTCTTTTTAAGGTCAGCTGGAAAACTATGGAGTTTATTTATTCAGCTTGAGTAGAAGTTTTATCCCAAGCCTCGATGGATCCGGAGTCTGTCCAAGGAACACTGAGGCAAGAATACACCCTCATACTCCCCCGCCAATCAGCAGAGGTGGAAGACAACCAGGGAACCCATGTGGATTTACAACGGACAGTTACAAAACTGACAGTAACACAGAGTTTACTAGCAGAGTTACAAACTGTACGTTAAAGGCTTTGTGTGTCTGTGACAGAAAAAAAGTTGAGAAAGAATGAAGTGTGTGAAGAATAACCACACTGCACTCACCATGTACACAGTGTAATTATAAAACACAATAAAGAAGGTGTGTGTGGCTCCCGAGAGGCTCTGGGGTGTAAATTGAGGGTCGCTGCAGTGCTGTTGTCATAGCAGCCGACCTGCTGGGAGAAGACACACACGTACACACTCACCAATATGTAATGACATCAGCGGAATTTCCCCCCAACCCAACACACACAAACACAAACACACTCCATCACGAACTGGCACCATCCTTAGCCAAGGTCACAACCCTGATGCCGCACTAACGAATAACAGCTCTGTACACACACCGTGTGAGTGAGACGCAAGGGAGAGGGAGAAAAATGGGAGAAATCCACCGTTTCATGCTTACCTTCATAATTATTTTGCCTTCGAGGGTTTTTTGCCTTGTTTATTTCAAACTACTACTCATTTTGACTTTTTCCTACAGTAGTTTACCCATAATGCTGTTCTACCACCTGATAATGGTGTCAACATTCTCTCCATCTCTGCAGAAAACGAGTGATGCAGCGGCGCTTTAGTCCTTCAGTCTGTCACGCTCACTAACCTCCTCAGGTTTAAGGAGATCGGCTTGTAAAACGCTCATGCTAATACCACGATCTCTGCTAGTTAGCCTCTGCCTTTTCTCATGCTGCATTGCATTCTGGATTTTTAAGTGCAATGTTTGCACAAACATCTCCACTGCTTCTAGTCTGTCTATCGCATTAACACATCGAAAATAAAAAAAATTTAAGGAACGCGGGAATCGAAAAGGAAGCTCTTGTTATCATTACCATGACTTCGTATGTTACAACCATTATCTCATTAAATGACTAAGTAGCTGTGCTAGGAATAACATACTGCACCCGTACGATAAAAATGTGATGCGGTCAAGAAAAGCACACCAAAAAGTGTATTCCTCTTCATATACTACAACAATTAGCCATCGAAGACATTTCATGTTACTAAACTGTAAAACTTTACCATCTGTCCTGAAGAGTCACCCGTGTCTAAAAGCTGACTACACAGCACTGACACTGGAGGCTCCTTCCACAGGAATAACGCCTTAAGGTATTCTAGGAATGCGTAATGTTTAATGCAAACTAATGTTAATCCAATCAAATGTCTAATGTCAGATTTTTTTCCCGCATTTGCTATGCGGTCCTGATTACTGAACACTAGCGTCTCGCTAGGCCCTGCTGAACTTGAACAGATGGCTCCGGCCATGTGACTGAATGAAGGCCTAAATTAAGGTTCATTAATTAAATAACCAATCGGGTTTTGAGATATCGTCTTTTAATTATTAGAGACAATTGAAATATCTTATTTAATGTCTCCAAATGAGATATGACGATCGCAACATGGGAGTTTTTGTAGTTAATGTGCTAATGTGTGTTTGATGTGAGATTTTTATTTGCTAGCTTGCTAGTTGTGGAAGACTGATGTAGGGAAATCTGTTAATCTTTTCGTGTACTTGTTAAACTTCAAAGATGTTTGGCAGGAAAATTCCTGGAAAAAGACCAACAGTTTCTGAAATAAAAGAACATCCTACTGGATTTATTAACGCCAAGGTTGATGTGTATAATCGTGTCATTGCGCTTTTCATTCATAAAAACCATACTCCAGTACATCTATCCTGAATGGCAACCACGCTAATTCTTTTCACCTGCTCTTTATTTTTTCCACCCATCCCGAGGCATCTGGAGATTGTGCCAGCTCCAGTAGACCGAGGCCACCCCTGTGAGGTTCCTGAGGCATCCAGAGAAGGACCTGCTCCAGCTGGATTCTTCTTCATGTTGGTTTGGAGCTACACATGCTGCTCCTGAGCTCCCAGTGATCCAGACCCCCATCTGCCCTCTGCACCTGCTGACTCAACCCTGTGCTGAACTGGACTTTGTGTTAATTTAAATAACTTCTGTTATATCGAACTTTCAGCTGCATAACACACATGATGTTATACAATTTCTGTTATCTGTTATCACCCAGATGAGGATGGGTTCTCTGTTGAGTCCGGCTATAGAAATGTGACTATATGACTATATGACAATATGACTATTGTTAAAAGCGCTATAGAAATAAAATTGAATTGAATTGAAAAAAAACTGCTTTTCAAGCAAAGTGCACCTGAGCTCATTATATTGAATTTGGTTGTTATTGTTATTGTATATCATTTTATTTATTCTTTGATAAAAAAAAAAAATTCATGTATTGCTGTTTTGGGTTCAGTAAGTTGCCTTTTGAATTGTTTGCTGGTTTAATATGTCGTGTTTTGGGTGTCCTCTGAACACATGATTTTTTTTGTCTGTGTATTGGGAATTATATGTATTTAGGGCTTAAAGATGTTGCATCTCCTTTACTAATGATGAGACTCTATAGTCAAGTTGCACTAGAGGTTTCTTTGCATCGTTTTTAGTTTCTTTGAAGAGAGCTCGCTGTTTCAAAGCTGATTTAAAGCTGCACTACATCCAGAGCTACTGTTCAACCCTTCCGACCAATCAGAATCCAGAATCCAACAGTATCGTGGTATAAAAATATATACAGTGGCACCACGGCATACAGATTTTAATCCGTTCCGGAGGCGTGTCCTTAAGGTGGAATTTCGTATTGTGAAACGTGTTTTCCCTTAGGAAATAATGTAAATGCAGATCATTCGTTCCAGCCACACAAAAATATTACCAATATTACTGATTTCCAACACTATAGTCATATTTGTGCACATAAAAACAATCAAAACATTTAGAAAAGACATGTACTGTAAATTAAGTAAAATATGAAATAAATAGACATTAAATCTCACTTAACCTCCATTTATGATTCCTCTTGGCAACGGCTGCTTTAAAAGCTACGTCTTCACTAAATCACTTAATCTTGCAGAAAATGCAAAAAACCTATGAAAAAATGTGTAAACTCACTAAACGATACACATGCAACTGAAAGTACACGCGAATGGTGAAAACATTTTGTAGGCTGGGCCAAATTTCTTGAAAAATTTTAGTTCTAAAGGTAAAAATTCATCTGCAGAGGCACCACAGTAAAACATACATGTTCATAACGTAAAATGTTTTGCATAGTGTATCGTAGAAAAGGCCACAAGACCTCCAAAATGGTGGACCAGGTCCGACTTCAAATGGATGAGTCTGTGGAGCACAGATTTCACCAAAAAAATATAACACAATAATTCATTAGCATGGTGTTGGGCCTTCTTTTGCGGCCAATACAGCATCAATTTGTCTTGGGAATGACAGATACAAGTCCTGCACAGTGTCCAGTCAGATTTTGAGCCGTTCTTCTTGCAGAATCGTGACCAGGTCACTACGGGATGCTGCTGGTTTCCTAACTCGCTCCTCCAAAAAAACCCAAAGTGGCTCAATGATATTTAGATCTGGTGACTGTGCAGGGCCTGGGAGATGTTCAACTTCACTTTCATGTTCATCAAATCACTCTGTCACCAGTCTTGCAGTGTGTATTCATGCATTATCATCCTGATACACGGCCCCACCTTCAGAATACAATGTTTGAACCACTGGGTGCAAATGGTCCTCAAGAAATGTTTGAGTATTCCTTGGCAGTGACGCGCCCATCTAGCACAAGTATTGGGCCTAGGGAATGCCATGATATTGCAGCCCAAACCATCACTGACCCACCCCCATGCTTCTTTGGGGCTTCTCCACAACGTAACTCTCCCGGATGTGGGAAAGACAGTGATGGCGCCATTGAAACCAATGTTTGGCATTGGCACGAGTGACCAAAGGTTTGGCTATAGCAGCCTGGCCATGTACATTGACCCTGTGGAGCTCCCGACGAACAGTTTTGCAGCTGTGGTTTTATGTTTTTTTGGATACAATCTGGGTTAGCACACAGCACGGACATCCCTTTCACACAGCTTCCTCTTGCGTCCACAGTTACTCCTATTGGATGTGGTTCGTCCTTCTTGGTGGTGTGCTGACATTACCCTGGATACCGTGGCTCTGGATACATCACAAAGACACAAAGCTGTCTTTTGACCTCTCTTGAACTCTATGACACATACTGTATGAGTGATATGTCACTCATAATGTTGTGTGCATTGCAATATTTGAAGCAAAACTGTGCTATTAATCTGCTAATTAAACCTTCACACTCTGCTCTTACTGGTGGAACGTGCAGTCAATGAAGATTGGCCACCAGGCTGGGAAAATTTAGTCATGGAACAATAAATTGGTCAGTGTTTCAGTTTCATTGTCCACCCCCTGTATCTATCTAGTGTGTATGCTTTGTGCCAGTGTGAAGTGAAGCAGACTGTACAGAGTAAAAGTGCTGACTCATTGCATACTCAGCAATGAATGAAGTGGGCCTTTTTTAGATCTGGAAAATCTGGGATAAGTCAACCAATGACATGTTCAAGAAACTAATTCACCCTGCCAAAAAACGCTAGTGCTGCTCAAGATGATAATAACAATACCATACCAGGAAAAGATGGTTAGCAAATGAGATGATGCTAACTGGGATTTGGAGGATGATGCTAATTGGGTGGATTTACTAAGAAGCGTGGTTTGAAATACAATATGTTTGCACACTATCGTCATAGCAATTTTATCAGCCACTTTAATAGGACCGTGTACTAATGCTGATTAATGAATTTATCGAAACACAGATCAGATAGAAGTAGCGCAAATCAAGCATATACAGGTCAAGAGCTTCAGATGAATGTCCTGATCATGCATTAGAAAAATTTCAAACAGAATAGTGCGAAAACATCGAGTGAGCAGCAGTTGTGTTGGTGTAAACACCTCGAGGATGAAGGAGCTCAAAGGAGAATGAAAATGCACGTTCAAGCTAACATAACACACTAACAAGCCATTGTTTGTAACTGTGGTGAGCAGAAAAGCATTTAAAAACGTTTTAATTAAAAATGATTGGGCGTGCAGAGGAATGTGCATTTATATATTTTGTAAAGTAAGCTTGGTTGCAACAACAACAAAAAAAAAAAAAAAAAAATATATATATATATATATACACACACACACACGTAGACAAAATTGTTGGTACCCCTCGGTCAATGAAAGAAAAACTCACAATGGTCACAGAAATAAGTTTAATCTGACAAAAGTAATAATTGTAAAAAATTCTATGAATGTTAACCAATGAAAGTCAGACATTGCTTTTCAATCATGCTTCAACAAAATTATATAAAAAAATAAACTCATGGAACAGGCCTGGACAAAAATTATGGTACCTCTAGAAAATACTGAAAATAATGTGACCAAAGGGACATGTTAATTCAAGGTGTGTCCACTAATTAGCATCACAGGTGTCTACAATCTTGTAATCAGTCAGTGGGCCTATATATAGGGCTCCAGTTAGTCACTGTGTTGTTTGGTGACATGATATGAACCACACTCAACGTGGATCAGAGGAAGCGAAGGAAAGAGTTGTCTCAGGAGATTCGAAAGAAAATTATAGACAAGCATGTTAAAGGTAAAGGCTATAAGACCATTTCCAAGCAGCTAGATGTTCCTGTGACTACAGTTGCACATATTATTCAGAAATTTAAGATGCATGGGACTGTAGCCAACCTCCCTGGACGTGGCCGCACGAGGAAAATTCATGACAAATCAAAGAGACGGATAATCCCAATGGTAACAAAAGAGCCCAGAAAGACTTCTAAAGAGATCCAAGGTGAACTTCATGCTCAAGGAACATCAGTGTCAGATCGCACCATCCGTCGTTGTTTCAGCCAAAGTGGACTACATGGGAGACGACCAAGGAGGACACCATTGTTGAAAACAAATCATAAAAAAGCCAGACTGGAATATGCCAAACTACATGTTGACAAGCCACAAAGCTTCTGGGAGAATGTCCTATGGACAGATGAGACAAAAATGGAACTTTTTGCCAAGGCACATCAGCTCTATGTTCACAGACGGAAAAATGAAGCATATGAAGAAAAGAACACTGTCCCTACTGTGAAACATGGAGGAGGCTCTGTTATGTTCTGGGGCTGCTTTGCTGCATCTGGCACAGGGTGTCTTGAATCTGTGCAGGGTACAATGAAATCTCAAGACTATCAAGGGATTCTAGAGAGAAATGTGCTGGCCAGTGTCAGAAAGCTGGGTCTCAGTCGCAGGTCATGGGTCTTGCAACAGGACAATGACCCAAAACACACAGCTAAAAACACCCAAGAATGGCTAAGAGGAAAACATTGGACTATTCTAAAGTGGCCTTCTATGAGCCCTGACCTCAATCCTATTGAGCATCTTTGGAAGGAGCTGAAACATGCTGTCTGGAAAAGGCACCCTTCAAACCGGAAACAACTGGAGCAGCTTGCTCATGAGGAGTGGGCCGAAATACCTGCAGAGAGGTGCAGAAGTCTCATTGACAGTTACAGGAATCGTTTGATTGCAGTGATTGCCTCAAAAGGTTGTGCAACAAACTATTAACTTAGGGGTACCATCATTTTTGTCCAGGCCTGTTCCATGAGTTTTTGAGTTTTAATTTTTTTTTATAATTCCGTTGAAGCATAGTAGAAAAGCAATGTCTGACTTTCATTGGTTAACATTCATAGAATTCTTATTTATTATTACTTTTGTCAGATTAAAGTTATTTCTGTGACCATTGTGAGTTTTTCTTACATTGACCGAAGGGTACCAACAATTTTGTCCATATATATATATATATATATATATATATATATATATATATATAACTGGAATTTGCAGAACCAGGATATATCTGTTCAATCACTACATTTTCGGAAGTAAATAACTAAGGAGATGGAACTGAAATGGGGTCAAGAATTGTCCAACACATTATTAAACTGGAAGGATGGCGCTGAGCCGTGAATTATGTGGTACAAAATCAGATCACTTAAACAGAGACCACTTAAACACTTGGGGAAAAACTTTTAACTTGCATTGTAAAAAACAGCCAGTAGAATCAGAGTTAAGGTTAATACGATCAGTAAGAGCATTTCCATACACACACAATATGATGAGGATTCACAGGATTGGGACTAAATAGCGGTGTTCGTAAGGGAACCACTCGTTAGTGAGATTAATCAGACAGAGGCTTCAGTTTACTATCATAAAGATTGGAGTTTGGAGTGATGGAAAAAGGTCATGTGACCTGATGAGTCCAGATCGAGTCTATTCCAGAGCGATGGGCGTGTCAGGGTAAGAAGGGAAGAGCATGAAGCGATGCTCCCATCATGCATAGTGTCCACTGTACAAGTCTCTGGAGACAGTGTTATGATCTGGGGTCGCTTCAGTCGCTCAGGTCGAGACTCGGCAACGTTATGTGGCGATAAAAATGAAGTCAGCTGACCACCTGAATGTACTGAATCACCAGTACTGTACATCACATCTATGGAGTTTTTCTTTCCTGATGGTACGGCCATATTCCAGGATTCAAATTGTGCAAGAGTGGTCCTGGGAGCTTGAGGAATCATCACCTTTGATAACTGTGCACCGTAAGCAAAGCTAAAGGCACTGGAACCAAATATGTTTTGGCAGTGTAGCTGCATGCAGCGTGCATTTTTTGTGACCCCGACAGACGTGTTTTGCAATGCCGGCGCTCAATGAGATAACTTGTGGCATGAGTAAGTGTGAAAGACAAAAGACACACACATGGGCAGATGAAACGGTCCCTTGTTCTCTTCTGGGATATTTTTCATAAGACGCTCAGCTGGATTACTGAGGACATCCAAACAAGAAGAGCATTTACAGCAACGAAAACAGATGTTGTTACGCAACCCATTTCTTTATCTCCCCTGACTCTGCACATGGCTGGACTGCTTTCAGTCAGGACGTCCTATACTGTAGCTCTCATGATCATTACGGAACTATACTCAATATCAAGCGATTTCACCGCACATTCTAAGGCCAAAATTCTGCTCAAGTCCTTCAAGATGTTCAATTAAACGAAAGCTCTCTGCAACATAATCCCAGGTAATAATTCAGTAGTTTACGGTAATTCTTGAATCTGAATGGTCAGAAGGTGTTGATTAGTTTTCTCATTACATTAGTTATCTAGCGGGTAATTTACAACCTGTTGAACTACTGATTAATGCTCTTGCTGCAATACTGTACATGCTTCACATAATCACATGAAGAAACATTTTAAATACGTTAATTAACTAAAGATAATGTGTAACTGGTGATCATCATTTTAAGGAAGGAGTCTCCAGTGTCAGTGTTATTTAACAATTTGTGTTAAAAAAATTTTTTTTTTTTTAAAGCTGACAGAAGCTGATATAAATTAAGTATAGAAGAAGGTTTGGGGTACCATGAACAATTTATCTGAGTTCTGACCGTTTTCTCCCTTTTTCTCAGAATTGTGACTTCAATCTCAGATAAAAACTTTCTGAGATCAAATACTGAAGTCAGAATTCTGGGATTAAAGTTAAAATGCTGAGCGGGAAAAGTAATATAATTCGGAGATTAAAGTCATGATTCAAAGAAAAGAGTCAGATTTCTGCCATCAAAGCCAGAATTCTGAGAAAACAATGCTGTATTCTCAGATTAAAGTTAGAATTCTGAGAAAAAAAGAAAAAAAAAGACAGATTTCTAGGATTGAAGTCAGAATTCTGAGGACAGAAGTCAGTTAATCCCCTTTGGCACTTACGTGATGACACGAATCAACTTGTTTTCAATGAATCTTTAAAGGTAAGTAAAAATGAAAAAGACATACAATATAAAAGAAAGGTTACATCATGCTTAATATAAATAATAAATATAGAATATGATTATATTGGTGAATTCATGTTATCAGTCAAGTTAGTTCCTCTTATCGCTGATGTTATACGGTAGTAGCTATAGACGGTCACCTCCGCTTACCTTATATTTAATGCTCGCTGGTGCCGTTTTCTCAAAACACATTAATGTACACAAATGAACCTAACATGAATGTCTTGGCTGAGAGACTGCGGCTAATTCAGGAGTGCGTAGTGCTTCAAAGCTGCTCTTTGAATGGGTAAGTATTTGTAACATGAAGTGTCCCGCCTTGTCTCAGATGTGCAGCCAACAGAAATTTCAAGAATCAAAGCGTTGTGTAGGCCTGTGCTCGACTTCATTAAAGACCAACAAAGCTCAGTGAGACAAACCGTAGATGTGGGCAGACAGAATCACGAGTGTGCTGTTTGTATTTGCAGAATGAATGAACAATACGAGCGATTGTGTGACGAATGAATAATTCACGTCGGGCTCTTACAGTAAAAGACACGTTGGAGTGGTGCAGTGTTCTTGTACACGTCGGAAGAACACAAACTGGACAGCGAGTTAGATGAGAAAATCTGATATCAAATATTGTATTAAAAAAAGGTAAAAATGTGAAATAAATTTTAATAAAAATAATAATTATAAATATAGCTAACCCTAGCACAGGCTACAATTCTTTATTTATTAAATAACGATGCATCCAGTTTTTTTAACCAGTTTACATTAAATATTGTGGAACATTCATAAAATATTACTCTGTGCTGGCCAATAGGTGTGTGTGAAAATGATGTGCCCACCGAACCCCGAGTGCGTGCATCGCTTTATCCGCCTTTCTTCACACCCTGACCTTGGCGATCACGCAAAAAAGCTTTGGAGCAATAAAGAAGTACAGAAGCTCATATGGCCTGATGAACCCAGACACACCTTGTTCCAGACTGCGCAGGGTGAATCTGGATTCATCAGACCACATGAGCTTCTTTACGTATCCTCCCTAGGAAATTGAAGCCTTTTTCAGATTATCCTCACTGATAAGCAGTATTGAGTGTAACGAGTTAAAAAGTAATTACTTTTTTGATGTAGCGAGTAATCTAACGCGTTCGGTCCACCATTCAAGTACTCGGTTACATAGTTACTTTTTCAAAAATGTAATCCGTTATTCAGACAATTTATGTAATCCGTGAGCCAGACAGCAGTCATTCCCAATCCATTAGTGTGTGTGTGTGTGTGTGTGTGTGTGTGCGTGCGTGTGTCATTCCCAATCCATTAGTGTGTGTGTGTGTGTGTGTGTGTGTGTGTGTGCGCGCGTGTGTGAAAAAGGTCAGAAAGTGTGAGGAAGTCATCCTACAAGCTCCGTCTCCGATAACCTGCCCTTCAAACTTCGCTGAGTGATGACGGTAGAATAATTATAAAGGTCTCGACTAAAACAACATGCATGAGGAAGCACAAAGGAGTTTTCATTTTCTGCAATGGAAAAGTACTCGAACTAGTTACTTTTATCAGAAAGTAACGCAGTAATATAACTGATTACTTTTTGAAGACTGTCATTTTGTAATGTAATTAGTTACTTTAAAAAGTAACGTCCCCCAACACTGCTGATAAGTGGTTTACTTAAGGCAACACAGCTGTTTAGTCCCAATCCCTTGAGTTTTCTTCACATTGTGTGTGTGTGTGTGTGTGTGTGTGTGTGTGTAAATGCACTTACTTTCACTATTGAACGTACAGTAGCAAACCAACATTGTTTTTTGTTTTATCGATTTTTAATATTTAAGTGATCTCCTATCCCGCTCAATCCGATCACGATGTTTTTCCGATCACATTTCTTCCTTGAAGTTGATGGTTCAGCACGATCCTTCCAGGTTTCAATAATGCGTTTTATAGTTCTTTACCCAATTTTAGTAGTTACAGCAATCTCCTTAATAGCTTTCTTTGCTTGATGATGGCCAATAATTTGACCCTTCTGAAACAGAGGATCCGTTAGGGTTAAATAACTTATTGCAGCTAAACCACATTAATCACTGCAGTAATTCTCCAATGGAAAAGTTTTTACCTATTTGCTTAGTTAAACCCAGGTGGTGACGTTTATTTTGGTCTGTATTTCTATAGCTGTTTTTCAAAGTAAAGTGCTTGCGTTTAAATGTGGTTGTCTACATAGTTGCCAGTTCCATTTATAACACTCAACTTTGGGCTTCTTTTCCTTTGAAGTCACTTAAAAATATTTCGGGTTGCAGGTAGCGTTTTTTTGGGGGGGGCTTGTTTTTAAAAAATATGGTTGCTTTTTCTTTTTTACATTCATGTTCTTTTTTTCCAAATTAATTTCCTGATACTGTCTACAAAGACTCGCACCAATCAGCACTGTAACGTCCTCCCACAAACCCCCATGTGGACCAGCATCGAGATTCTAAAGATTCTGCTCCCCAGAGTTGCTATGGCTCTGCAGCTGTTCGTCCTCTACACTGCTTATCCTATATACAGGATCGCGGGGGACCTGGAGCCTGTCCGAGGAGATTTAAGGCATGAGGGAGGGTACACCCTATACAGGGTGCCGATCCATAGCAGAGCACTCACACACTCATTCACACACTACAGGCGATTTGGAAACAGGAATTAGCTTAACCTGCATGTCTTTGGACACTGGGAGGAAACCAGAGCACCTGGAGGAAACCCACCAATCACGGGAAGAACATGCACCATCCATGCACACGGACCCCGAGGTGGGAATCGACCCCGAGACACTACTGTGTGCAAGGCAACAGTGAATAATAGAATAATAAATAAAAATTTGGCTTGCGGAAATTGGCAACCATGGATGTCTGTCGTTTTTCCAAGGCGTAAAGTCAAGAAAACCAACTAAAGAAGGTGCGTAACTCTGAATCTGCATAACTACTGACATAACTTTTGGATGTGCTTTGAAAACAGTAGTTAAGCATTTCAGTATGATGTATCACCAGAGCAATAAAATAAGGTAGAAAGAAACATCAGGGATCAGGGATCAGGTGTAGCTCAGTGGTTAAGGCATTGGAAGGTCCCAGGTTCAAACCCTCTCAACCCTCAGATGTGTAATGAGATAAAAATGTAAGGTGCTCTGGATAAGGGTGCCTGCCAAATGCCTAAATGCAAAATGCTGTACAGTAAGCCATAAATCAAGTATGTATCTGCAGCAATAGGTTGAAACCATTACTCCTTATTAATAATGCCCATGGTCGAACCCCTGGCTACATGTTGGTCAGGATGAGGACAGATGCAATCAAATGTTGTTAGATATTTAAACGTGGTTGTCTGGACGCTATTGACAATCTGACAACTTCCAAGAAAACCATCTAATGAAGTTGCGTAACTCGACTCTGAATCTGCATAACTACTGATGTAACGTATGGATGTGCAAACTCTGAACACAGCCCTATTTTGACAACAATATTTTAGTATTTCAGTATGATGCATCACCAGGGCAGTATAATGAGGTAGAAAGAAACGCAAGCCATAAATCAAGTATGTATCTGCAGCAATAGCTTGAACCCCTCCCTCAATGGAGGAAACCATTAGTCCTTCGTAATAATGTCTACATGTTGGTCGGGATGAGGACGCTTGCAATCAAATATTGTCGGAGGTTCATTTGCATACTGCAGCCTTTCTGCAGCGGATCAGTATCGCAAAGGCGATGAATAAACGATATATTGTGCACACCTTTTATTTATTTATTTACTTCTTTCTTTCATCAGGAAAAGCATCCAGAATAAAAATTAGTCAAATTGATTATAACATGGAAATGCATAGTTGGGTTTTTTTTGTTGTTGTTTTTTTTTTTTTTGTGGCATGATAAAGGACGTCCCTCAGTATTGGCTTACAGGTGAATGACATCAAAGATGCTAATAACAATAATGTATGCTTGCAGTTTCCTAGAAATGTATACTAAATAGATAGATAGGTATATAAATAAATAAATAAATATCATGCATTCAGAGTCCAAACGTGTCATCTGTAGCCTAGCAGCATAGCCTGATCCCTCGGCATGATCTTTTGCAAATCTGTTAATCAGGCGTGCAAATCAATTTCACGTGCGACTTACGGTCTCGTGACGTCGGTGTCATCATCATCATCATCATCGCTTCACGCAGATCCCGGTGTACCACATGACATGGCCTCTCCTTCAACACACGCACCTAGAATTAGATACAATAACAGTAATGATGGTCATTATTATAATAATCTACGCTGAATGAGGAACAGAAGCGCGCGCCATAACGGTCCGGGTTTTCCCTGCACGTGCGGCGTACAAGGAACATCTGGCGCGTTTCCCTACGCCCGCTGAGTGTGTGTGTGTGTGTGTGAGAGTGTGTGTGTGTGTGCGCGTGTGAGTGTGTGCGTGTGTTGTGCCGTTTCTATACACCGCTGTGAAACAGGGGGAGGAGCGCGCGCGCGGCTCGGCGACGGCGCGCGCACCAATCCGCAGCGCGCGCGCGCTTGCTGGCTTGGCAGTTGCTAGGATTTTTTTATATCCGGTGCGCGCGCGCGAGAGAGAGAGAGAGAGAGAGAGAGAGAGAGAAATTCGATAGAACCGGGGCGGTGGTGAGGTGTGCATAAAAAATAAGCCCCGCCCCTAACCGCCACCTCCCACTCAGATACATAATGCAACATGTATTATTAAAGAATTCTACCTTCAGGTTCTACCTTCCAACGTCATAAGAAATTACACCCACTCACACAGGCACACTCTGCTGATGAAGTATTGGCACCCCTCCAATGCAATGTACAGCAGGGGGCCAAAAGTTTTGAGAATGACAAAGTCTGCCGCTTCAGTGTTTTTAGAACCTTTTGTCAGATGTTACTATGGGATACTGAAGTATAATTACAAACATCTCAAGCGTGAAAGGCGTTGGGAGGAACCAGACTCAACAGGGAACCCGTCCTCATTTGGTTGATAATGGATAGCGTGGAACCATAAACCAATCACTGCTATATTTCCGTGCTATAGGATTGAAATTTTAACAGAAAAGCTGTTTAAGTCGATATAAAGTGAACTTTTACTGATGGAGGGTTGGTATCAAAACCAATTGTTTGTGACAATTTCGGTTCTAATTGCGTCGGGTTTCTGCATTCTAGTGAATATCACACTAATTTCTCATTAATGATGAGGTTAAGAATAATGAAATCAACGCTATAACTGGAACAGTTGAGTGTCACCAACATACAGCCGTCTATAGTCCAGTCATCTAGCATACAATCATCTACTGTAAAGTCATCTACGTTAAATGAGGAACAGAAGCGTGTGCCATTACGCCATTAGTCATCTAATGTATAGTCATCCAACATACAGACACCTAGGGTACAGTCATCTAGTGTTTGACCATCAAGCATACAGTAAAATCATCAAAGACCACAGTCACCCAACATACAGTCATGCAGCATACATTCATCCAGAGTACATCCATTTAGTGTGAACTTATCCATCATACCCAGCATACCATCATACAGCATGTACAGTAGTCATCCAGCATCCATCCTTTTATTCAAGATATCCAGAATACAATCATTTAATGTTGTTGTTGTTGTGTAGTCTTTTGGCTGCTCCCGTCAGGGGGTCGCCAACCGATCCACACAACTTGCCATAGGTTTTGCGCCGGACGCCCTTCCTGATGTAACCCTCTCATTTTATCCAGACTTGGGACCGGCACTGCATCCAGTGGCTGGAGTTTGGGCACTGAATTGCATGGCAGGCGAGAAACCTACCTCTGAGCCACTAATGCCCCTGCATACAATTATTTAATGTATGATGTATAAATTATTTCTGGATATCCAGCATACATTAATCCAGCATACAGTCATAAAGTGGAGGATTTGACATGCCTTTGTTCAACTGTGTTTAAGGCAATATCATTAACCAGGGTTGTCTGGTTTCCAGCTTAACTACATCTCATAAAACACACAAAATACCTGGAATTCTTCACCTTGTCACTGGAAAAGAGAGGCATATTTAGCTTTTTGTCTTACAATTTGGCATGGGAAACCCATATTTCACATAAACATACTGTATTGTACTTGAATCATTAATGATGATGGTATTAATATTGACAGTAACCCTGAACAACATACAGTTATCTAAAGTCCAAACATCTAGCATGTGGTCATCCTGCACACAGTCATCCAGAGTACTAGCGTTCATTAATTGTATTGTGTAATATACAGTAATCGCCTACTTTTTATCCTGCTTTCCCTCTCTCAATCTGTGCAATATAACTTACAATGCAAACAGTTTTGTTTCTATTTTAACTTAACCACACTGACAACCCTTTTCGGTTTCCTTCTCGTTCCCCAAGCATGGTAAGGTGATAGCTCATAGGAAGAGAGGATTAAAAATGAGAAGAAGAAAAAATAAGAGTGAAAGTGAAAGTAACAATATAATATTGTTCAGTAACAATTAAAAAGAATTGAAAGTGTGCACCGACTAGTGTTAAAGGTGTGGTGTGAAGTAGTTTAATTAGCTCAATTTTAAATATATATATGTAAATGAAAAAAAAAACAAAGCAAAACAAAGTTGAAAACACCAACATGTCATAAATACACACCATAGTGCAATTCCCATCATGCACACTGGAGAGCAGCACAAGCCCATTTTCAAATTCTTCATCCTTCACCATGTGGGTTGAAGGTGTGTTGAGCCAGACCATATATGCACTAATTAATCCACCATCTATTTATCTATTTTCTATGTATCTATTTTTTAGAAATCTGCCCAATAACATTGCAATCACCCAAGTCATCACCCAGCCATATATAAATTACAATTTATATATCATCATCTCTGAATCTGCATGTATTACACCGATCCGACAATCATCTGATCCAGCCTTACACTCATCTAGGTCTGATATTCTGTTGTACTAGACATCCATCCACTAGTCCATCATTTTTATGGTCCAACTCATTCATCATCTATTCACCTAATCATGGAAGCTTACATTAATCCACCTTACATCTACCCATCCACCATTGTGTCAGAATATCCATTCAGCATCCCACATACCCATGGATTCATCTATCCATCCACCTTATCTACCCACCAAATCTTATATGGACTCACCCATCCATCCTCCATCCAATCGCCATTACCTCTGTTCATCATTACCTCAACTAATCATACATTAATCCATCATACCAACCCATGTGCTCAATAATGATCCATCCTTCCATTCTGTCCTCAATTCATCTATGCTGGTTAATCCTTGGATCCTACCAGTTCTTCTTATCCATCATCTAGATACCAAACCATATAACCGTTTATCAATCCACTGTCCATTTATCCATCCATTTATCTATTAGTCAGTTCATGAAACTATCTATCCATGCCTTCATCTACCAATTCATTCACCCATCCTTCATCCATCAAACCATACATGCATCAACCAGACCACTATCCATCACCCAATCATCAGTTCCTTTACCTACTGTATACATCTAATGATCCACAAATTCATTATACATCTGTTAACCTACAGTACCTATAAATTCATCCACCTACCGTTCTAGCACCATCCATGCACAAGTCTGTCCATCTGTTCCTGCATTCATCTAGCCAACTGTGCATCCTGCCATTAATAGAACATTCTCAATCTGTCCACGAAACAACTATCCATTCACCAGATAATCGACCCATACATTAAACAACTCACAACTCGTGCATACATCCTGCAATCATCCATCCATCCATCCATCCATCCATCCATCCATCCATTCACCGGTATTTCAACCCATCCAACATATGTCTGCGCATACTAATCCTTCAATCTATTCATAAACCAATCCATCCATTTAACCAACTGTGCATCCATCAGTCAATCAATCCATGTATCCATCCATCCATCCATCCATCCATCCCATCAATCCACCAATCTTGTGCTCTACTTTCTACCTGCTCAATTTATCAAACCACGTATGAATTCGCCATTATTCCCTCCATCCCTTTAATTCATTAATACATTATCAATAAGATTAAAAGCTCATTGAATAAACTAATAGTATAGTCTGTGTATCTGGGAATTTTATAGGCTAAAATAAGCATAATGTACAGTCTAATCGAATTGAAATAACTCTCCCTCTCCCTCTTTCTTTCTCACACACACACACACACACACACACACACACACACACACACACACACTGTCTAGACATTAGTGAGACCATTTTTATTAAACCATTTCTTACTTTATTGGTCAGCCAGGCAGATGGCGTCTGGACGTAATAATTCTGAGGCTGTAGACACACACACATGCACGCACACAGAGACTCATCTGTAAGTGTTAGTGTCGGGATGCTAGCCTGGCCAAGAAGCTGAAATACAGAGGACTTCCATGAATACTCGATCCTAAATGAGGCTAAATGAAATGGACTGAAACTCATACGCAGTTACATGAGGTTAAATGAGGCATGATGGTTAATGAAGCTACAGTATGTGAATCTACACTGCTTCAACCACAGTCTAGTGCGGGGTGTCCGGGTCTGGTCCTGGAGGGCCAGTGTCCAGTTCAGTTTTGGTGATTTTTTTTTTCCCGGCTGATTCAATTTAATCGCCAGGTTCAGTGGGTGTGTAGATACTTGTTGGTAAATTGCAAGCTGTGCTGGAGATGGGTCCTCCAGGACTGGATTCGAACACCTCCGGTCGTCTAGTGTTTCAACTAAAACTGGCGTAAAAGCAAATTGAGGCTAAGTGACACTATAGGAGGTTAAATGTAAATATAAGACCCTGCAGGAGGTCGCATGGAGCCTCGTTTCATCTTTGTGTAACCCCGTTTATCCTCTTGTATCTTCAATTCACCTCATGCGGTGTCACGAAATGGGTTTAAATCGCAGGAAAAGAAAAATACTTTGCAAAATCTAGGAGACTTGAATACAGATTTTGCTTTCTATTTGTATGTGTTCGGAGTGTCGTATCTCTCACAGATTCGCCATAAATCACAGCCGCGCTGAATGCATGGATGGGATTTTGTAGGCTTTGCAGTGTTACAGTGGAAGTGATGTACTGTATGGAGGCGAGTTATAAAGAAAAGGCTTTATAAATAATTCAAAGCAAGCTCTGCTTATACTGTATTGAGGCGAAGATTTTCCACACATGTACATTTTCGTATCTTATAGTCACCGTTAGTCTCTTTAGGGCATGTTGGTCTTCAACTTCAACTTCAATTCCAAATAATGCGCCATTTATACATATATATATATATATATATATATATATATATATATATATTCATTCATGTTCCATACCACTTTATCCTGTATACAGGGCCGCAGGGGGACTGGAGCCTATCCCAGGAGACTTAGGGCACGAGGCAGGGTACACAACCCTGGACAGGTGCCAATCAATCACAGGGCACACACACACACAGGCAGTTTTGTGAATGCCAAATGGCCAGATGTGCATGAAACCTACCAAGCACATGGAGAACATGAAAACACACCCAGAGGTGGGAATCAAACCCTCAACCCAGGGGGTGCAAGACCACAATGCTAACCGCTACACCACTGTGCTGCCTTTCTATATTAGTGTAAATGAAAAGAAAACATACTTGGAACAAGTTTCGGTCAAAACAACATACAGTACATTGTTGTTTTGGATAAATGGCGTCAAACACTGAGAAACTCTACCTAGATATACAGTATACAGTATAATTATTAACATTTATAATCAAATTGATAATCATTTATGTAGAGTAACCATTCATCCAGAGCTAGAGAGGGACTGAAATGCAGTCGGAAGGGTGAAATACATACTTTTTATACAAGAAGCCAAACAATGAAACACACAGTCACATGGTGCAAAATCTTTTAAAGGTCGCATATTTTACTATTCAACATGGTACATACATACAGTAGGGCTTCAATGGGCGTGTTTACTGTGAAATCTTGACACAGCTTTCTGGCAGGAGAGGGAGGGGGGATCACGGCAGCCACACACACCAGTTGCCCGAACCCGGCGGTTTGGAGTGGCTACTACTGTAGCACAGGTCTCAGAGCTCCCCCAAAGTGTGTGTGATAGTATATTTTTTCATATATCTACCTACCTTCCTTTCACTACTTTTCCTAACATGCCATTTCAGTATCTATATAAATGAACTACTCCTACGCCAAATCTGAGAAGGCAACATACTGTATATATGAGGTCACATTAGGGGGAAATTGGCTTGGTAAAAGCACAACTTTAAAAAAAAAATTTTTTTAAGGAAAAAAAAAAAAAAAGGATTTTATTTTTCTCACCCGCCCACCAGAGCCCCATTGAAATGTCCTCAGCTGACTAAAAGATTTTGTATAAAGCACACCCCTTTCCATAGGTCATTTTTTGCTTTATTGAACATGGCTAAGGTGTTGCTGGCATCAACCCCTAGAAACACTACAGCACCTACTGTAGAAAACAGCATTTAACATGAAAACAGGAGATTGTATGAAGTGAATTTCTTGAAGGTCATGAAAAAAAGCAAGGTCTCTAAATCCTTTTTAATGATATTCTGATACTGGCACGGTGGTGTCGGTGCATTTTGCCTGGAATAGCATACTGTAGATTAGTGCCTTATAGCATCATAAAGAGTAAGCTCTTGTTTAGATCTTTTTCTTTTTTTTTTTTTTTTTATTAAATTGAGACGCCAAGATTTACAACATCTCTCACTCCCAGGTCAGGTTAAGGCAGAGCAGAAGCGAGCGCAATAATCACATTTTATCGGACCTGAAGTGGCCTTCTAACGTAACGTAAAGGTGATGTATGGAGGCTGTGAATCACACTGAGGAGCGGCTTAATAAACCACCTGAGTATGAAACAGTAACTTCTACACATGTACTTTAGTTCTCTAGGTCTCTGTAGGATCAAACACAACCTCTCTCTAGAACCTCTTAAAACTAAACATATTATTATTATTATTATTATTATTTTTAATTGTATTATCATCTAACCACAAAACCTCACTCATCAAACAGCGTGTTCTGTTTTATTTTTTTTAATAAATGACTAAGCCTCAGATCTAAACTCTAAGCTTATCCCCATAGCGTTGGATAACCGCACTAAGCTAGACCTTATTTATTAATGTCTTATATTTCAGCTAAATATGTTTTAGTTAAATATGTAACCTCATTAAATACCATTAAATATTTAACCCCTTTTGGATAAACCTAGCTTATCAATCAGCATTAGCGGGTATTTAGCTAAACCACACTATCAGATAACCTTATTTACAATCTGTCTAATCTCATATTCAAACCCACTTAGCAATGTTCTGGAATGCTAATCAACCTTTCAGATGACTAGCCTAATTTTTTAGCTTGTTAAATAAACTTTACTTATCATTTAGCATCTTTTAAAGTGGTTTAGCTACTGTAAAACGCACTTAGTATTATTGTGCGTTCTGCCAAATCTTATGTTTAAGCCTAATATTGTGCTTTTTAGCGTCGCCATTAACCCTTGACAAGCTAAACCCGACTTAGTAATATTGTGTAATCTGCTAATCTTTACATGTCATCATATTACTAGCCTTATTTTTTTAACTTGTTTAGGTACACTTTATTTATCAGCTAGCCTCCTTTAACATTTTTAACTAAAGCCCACTTAGTAATATTGTATATTCCGCTTAAACTTACGTTATCATATTATTAGCTTAATTTTGAACTTGTTAAGCACGTTAAGGTAACATTTTCTTATCACCTAGCCCCCTTTAACCTTTTTAGCTGTACCTTACATACCAAACCATACATGTTGTCAGATGACTAGCTCATTTTTTAGCATGTGAAGGTAAGCGCCGCTTATCAACTAACATTATTTTCAGGTAAGAAAGCCTAGTGGTGAAGAGGGTCTCATAGAGGCTTGTTCATTTAATCTTATTAAAAAAATGATTTTACTTAAAAATCCAGATTCAAGCACTAAAAACCTTAGCATTCTTGTTCATCTTATGAATGGGTATCAAAATGTTTAGGAATTTGCGTGCCACAGATCCTGTACATCCTCCCTCAAACGCCGTACATCCTCCCTCAAACGTTCCTTCTGCTCCTGGGTCAGCAGCCTGGGGGACGAACCTACTGTAGCAGCAACACGGCGCATGTTCAAATCTCACATGAGGATCGCCTAGACTGTTCCGTATGAGACACCAACAACAGCATCTACGTTGTGGATTGTTCTCTGAAGATCAACATGCACAGATTGCCTAATGGTTTCAGCATTTTCACGGGTTGAGCTTGTTGATGTTCCTTCTGATCTCTCAATTCAGCCTTGTGCTGCCATCTGCTGGCGTGTCACAAAACTAGTCTCTGAACTTTTTGATACCGCCTCGTGCATACCTGTTAAATCGACTCACCCTGACTAGCAAGACCTTATATTAATACGGTGATGAAGTCTGGACTGCAATCAAAGTGTCTGATGCAGTTGTGTCTGTGTGTGCCCTGATGACTGAAACATACACAGCTGTAGTGTTGGATCGTGGCCCGTGTGTGTGTGTGTGTGTGTGTGTGTGTGTGTGTGTGTGTGTGTGTGTGCGTGATGCCAGCTGGAGCGTGATCTCTATGCATTATCAATAAGATCTACGGATGCTTGGGGATCACTTCCTAGAACGTCCCACCCACATTAGGTGAAGTTCCATTAGAACCATAAGTATTTCTGATTTTAGATCATTAGTCCAATCTCCACAATCCAATTAGAAACTACATCCCAACTAGCACACAGCTCGTAAATAGCCGGTACTATTGTTGGTATTTTATCCTGACGCACTATGCAGTACGGCACTGTGTGGTTTGGGACGCAGCCCTTCTCATTGGCTTTGACCTTCATCTCATTTTTATTCCATCTCATAACGAAAAAAAATGAAAGCACCTGTGTCCAAGCGAAGCAGCTGTGCTTTCTATTATGCTTGGCAAGGGCACAAGGAGAGATGGATAAGAGCTCTTCTTTCTGGAGTTAAAGAGAGAGAGAGAGAGAGTTAGGGAGAGATATGAGATATGAGATATGAGTCTTGTAATACGTTCACCAAGCACTCTGCTCGCTGATTCATCCGTCCAAGCATCTATCATTCCATTAATCCAACCATTTAACCATTTATCGATTTGTTCATCCATCCACGGCCTGGACTTGCTGGAAGGAGAACGAACGGGGAAAGGCCGGGTAGGGTTTAGGTCAGGGCATCTTTATCACAACTAAGGATCAAGACCTTTTGGATTTGTACACAAATAAATAAATGATAACAATAAATATAAAATTAAAATAAATACTTTTTTTTTTAATGGAAAGTAAAAAAAAATATAAAAGAAAGAAATTAAAATAACGACAGTGCATGAGCGAGCAGTTCAAAAAGATGCGGACGGCAGGCGTCACGTAGTTCGGAGGAAAGTAGCTTAATGTGGGCGCCCCCTAGTGACGTGCGAAGACAAAATTAGGGAGAAAATTCAAGTGGATTAGTCTGGACTACGGATACTAAAACCAACGCATGGATCTCGCCTCCATTCACCAGACCTCCTAAGTCACATTCACCCTGAAATGGCAATCCTGTTTCATGATATCGAATCTGGATTTGTATTAGATGGACGCTTGCTTCGAGGATGCTGGATGTCTCGGAACTGGCAGGCAGGCGTCAGAGTGAGTGTGTGAGATGGTGAGATATGGACTGCTTTTGGATAGATTACTCTCAGTAATAAAGTGAGGACATTTATGGTACAGCGGTGCGCGTCCTTACATCTGAGAATACATTTCTGTTTTTATCTCCAGCTAATGATCGTATCACGCATGTCACATTGGACAGAACAACCACAGGACTCACCCAGGACCATCGTGAACGTGGGTTATAGCTGTCCTGGGAGTGTTTCGTAATGCCTAAGGAGGAGATGGAATCTATGGCTGGGGATACGGACGTCTAGACGAACTGTCTCAGCATCACCACCAGGAACACTTAAAAGAGTGTTATTATTGTACTTAAGAACACTTAAAGAATAAACGAATGAATCAATCAATTAGCGATCCAGCTAAGATAATGCTATTTTGTTAATGAGGACATAATTGCGATGAAGAAATTCAAATATTTTGTAACGAAAATTGCAATTGATGACAACTTTATACATTTCTGGAGGGAAACTGAGTCGAGTTTTAATGGAGTCAAATGATTCGATTCACTGAAAAGAATCATAGCGTGTTCTGTACAAGAAGACACACTCGGTCTGCATGTTTATTGAGGCTGTGCCATTGATTGTGTCCTCTCCAGACTGGAGGACGCCTGTGTGTGTGTGTGTGTGTGTGTGTGTGTGTGTGTGTGTGTGTGTGTGTGTGTGTGTGTGTGTGATGTCATTTAAATTCGCCTGAAGAGCTGCACTGTTAATTAAACTCAACATCTCATTATTCATATTCCTATCCCTGAAGGTCTTTCCTTTAAACTTCTCTTTCTATCAAACACACACACGCACACGCACACACACACACACACACACACACACACACACACACACACACACACAATCTCTCGTGGTAGTTTTCTACATTCTTTGGAGATGTAGAAAATGGGTGTGTGTGTATGTGTGTAATGATAGATTTGTTATTTGTATTAAGGACAATGTGTGAGTTTTATTGTTTGGGTCACATGACGTGACTATCGATCACTGTTGACCTTTTACTTGATCTGTTGGCCTTATCGATTGGGTCTGTTTGTGATCTCTCTCTCTCTCTCTCTCTCACACACACACACACACACACACACACACACACACACTTTATCCAGTTACTTCAACATACTTAGCATCTCTCTGTGTTATACAGATGACAGGTGATAAAGGAACTGATGTAATGTTAGAGGAAACTGCATTCCATCACTCCGACACATTACTGATTCATTTCCTGTAACAGCACAACCTGTAGTGTTCTATCACTCACTGAACACAGTAAACCACACATCTGATCATGATGAGTTAACATTTAATATAAGCATGACACACGCACACACACAAGGAAAAATAAATAGCAGTCACATATATTATGGGTTATGATGTCATTAGGAATGGATTGTTTAAAGAGAGGGGGGGGGGGGGGGGGAGGGGGGTCCAGGTTGCTCTATAATGTTGCTGATGTTTGAAGTCCGTTGCCACGGATACAAAGGAACGGTTGTTTTGTCTATAACACACACACACAAGCAATTGTACAGTACATACACACACACGTCATTTCATATTGTGTTTTAAGTGCGTGTGTGTGTTTAAGAGGTAAAGGATGGCATGAGGGCGGAGTGATTTAGGGCCTCAGGCAGGCGGAGCAGGGTGGGCCGCGTCCCGAATCCAGTTTCAGGGAGACCGTGTCCATGTCCTCCCTCTGGAGCAGGTCTGTCTCACTGGCCATGATGTGTCTCACCAGACAGGTAACTGCTTCATCTATGTTAATGTTCTCCTACAGAGAGAGAGAGAGAGAGAGAGAGAGAGAGAGCCTTCACACACACTCTCACAACCAGGAAGTGTGATTGATACGCTAATGAATATTCATAACTTGCTTCATCTCATCTGCATATTCATTTCTCTGTGACTCAGCAGGAAGCGAGACACGGACAAAGTGAGACTCTCTCATGGGGGGGGGGGGGGGGGGTTAGGATAGTTATGATGGAAGTGGAGAGCAAGAGAGAAAACATTTTTAAAATTTTAAGTTAAAAAAGCATTTATAAATAAAGTCATTTTTAATACAATGTAAAATAATAAATAAATAAAAAAGAAAGGCAAATAAAAAGATACATGAAAAAAATTCATATGGAAAAAAGATGCAAAGAACAGAGTACAAGACGTAAACGCATAAGAATGAAAATGTACTAAAGAATACAGAAGAATAAAGAAAAAAGAAATGCAAAAGGCAAAAAGAACGGAAGAAATTCTACCAGAGAAAGGAATGTTAAAAAGCAAGAAAGCAAGTTTAAAGCCATGAAGAAAGAAAGAAAGAAAGAATGAAAATGATGAAATAAAAAAAAAACATTTAGAAAAGTAAAATAAAGATAGAAACGTAAAAATGCACAGCTTTCAAACAGAAAAAAATACACAAAAATATAGAAAAGAGAAAGAAAACTAAGAAGCAAGTAAAAAAAATAGGTACAGAACAGACCAAAATAAATGAATAAATAATAAATTTACAAATTTACAAAATTTCACTTTTTTATTATAAAGTGAGAGATCTGATTTTAAACAAAAGGTAGTAAAATGAAATAAATGGAAAATAAAAGTAAAATACATTAACAAATTTATTTAAAAAAAAAAACATTTAAGTAGGAAGAAAGAAAGAATGCAAGGCAAATACAAAGACTAAAATAAAGGGGGAAAATTGCAGGCAAATAAAGAGACAAGAAGCAGACCCGAAGAACTAAATTCAAAAATAAAAATACTAAATGAAAATTCGTTAAAAAAAAATACAGAACTTAATTATTAAAAAGGAAATAATAAAGTAAAAATTAGAAAGAATTGAAAGGAAGAAAAAAAACTGCTAAGTGTAAATAAATAAATAAATGTAAAAGTAAGAATAAATTTTTCAAAGAAGTAATTATTTAAAAATCAAGAGAACGAAAAACAATTCAGTGCAAATAAAAATACTGAAAGATAAAAACTCAATAGAAAAACTGAGCCAGAAAAGGGCATAATAACAATGCAAAATAAACTGACTAAATAAAACTTCATAAACTCTTGATAATATTATTAAAGAGTAAAATGAAGTAAAATTTTTAATAAAATGGGAAGTAAGAAAAAACATAAAATAAAGGTAAAAAAGTTGAAATAAATTTTGTAATTTAAAAAATTAACTTATAGTTAATTTATTTATATTAACTTATCAAATAAAAATAGGCAAAGAAAGAGGAAAGAAAATAGCTAAATATATATAAAATAAAATAAGTAAAACAGAAAAGATTCTGGACCTTGGCTGACGTCTCGAACCAGCTGATGAATCCGTGCTCTCGGCAGAACTGCTCCATCCTGGGGTAAGTTTTTGCGAACGCGTCGTCTTTCTCCTGGTCACATTTGTTGGCGAGCAGCACGGCGCCGATCCGATTCCCGCCAGAGACGCTCACCTTGTCGTCTAAATCCTCCTTCCACTTCCTCACGGCCTCGAACGTGCACGACCGCGTCACATCGAAAACCACGAAGACGCCGAGGGCATCGCGGTAGTACACACGGGTCATGTTCCCGAAACGTTCCTGACCTGCGGAGAGACACGTGCTACGGAGTCACCGGGAAGAGACACTAGCTAACTAAAACTAAAGAAAATGAATAAAATGAGGAACGTAGCTATGATTAGCTAGCTAGAGTTTAACAGAGAACTTTAACCTGGTGGCCTCTGCCAGGGGGTTCAGCAACAAATAACACAAAGACAACGGCTTAAAGTTTGGAACGGAGCGCAAACTTTGGAGAAATCTTTTTCACATGAGCGTCACACACAGGAACTTTGTTCTGCATGAGATTTTGAGGAATTAAGAGTCTCGTGCTGCGACGGAGGAACCACGAGCAGCATCGGCTAAAAGCTCTGTAAATTTTTTAAAGTAAACATTTCTTCATAGTAAACGTCTACGTGTGTGCGTGAGATCTTCACCTGCGATGTCCCACAGCTGCACCCGGATCGTGTCCTGGTCCAGGTCGAGCACTTTGAGGGCGAAGTCCACTCCAATGGTGGCCCAGTAGTTAGCGGAGAAGTGCTGGTGCACGTAGCGCTTGATGAGGCTGGTCTTCCCCACGCCGAGATCTCCGATCACCAGGACCTTAAAGCGGTGCTCCCTCTGCTGCATGTTGAGCCACGAGTGAGACGGAGCCGATCTGGTGCTTTGGGTCGCCGTCCCGCCTCCAAGTGAGGATTTAGGGATTAGATCACTCGGGCAAGATCCTGAATCGCAGGCAGAATGCCGAAATCAATGTGGTCGTGTATACATGGGGATGCTCCAGAAATATTGGCACCCTGTATGAGTTCTATGACTTTTAATAGTTTTTTATAAATATTGGCACCCCCAAGAACTCTCATTCCTTTAAACACCAGGGCCCATATTCACAAAGCCTCTTAGAATTCTCTCAGAGAGCTCCCATCTTAGCCTAAAAAGTCCTAGCTGGGAGTCTTAAAGTAAGTGATCTAGAAAACTTCTTAGAGCAACTCTGAGCTAGGAAAGTGTGAAAACCTTTATCTTAGTGAGGGGGTGTGGTTGACCCCATTGCTAGCGATGATGCAGCAATCCAAGGACTGTTGATAATATCTGACATCTTCCAAGGTCTTTTTTGTATAATCATGAATGCAGACTACTTTATGCATAGTTTCTGTTACAGGCTAAATATCTTAAAGTTCATTAAAACAGCTGAATGTTGAAAAATTATGTTCAGTGTTTGGAGAATATTTCTTCTTTCCACCATTTTGTCTTCTGCTATAGAAACTCTTAAGCCTCTTGAAAGTCCTCCTCTCTACTCTTAATTTTTACCTTACGAGCTGTTCTTAGAGCCAAGATGTTTTGTGAATATTTTTTTTTTATCTTGACAAAGATTTCGTCCTAAATTTAAGGAGAAATGCCAACTTTCTTAGAGTTTTGCACTAGGAGCAACTTTTAGGCTTAAGAAACTGTGTGAATACAGGCCCAGATTTATATTGGATCTAAGAATGATCATAGAATTTCCTACAAATAAAGGGCCAAGGGCATCTTAGCTCGAGGACCCTCCAGTGCTATTGATGGGTCCTTAAATCTTATATGGCTAAGGGCCTTGTTTAAGTGACTGACTAAAGGTCATCTACAAACTGCTGTAAAAAAATTTATACATCACACTCGATGTGGCTTCGAAATTCAAGCACACCTAAATATTTATCAATAATAAAACAAAAGCACCATCTGTTAAATTTTGGAATTAACTACATTTTTTTGTGTTAATATGAACGGCACAGAAGGTGAATTTTTTTTCCACAAATATCTTTGAATGTACACAACTTGAGTTAATATACAGGAAGCATAGATATTTAATACATGTAATTACAAATGTTTGGTTATCACATTTTAAAGAAACTCACTCATACAAAAATCTTTAAAAGGCAGCCTTTATTGGACATGTATTTTTTTTTTAAAAAGATAGCATAAAACTTGATCAGATTTCAAAATCAAATCTCAAATGTCTGAACATTTTGAAACCACAAGGCAGTGACGATTTAACCAAAAATTGTATGCACGCGTGTGTGCGAGAAGTGATTTGTAAGAAACACCCGAGAAAAGTGGCCCCCCCCCAAAAAAAAAAAAAAAAAAAAAAACTCCCTGTTTAACCCCGTGGGGATTTTTTTTTATTTGCTTAAAAAGGACCAAGTGCAAGTTATTAGACAGAAGTGAAGGACGTGGATTGGGACAGAGCCACGAAAAACGAACTCAGTTTTTGCAACGCGCAAGGGAAAAGAAAAAAAAAAAAAGTGTAATAAAAAAAACCCTTTTGTAATGAAGCGGATCTGTCATGATTACTGAAGGCGCCGCAGTGAAATGGATCCTGAACTAGAAGATTTTTTTTTTTTTTTAATTTAAACCATAATTTTATAAACGATCTGACCGGTTACAGATCAACATTGAATTCTAAAATAAACTGTTGACATTCTTGATATCATAATGGTATTTGTACCTCATGACCAAAATTCCAAACATCACGTTATATACACGTCATATTTCCTGGGCTACATAGTGCACTTCATGCCATAACTAGTAAACAAAGGAAGGATTTGGGACGCAGCCATATCAGATCATCAAATTCAAAGCAGCAGCAGCAGCGTGGCTGAAATTTCCCTTTTAAAAACATTCAACACTTGGGTCTTCTCGCATAATCATAGCAAAAGGCAGAGACGCACAAGATCGGAGTGCAAAACCAAACAGGAAGTGACCTCACAGCTGGGCGATGGGATTGACTGCCACGGCGATGCTCTCTATAGCGCACTCGTCCACCCCGCGTCTGATGCGGAAGTAGCCGCCTTCGCCCCAGCCGGTTCCCCAGCTGTTCTTCACGATCCAGTACTTCTCCCCGCTCACCTGGCTCTGCCCATAACCAATCAGCAGCACAGCGTGATTGGTCAGCTCGAAGGGATTGATGGAGTCACGCAGGCCAGTGTGATGGTAGATGCCATCTTTGTAGTTCATGAAGTCAGGGTACACCTCGAAGGCCACGCCCATTGGGCCATTATTCACCAGCTCGATCATCATGGCCGCCTCGTTGCATCCTCCGTAGAAGCCGCCTATGTAGTGGTAATCGGAGACGTAATGGCGGGGACAGTCGGCCGAAAGGGTGCAGGGAGAGTTTTTGCCGGTGTAAGGGAAGCACTTTTCCTCAACGATGCCGAAGTCCTGCACATATTTACCGATCAGGTACGGGAAGCCACCATCGCAACCTGAAACAACCCAGAAAGCTCAGAATTAAGGAAAAAATTAAATAAAAATCACATCACAAGTTAGGTTTCCATGACAAAACTATCAGAAATAATCTTAGTTTTAAAATGTGTAGTGCACTAGGAAGAGTCCAGAGGCCATTATATTACACAGGACCAAGACTTCAGAGTAGTTATTTAGGGTGTAGGACTCAACATACTGTAATATATTCTTACTATGAAATATAAGGCCAAGTCCCAAGCATCCATCCATCGAAAATATAGATGTGTAACCCACAGCCTAGTAGCCATCGTACAGAAATAGAAAACTCCCAGTATTGTTGCTCTACATTCAATTTACATACAGCCTCGTCCACCACAAGCAGTGCATACAATGTCACGCGCTATTAAGAAAAAGAAAAGTTGAAAATGTATTTAAGTGCACTTGACATTTCATACTCCATGTAGTGCACTTGAATGATGCATGCTCAAAAGAACAAGCACACCAGGACACTCGAGTACTGATTCAGCTTGTGACTCGTCTCAGGAACAGAAGGTAGTGAGTGTGAGTGTGCGCGTGTGTGTGTGTGTGTGTGTGTGTGCGCGTGCGCGCGTGCGTGTACCTTGGGAGTACTGTGAGCAGGAGACGACTTGCTGAGGGCTGAAGAGCGGCTGCTGTGTGTTGTTGGTCTGGATTCGGATCCGCGCCTCCAGCATCCCCATCGTGGCAAACGAATAGCAGCTTCCACACGACCCTAACGAGTAGGAATATTCAGAAAACATTAACTTCAGATTATAATGATAATTTTGGAAGAAAAAAATTTCTACTCATCACTTTTGTCGTTAGAATCAACTGTTTTTCATCTCTTATTTTTCATATTTTCCACTGCATTCCATACAGACTTGCACCCAGATCCGTTATAATAATTTTTAGATAGACATACACCACCTTTATTTAAATGCTACATTTCTAAAGTTATACATAATTAAATACATTTCACATATCTATCCAACATACAGTAATTAGTGACTGCAGAAACACTAAACACATGCCATACTCGCTACATAGCTATGTAGCAAGGTTCTCTACAGGCCACGCCCACATCTAAAGAGATTCGAGGGAAACCCGCACCTTGATTGCGTATCGGATTGACGTAACTGACTCCCTTCACATTCCTCCAGTCCCACTGCTCTGGCAAAGCGGCGGCCTTCTTGAGAAGCTCTGGGGAGGCGGGGGTGGACTTAACACGTCTGAGGAACAAGGGGGCGGAGTCAGGACAATTCAAGACAGGTGTATTTGCATAAGCCTACAACAATGACCAGGAATAAAATTAAATTACACAATTTATTTTAAAAAACTTCAGGAAAAGAAAATTTTTTATAAATATTTTAATAAACTTTAATATATTATGATAACATTACTATACATCCTACTTTTTTCCCCCCTCTGAAGTACGTATACATTTTTTTGGTGTATTTAAAAATTTATATTTAAATAAATAAAATCACAAACTAGATATATACATGCAAGTCTGTGTGTTTTAATAATTAAGAAAAAAAATTTTAATGCTGCAAAAAGGAGGTGGGGGGGGGGGGTCAAATATTAGAAAATTAAAGAAAGACTAAAAAGATGCATAAATGCTCTGCCCCTTAGCATCTTTTTATTCTTACATTTCTACATTTTGTACCATAATTTTTATTACTACAAAAGTAAAAATGGTAAATAAATAAATACTAAAAGGGAAGAGGACGAGCAAGAAACACTAAAAATAAAAAAATATATAATTTATCAACCTTCAAACAAACATTTGCAAAACATCTGGACTCCAAAGGTGTGTGTGCATACACACCGTGGGAAGTAGGACTTGCGGCCTCCGGCTCTGCGTGTTAACTCTTGGATGGTGAAGAGCTCGTGCTCTCTGTAGGCCGTAGCTCTCCATGAGTTCTGGACTGAGTTGATGCGCTCCACAAAGCTCATGTCATGCTTAAAAAGCTGCAGGAACCTGAAAAAAAGAATAAACAAACCACATCATTACAAATGATATACAAGCACACAACCCATTCACAATATCAACTCATCACCCCACTAACACACTCACGGGTTAGGTTGAGGGCTGTAGGAGGTTTTAGGAGCCAAGCGCTGAACTTTCTTTCCAGTGAAACAGGCCCAGTTGTTTCCTAGAACATCATGGACCCAACCAGGAAGCGTCTGGTCGCAGTAACTCTTGACCACTGAGCCCTCTTGAGAATACTGAAGGAGAAATATATAAATAAAAAATTACTACATAAAGCATAAATCAACCTTTGAGATTTTTTTTTAATTAGAGTTCATCTAAAGTGATGGATTTTTTCTTTCCATAATTTGAGAAGTGAAAGCTTTGAGTCATGTGTCGGTGGTAAACGGAGGGGGGGGGGGGGGGGGGGGCAAAGCTGTGATGTTTCACAACTGAAATGTTAAATCACTAGGTCAAATTACAGCATGTGACTTGACCCATCACAAGACGTTTTGACAGGAAGGGAGGTTAGGTTTTTGCAGCTGAATCACGAGAACGGCTTTCTACAGGACAAGTCACGCGTTAATGATCGAGCAGTTAACTGTAGAGGAAATAATAGCCATCTATAGATAGATAACATATTGACCCTGAAGGAAATTCCAGATATTACATATAGCTAGAGCAAACAGAGTAATGTGAGAACTGACCAGAACTTACTAGTGCAATACTCGGAACAAAAAAAATTGGGAGTTGTACAAGAACCAAAAACAAGAAAAAATTAAATAAAGAACTAGGAAATTAAGTTAAATTGCAGTGCAGTCTTTATGTGCAAATTTTATGGCAAAGTGACAATAATGCAAATTGGAGTCTCAACTCTACAACTGTTAGAACATATTACTTTATGCACAAACTTCTGTGTTAAGCTTGAAATGAGATGCATCATGTGAAGAAAGCAGGACTTCGAACCAGACCTTCATTACAAGCCAGTCATGTGCTTCGGCGTGAAACAGGAAGTTTAATATTTCCGAGCAAGTCTAGGCATGAGTCACATGGAGTTATCTGAAACGAAAAATAACCTTTGTGCACATGTGTGCGAGAGTGAGTGAGTGAGTGTGAGTGTGTGTGAGTGTGTGTGTGTGTGTGTGTGTGTTGAGGACGGGGGTGCAACTTTGCACAAGCACTGACCTTGAAGAAACCAAACCATTTGTAGTTGTTGAGCACCACCTCGAAGCCCTGGTTGTAGATGATGGTGAAGAAGCCGGTGTTTCCGAGATCATCAACAGCCTGAGATAATTTCTGTAAATGCACGGTCACAGACTTCACCGTCGGACCTGGACAAAAGACACGAAACAAACTTTAATAAACACAAGAGTGCACACACACTATTTACACTAGACGGTGAATGCATAATAAATCAGACTCCTGCAGGGTAGTAATGTGTAACCCAGGCAGGCATTGCTCGGGCTCGGTCTCACCAGCAGTGGAGCAGTCGATGTTCTTGTCCTGTCCCACTTTAGACAGCTGGAACACCCAGGTCCCCAGCAGCTCCTCATAAGTGCAGTTAGCTGGTGTGTCCCCTAACGAGCCGCCCAGGCAGCACAGCGCCACCAAACACAGCAGAACCGCCTTCATCCCGCACACACACACACACACACTCCGGACTGACTAACTGAATAACTAACTAAACCGCTGAGAGTCCCGGGCGGAGGGAATAAACCACAGACCAGCGTAAGCACTTGACTTCCCGCGGAGCTGCCGAGACTCCTGGCGTCTTCCCCGCTGCTTCTGCACAACAACCAACTACCAGCAACTTCCCGCTCTTATCATGTGACCGTGACAGTCACGTGAGAGTGACGCAGCCACAGGGCCGGGAAGTGTTCGGCGCGCGTGCACGAGAGAGAGAGAGAGAGAGAGAGAGAGCGCGCGTTACACAGATCAAAGGAGTGTTTCATTAGATAAAAGGATCCCAGGATCTTAGTGTTATACAGACATGATGCAGTGTTCAGTTCATGTTCCTTACTGATAAAAAAAAAAAAAAAAATCCAGTTGATAAAGAATTAAACAAATTCTGTCATAAGTTGACTCCTTAATTAAGTACACCTGTCTGTCCGCATGTCTGTCAGTCTGTCTGTCTGTTGTCCTATCCATCTGCCCACAATTTGTCTGTCTATCTGCCTGCCTGTTTGGCTGTTATTTCACCTCTCTGTTGATCTGTCTGTTTGTCTTTTGGTTAGTTGGTCAGTCCTCCCCTCTATCTCTCTTTCTATCTTTCTGTCTGCCTGACCACCCGCCTGTTTATCTATCTATCTGTCTGTCTGTTCATTTAATAATTATTTAATAAATTATAAGTATTAATACAATTTTATTTTTATAGCGCTTTTGCGTCTGAGAACAGAGCATAATTTAAAATGATCAGATTGCCCCTGATCACATTTATCTGTCTGTCTGTCTGTCTGTCTGTCTTTTTATCTCTCTGATGATCTATCTATTTGTCTGTCTGCTATTTAGTCAGTCCTTCCATTTATTTCTCTATCTACCTCCAGTATCTTTCCGTGTACTGTATATCTGTCTGTCTGCCTGTCTGTATCTGTCCACCTGTCTTGTGATCTATCTATCTATCTATCTATCTATCTATCTGTCTGTCTGTCTGACTGACTAGTGATTTTATTTGTTTAGCACTTATAACAGTGCTGATTATCGCAAAGCAGATTTACTGAATCAAAACAAAATTAGGGAAATTAGTATGAAATACCTAAGAGCATATGTTTTTTGTTAAAATTATCAGATTATCCCTGATCATATGAATCTTTTTGTCAAGATATCTCTGTGTACATTTAGCAGCCATCCTTATATAGAGCAACTTACATTTTTGTTTTGTCTATCTCATCATACATCTAAGCAGTTGGGGGCCTAGCTCAAGGGCCCAACAGTGGTAACTTGGTGGTTGTGGGGTTTGAACCTGGGACCTGCTAAACCATAGTTTAATACCTTAACCACTGAGCTACATATGCTCGCTAACCTGTATATATCTGTCTGTCTGTTTGTCTGTCTGTCTGTCAGTCCGTCTGCCGCCTGTCTGTGTCTGTCCACCTGTCTATCTATCTGTTTGTCCTTTCATTTCTTTGTCTGTCTGTCCTTGTCCACATGTATACTGATCTATCTAATTGTTTTATCTGTAGTTTTATCTATCTATTTCATGCTAATGTTTCAAAATTGTTGTTCATGTACTATTTAAATTTTCTAATTCTGTCATTTTATTTATACCATTGTGGATAAGATTATTACATGATGTTACTCTTACGTCAGGCATCTCAGTAAAAAACAAAAACTTTAACTGGACATTTGGAGGGGAATAACAACAACGAATCTGCACACAAGCTTTTATCGAGTTGATGTTTAATGTTTAAGCCGAATCATGCTGAATCACGAAAAACAGGATGTCTAGGCAGAGGCAGGAAGGAACAAAGAATGATTACTGCTACTCTTACACAAGTCTGATTTTAGTTGTCTAAACTTTCTTTTAGCTTTTTACATCTAACACGTAATATGAGTAGTTGAGTAGTCATTATTTTCTATTCACATCACTACATTAAATTAAATAATAATATAAAATAATATGTTTGTAAAGTCTTTAAATATATATTTTTTTAAGATCAGCTATCCAGCTGAACGTGAAATTGACGCACATTCCTAACAAATCTAACCTTTAACCTTTAATGGTTTTATCTGCTCCTGCTACGTAACATTGTATTGATCATAGCAGTTTGATTTGTCACAACTACTGATTAGTTTTCAGATAGTTTGCATGGTCAAAGTTCTTACCAATGGATTTGAGAGCGTAGCAACAAAATCGTTGTTCGACTTGGCTTGTCTGAATAAATCCTTCAGTGAAAGTTAAATTAGAGTTTCAACTTCTTCACTCAAGTCAAGGAAGATTCACAAAACATCCAATTACTGTACAGTATGTTGATTTCAGTTACAGTTGTTAGGTGTTTTGTGAATCTTCTGACTTGAGTGAAGAATTTGAAACTCTCATTTAACTTTCACCGGAGAATTTATTTAGCTGAATGAAATAAAAAAGTGTGCAAGGCATTACAGAGGGACACTGAATGCAGGAAGACTTAATTTCCAGTTATATCTAGTGCAGTTTAGATAGGGAGCAGGGCGTAATTTTGGATTCAGCCTTAATCAGTGATCTAATCAGAGTCTGTGTGAAGAGACTGATTAAATTTAATTGGCCTCTGTTCAATTCAGGCTTGATTAATTTGCAGACTAATTAATTTGCTGCCACAGACAGTTTCTTGTGCACAACCCAGTTCTCAAGGGTTTAATCATTCTATGTAAGAAAGTCATATACTGTCTTGTATACTGTCTGATGTAGCAAAAAATATTTTATTTCTAAGACCCTTTAGGTAAATAAAACAACTTTGAATGCACCCAGTTTTATTTGAAAGTATTGAAACAGCCAAGCCATTTTATGTAGTTTTTCTTCTGGTTTGTTTTTGGGGTTTGGGATCAAAAGACGAACGTGAGAGAGGCTAGATCAAAATATTACCTGTTTCTGATATTTTCTGATATTAATACCTAGATGTGTTCAACAACGTAGAAGATGACGCTGTTGTTTAAACCCACCTGTTTTTCCAAGTAATTAAAAATACTGGACTGACAGAGGTTTGCTGATATCCAGGTGTGCCCTATAGGCAGAGGTGAAAGCTAACTAAGTAAAGTCACTGTACTTATAAATATTTTACATATCTTTACTTGAGTCGTTTTTATTATATATTTATATGTAATATATTTTAAATATTATGTATATATTACTTTTCCTCCACTACATCATACAGGAAATATCTGTACTTGTTCTTCACTACATTTCTGCTGACAGTTGCAGAATGTGTAAATTCGTTTCCTTTGTAACACGCTTAATAACGTTACAGGTGTTTGAAACGAGATGGGGAGCTGGGAGCCGATAGACAAAAATAGCACATTCACAGTCGGGAAGCAGAGAGAGAGAGAGAGCAAGAGAGACATGTACTATAAAAAGGTCTACTGTGAACTAATACAAGCTCAGCACTTTTTGATACTCAAGGTATTTTGCACTTCTCAAAATACTTGAGGTGGGTACTTTTGTACTTTTACTGTACTCAAGTAGACAAGTAAAGGGAGGACTTCTACTTTACTTGAGTGATATTTGACTTGGGGTGTTCTCCCCGTGCTTGGTGGGTTTCCTCCATGTGCTCTGGTTTCCTCTCACAGTCCAAAGATATGCAGATTAGGTTAAGTGGCATTCCCAAATTGTGCGTAATGTATGTGTGTGTGCCCTACGATGGATTGGCACCCTGCCCAGAGTGTACCACGTCTTGTGCTCTAAGTCTCCTGGGATCGGCTCCAGGACCCCCGCATCCCTGAATACAGGCTAGAGCGGTATAGACGATGAGTGAGTGAGAGTGAGTGTTTCCAAATTCCCCGTAGTATGTAGACGAACGTGGCGACCCTGAATACAGGATAAAGTGGTACGTGAGTGAGTATCTCTACTTTCACTCAAGTGCAGGCTGTGTGTCCTTTACGCACCACTGCCCCTTAGAATAATTTAATTCAAACAGCCATTCGCAAATTTGCAATACTGCAGATCAGTTTAACATCTGAAAATGTGAACAACTTCTCTGTTGCAGAGGTAAGTTTTGGTCTTGTTTTCCTGGGAAGGTCTTCATGAGAGACAGTTTCATCATGGAGCTTGATAGGTTTTACAAACGCACTTCACAATACTGTTCCAGAACAGCTGACCTTCATGACTACACTGTAGTTGTTGTTACTGTAATTACCTAATGTCATATGTGTTTTTCATAGTTTCAAAATCTACAGTATTGTTCTAGAATGTAAAAAATAAATAATAATAAAAAAGACATTGAATTAAAACATGTGACCAAACTTTTGACTGATTCTGTATGTCTGTATGAAGTATTACACACACATGAAATCACATGGCATTATTTGATTATTTTGGATTATTTCTTAAATATGAATATTTCTTAATACGAACATTTTCTTGTAATTTAATTACAACGGTGAAAATGTCAAAGTTTGTTTGTTTAATTGTTTACTGTAAATACTGTATATGTACTGCAGTACTTTTGAAAGTGCAGGTTTAAACAATTACAGTGAAACCTTGGATTGCGAGTAACTACGTCCGTGAATGTTTTGCAAGACGAGAAAGAATTTGTAATAGAATTCGGTAAACAAGCGAGGTCTTGAAATATGAGTAGTGTGTATACACTTTCTCTGCTGAACGTCACATGAGCGTATAAGTCATTGACGACACTCGGAATCAATGACGTTAGCCAAATGATATTATCGGGGCAAACCATATTATGGGTGGATTGGGGGGGGGTGGCTGGGTGGTACCCCGTGCCCCCCCTCTAGAACCACCATTGGTGCTGTGTGAATTCCAGGATGTCCGGAAGCATGTGAAAAAGCAGCGGCGATGAAGCTGGTACTGCTAAGAAACAGCAAGCAATAATGATGGAGAAAAAAGTAAATAATTAAGAAAGCAGAGAAAAGATGCTAGTTCTTTTAGCATGAATTGTTCAACCATCGACACGATTCTAAAGAACAATCTAAAGTTCTACCCAACTCTTTTGTTTGCTGTCTATCTGATCAATAAAAGTGGACTAAAGCATTTTTTTTATTCTTAGAGTATGTGAACTGTCTGCTGAACAAGTCGCAGTGTACGATCTGTTATTATGGAAATAATAACATATTAGAAAATAAAGCACCTTCTGACCAATTGGACTGAAGCGTTCAGTCACACTGTGGTTAATATTATAAAAAATTGAACGCTAACGTTCAATTAACGTATATTAACGAAGTTAAATATAATTTGCACATGTGGATTGTTTGCAGTGTTGTTGTTTTTTTTTTTAATGCATTGCATGTAATGTGCTAGGAATCTGTGATACTGCAGGTTAAAATCTGTTCATAGTGTGTTTAGGAGATATCAGCAGAATTGCTTTTGATTAATCACATGTGGAAAACACAGCCCTGATGTTACCATGAAGTTTCTGTCGATTGCCCCGAATCCCATCAACATAGGACGGTTTGCGATTACTGTAAGATACACAATTAGGAGAACTGGTTCTTTAAAAGTAATTTAGACAGTTAAAGCTTATTAGCTGCTCTCACTTCGAACCCTGTATGATTACCCCAAGTGTCCCAATTACACTCCCAACCCATCACCATAAAGCAAGCAATTTCCACGACAACCATAACTCACAGCCCATAATAATCACACAGCAGGTTGGATTGTGGAGGAATTAGTCACAAAGTGTATTTTTAATTTATATCATTATAACCTGTGTGTGTGTGTGTGTGTGTGTGTGTGTGTGTTTGTGTGTGTGTGTGTGTGTTTGCGCGTGCGTAGCCAATATGTAGTAATGATATTTACTGGATTTAAATTGAGAAAGCGCAGATGTGAAATCTAGGTGGCCAGAGACAATGAGCTAAACAGTGCGTGTGTGTGTGTGTGTGTGAGAGAGAGAGAGTGTGTGTGATTTGGTGTAATTTTTGCAAAGCTCTCTAATTTGCATGTGTGATGTGTGAGAGAGAGCAAGCGAATATGTGTGTGTTGGAGACCCTTACCGTACATCATTTTCACCCCCACACTGCAATTACATAAGTGTGCCATCTGACAAAATACACACACACACACACACACACACACACACACACACACACACACACACACACATGCTTAACTTTGATGGTAGCTAAGTGTGTATTTAAAGTTTATGGCTTCCCGAGTGGCAGAACAGAAAAGAGTTTGCAGTACCATCAGGAGATACGTAAATTGCCCATGATGTCTGGGTGGGAGGGCCATGTTCTCTCCTGTCAATCATAGCGACCCTAGCTAACCCTGGCCGTTTTTGGGCTCATGCTTGCTGAAGAAGCATCTCCCCCCCGTGATGCAGGAGAATTTTAATGAGCAGTGTTTGGCCAGAGGAATCATGTGATAGTCTTCACCCTTATCATGTGACAGTGGATAACAGGATGGGAATTGTTAGATGATATGGTCTAAATAAACCAATAAAACACATCAGGGTTGGATAATAATCACCTTAATCGTGGTATGTGTAACCACTCTTCATTAGTTTTTCCATACACACTTCATTACAATCACAGAGTCGTGGATCTAGTCCATATTTTTAATAACGATTCAAAAGATATGGAATCTTCCCACACAGTAACACCATGATCTCGAAATGTCCATAAATAATAAAAAAAGGTAGATGACTCTAAATAGCCATAAGCATCATTTTGCACAACATGAAACTATTTTATAATCATAAAACAAAACTCACCTTAACGATATAATTTCACGTTCTACACGTCTCTATATCCAATATATCCAACAAAAAATAAAAACCAACCAAATGTACTTAAAAAATGTAATAATAATAATAATAAGCACTTCTAGCATCATTTATACAGTTTGAACTGGCACAAGTTGAGAAGTTTGTGTTACAAGCAGGATTCGAACATTTTTTAAAACTGATTTTCAAATGTAAATAATATTTCTCCTTACTTATTCCTTAACAATATTCCATCCTTCCATGAAAACACAAAGAGAACATTTGTTTAGTATCATGTATAAGTTGTAGGTTGTTTCATAAAAACATGTCTCTGAGGAGTGCACTCTGATTTTCGACTCATTTTCTTTTCTTGTGTATGATTATAAGAAATTATCAGATATTGCATTCTATCACTTTCAGTTTATCCCACAGGATATCAACAGATAAATATTTTCTCTAAAAAAGAAATGTAAACAACAACTCGAATAAGCTAATTGAAAAAGAAAAAGCTATCTAAGATGGGAAAAGAGAGACATTTTTAAATAAAAAATAAATCCTTTTTTTTTTCATTCAAATGAAATTTCTTCATATCAAACACATAGGGCTAAATTGGTCATTTAATATTTTTATACTAAATTTAGTCCTATAAAGCCCTTAAATAAAGATAACCCACAACTCGAACTCAAAAAACACTTTTGATTTAAAAAATATTAATTAGCACAACATTTAAATCACCAATTTGATGGATTGGAAATAAAAGTGAAAACCCTGAATTCAACTGATTTCATTACTAAATATCTTTAAATCTATTTTAAAATGAAAATGTTATTTTTTTCAATTATAATGCAAAAGAAAAGAATAATATTGTCAGTTTCAAGTAAAAAAATTTATATGTGTAATATATACTGTAGGTGTTTTATTTTGTATTATTTATTTATTTATTTACTTATTTGCACGCCATGTAGGACTATAATTCTGTAATAATTTATTATATATTTTAATATTTAATTATAAATGTTACTGAAATCTCTATTGTCATAAATAGTTATATTCAACTAATATTTTATACAGCGCTTGAATTGAAAATATTTTTAAACTTTAATAAGCTCCCAAATTAATTTGAACATACAAAATTCTCTCAAATTTCATTTTTACCTTATTTCCCCCTAAAATATTCTTTGTCATGTCTTTTCATCGTTTCTTTTGACGCAGAATTACACTTTTGCAGTAAAAGTGTTCAGATGAGGTACGTTATGTTTACGTCACGTTATAATATTTAATAGTTTTTATTCTCCACGTGTGACCCACATTCATCTAAAATAAATATAGGAATCAAATTCAGTGCATTTCTCAGTACTTTGTGTGAGTTTACTGTAGTATTGCTTTACATCTGGAATATTTTAATATTCAATTTTTCTTTTTCTTTTCTTTTTCTTTTTTTTTTACAAAAAGCAATACAGTGCTGTTAACATAGAAACGTCTGACGTCATCATTTAATTAAATAAGCTCCTTTGGCACTACAAACTAATAATTTTCTATTCAATATACAGTATAACAACTAGCTATCTGAGTAGCATCATATTTGTTATCGGTACATGTGGGTGTAAGCTATAAGAAATGACATCTTTTAAGTTTTTGCATGTTTGATTATTCATTTAGTTTTCTATGGAGATTTTTATTTTTAAGGTTTTCATGAGATAAAAAAAGAAGCATTTTTAACCATGAATTTGGGTGTAGAGAAACTGTATGAATGGGAGGTGAAATTAATCATTTTTATCACTAGAATGATATTTTTGTTTGTGGTACAGTAGATTGTATTTTGATTAAATAAGATAAAAGCCCTTTACGAATGAAATTGCAATCACAAATGTTGACACTGAGTGTAAGTGAGTACTCAAATTTGAATAAAATGCAGTGAACTATTACGCTACTGATTATCATTAGCTAAACAGATAGCAAATGAATCAAATTATTCATTTGATTCACTGAATGATGACCTCAAGTGTATTGATTCCTTCACCTGATTCATTGTAACATCATCAAATGAATTCATTCATTCCCCTGATTCATTAAGACAATCTTGAATGAATCGGTTCCCTGATTTGATTCAATGTGACAATTTAAATGAATCGATTTGTTTACCTGATTCATTGGGACAATGTCAAAGGAATCAGTCCATCAATCTGATTCACTGTGACAATCATTACCTTAACATTCCAGGAGATTACACTGTTAGATTCACTAGTATTGTGTTCAGTTCTGAAAGAAAAAAAAACACCTCTAAACAAAGAGCAGACAGAAAGTTACGATAAGTTTGGTCCCAAAGTTCACCAAAAAAAAAGGTACATTCATAAACTGAATGGAACATCCTGGGTATTTGGAAAGCACAGGAACATTAGTGGACCGAAAAAAAAGTAAAAGGAAAGAATATTTAGAAAGGAAAGTATAGGAAAGTAGAAAAAGGAAACAAAATAAAAGATGACAAATTGTTGTTTATGAATATTTACAGGCTTTAGCAGGACAAGCACTTTGTGCAGAGTCTTTTAGGTCACGTCCTTGAGGCCAAGTGCAGATAAAGCATGTCCTTAGTTTTACCTTACCCATTTGTGTATGCATGTGTGTGTTTGTTTGTGTGTTTTCACCACACATGTTCCAGTTTGGAGTGTTTATCCTTCACCCTTTCCAATGCCAGCTTTGGAGAAATGGTCCTCATTTCACTGTACGTTTTCTGGTCCCCGTTATTCCAAATACACACGGACAGAGTAAACACTTTATAAAATATTTCTAATTAGATGAGAGCCATGTATGTTTAAGGCCACTACAAAACAAAACAAGAAAGAAAAAAAAAACATAATTTTACATCACATGTCCATAGAAATTCTTCGGTAACCTCTGCATTTAGCCAAATGTTGCGGTGAGAACATGTAAACACGCACACTACACACTGTATGTCTGTGACGCTCGTCCTATTTTCAGTCCTCGTACAGACAAATGATGCTCTAGTCTATTATCCCAGAATCGATTATTCTTTTGTTTCAGCATTTGTTACAGCCTGATTTTGTCAAAGTATCCATTTTCCATCTTTTTGTCTTAGGTCCTCATAAGGATGAGGAATTCAGGTGCTTGTATTTGTATATGCATTATGGTCTTGTCTAACACCCCATTATTCATCCATTTTAGCACTACACACCTTTTTTCATTTCTCAAATGAGTTATTCTCTCCCTCCTTTGTGCTATCTGCATAATAGCCCCCTCTACTGATGTAAATTTTTGCTGCAGTAAACCTTTTATTCATAAATTGCTCAGAAATAATTCTTGGGGAAAAAGAACATTCTAATGTGGACCTTACTGGCATTGAGGGTACTTTCAAAAGCGTCTATAGCTGTGGTCTTAGGACCAAACCGTATTTCTGGGAACGGAACCAATAACTAGCTGCACGAGAGACAATTCAAAATGTGAAAAAATGGCTGTAGATCAGCGATTTTTGAAACACGGACCAACTCGACTTCTGAAAATTTTAATGAAATACCCATGACCTATGCGCTGAAAGGTAACTCATCAACGGTACATAATTGGACCTTAAGGAATTCCATTATACCTTTGAGGCATGCATTTACATTGTACTTTGGATAAAAAGGACACCATTATTCATCTATTCAACCTTTTTATATATTTCCCTTTAATTAATAGCCTTACTCCAGTTTCTTTCTTTTACCATCTTGAGGTGCCTTAGAATAGTTTTTAAAAATCCCTACTACACTTCCTACATCTGTCACAATTCTGTGGTCCAGTTTGATTCTCAAATGAATACATCAACCTTGTTTTCTTTTTTATACATTGATGGTTATACATAATGTTCATATTATTATTATTATTATTATTATTATATTTCATTACAAAGATGATATGTCTACTATGGAAAGGAGTCCTCCCTGTTCCTTTCTCTTTTAAAAAAAATATAAATTTCATCCCTCCATCATTTCTGCCTCCTTGCACCGCTGTCAATATTATTCAGAATATAGCATTTGTTTGTGTTTCATTTCCTTGCTATATTTTTATCTCTACATCAGCACCCTTGTTCCCTCATTTTTCAACTCTACACCTATAAGATCAGTCAATTCCTGTAATATCTGTCTGTTGGCACAGGCATGCAAATAAGGAAAATAAACACTGCATACAGTATGTATTACCTCATATCTCTTCTTCCAGGATATTATTAATCATTTCGATATCACACCGTCCCTCTTGCCTGAGTCTAAGGTTCTAGAGAACTGGCTCTAGTTCTGCACTTGTGTTTGTATTACATCCTCTGGGACGCCATTATTCATTGATTTCAGCGTTACCCTCCTCTTTCATCAGTTTCCCATCTGAATATTCACATCCTTCTTCCTCCTTTTCTTACCTCTAAGGTCCTTATATCCTCCCTAAAATGCTGTTATTCATCAATCTCTCATCAATTTATAATTATTTCCACACTCATTGCCTCATTTCCCATGTCTTGTCTCGCTAGTCCGCTTAAGGACGAGTTGCTCTGGCCGTTTGCCAAATTTAACAGTGACAACATGTAAACATGAAAACCTTATCTTATATCTCGTATTAATATTCTCTGCACATTCGTGCCTCCAAGGTCTTCACAAGGACGAGGAGCTCTGGCTGTAGTGCCGCAGTACCAAGCACTCGTATTTGGGTGACGAGCCAGAGGCAGGAGAATTCGAGATGCTTCCTGATGCCACAGAATCTCTAAATGGCGACGGCGGCGTTAGCGTGAGAATTTCCTCCATTTCATTTTTCGAAGCTTGGGGCTCGGATGGTGTCGTCGTTTCCAAAGTCTTCTCTTTAACGGCAGGAGGACTGCCGAGGGGGCAGGAAGCGGGCGCACGGCCCCCGTTTGACTCCACAGGTGGAAGGGGTTGAATTTCAGCATAGGTCGTCATGGTGGCAGGCATGGACATGTCTCGGGACAGGAAGTAAGGGTGCGGGACTTTAGAAGGGCGTGGCGGTGAAGTTGACAGCATCATGCTGTTCAGTTCGCTAATGTTAGCAGTGAAACGGTTCACAACACAGCTGATTTGCTCCATCAGCGAGCCCTGGGATGAGCTAGAAACTCCAGCTATTCCCACGGCTCCGCTCGCAACCACACCTCCGCCGGATACCGCGGCTCCCGCACATGAGCCGCTTTCTCGACGGGATGACTGGCTGACGTACGAGGAAACGCTAATGATCTGTTCCTCATCGGCGCCTTGGTTCCGCGCTAGAATTTCCCCCGTCCTCTGACTCACGGTGCTGATCGGTGACGGAGTCTGCGGCCGATACGTTATCGGATATCGCTCCTCGCTCTCTGCGACTTCGTAAAGCATTTTATCCGTAGCGCTTTCCGGCGTGACATCCTCCGACGCCTTGGAGAAAGGTTTGATCACGGCCGTCTGGTTGTTCTCGCGCTTTTTGATGTGAAAGGAGAGACGCTGCCACAGGTGGCCACCTTTGGAGTTGCGCTCCGTCTGAGCCCACGTCACTGATTTACCATTAGAGCTGCAAAGATGCAAAAACAAACAAATGATTCATTCTTGCTACAACAATGAGTTACAATATCAGGCAGTAAAGAATTAAACAGCAGCTGGAACATCCATGTGAGCAGTTATTGAAAACTAATGAATGATAGATTTGTGTGATGCAGCTCAATGTCAAGCAGAGTTCCTCTATCATCTCAAAAGTGTGAAATATACCCCTTTCATCACAGTTTAAGAAGAACGCATCATATTTTTCCGTTGTTTATTTATTGTTGTGAAACTTCATTCCCTGGCCAGCCGCTACATTTTTTCCGATTTCGAAGTTAATCAGACAAAAAAACAACAAAAAAAAAACAGCTTGTGTTACAACAAACCTGCAAAGTGTTCGTTCCTCTGTCCTGAGGTTACACCTTCACAAATCAAATTAATTCTCCTTCCATAAAGCTAAAATAAACATCTACTTATGGAAAATCTTCCATATAAAAATGTAAACCATACAATTCCTAAGTCTAAGTGGTTACTATAGAAACGATAACATGTCAGAACAAGCGCATTAACAGAACGAGCTAATCGCTGTCAGAGCTGCTGTTTTTAAGGAAATAAATCGACCCTCTCTGACCAATCAGAATCAAGTATTCTATACTATTCTGCTATCGGGATGCTCCTGGCTGGGTGCCCTCGTCCACATATTATGACTGTTGCTATGGTTACATCTCTGAGAATGTTACGTTACTCCATGTTTTGTAATTACCTTACACCTTCTGTAGACTAAACATGTGTATTGTTTTTTTTTTTTTTTTAAAGCCGCGCAGACAGACTGTGTAAAGTAAAATCTTTGTTATGGTTAGTTTGCGAGTTTAGTCTGAAGAGTTGAACTCTGAGGTTAGAGACGCCTGGCTTGACGAGATGAGAAGAAACAGTTCGCGGATTTGAATTATTATTCATGTATTCGTCCATCCGTCGATTATTTCATTCCTAGTAGACGTGTTAAGCGAATCGACCGGGACACGAGGATATTTCATAGTTGACGTGATTCAAGGACATTTTTAAAAGTGCATGTCCTGATTTTATTCTTTCGGGTTTAGTTAAAGGTCACGATCATTTATTTGAAGGAATTGCAGTGGGGCTGCGAATGCAATAACAGGCCTATGTTTCTCTCTTTCTATTTCTCTCTCTTTTTCTCCCTTGGGGTTAATTAGCCTCGTTAGCTGCGACTTATCTCATTATGAACATGTGGATTTTATCATGTAGTGTTGACTGAGTACAAAAAAACATTTGAAATTGTACAGTGTAAAGAGAAAAAAAGTGTTACAGATGATGAGAAAAGGAGAAAAAAAACAAAAACAAAGGGAGATAGTGTCGGGACGTGACGAGGGGTGTGGAAGTGGAGGAAATCGAAAATAAATTCGAACACTTTGCCGTTAACAAGCTCTCGCCATTCAACTCCATTATTGCTGACTCAGACAAGGCTTCTTTTTGTTCAGTCAATCCATTGACTTTCCTTTCATTCACACAGCACTCCTCTCTCTCTCTCTCTCTCGTTCTTCTTATCTCTTTCTTTGTCTTTTGCATCAATGTTGGCCTTTCAACTTATTTTTTAGGTTGAACGCCAATCCTGTGTTCTACTTCCTGATTTACATCCGGCTATCAACTCTATAATTAGGAGTTTTTCAAGCTTATAAAGCTGTTGTATGGTTCAACATGGGGCTTAGTACGGTGGCCGAGAAGTGCAAAACAAAATAACAAAACCAAAATCAAAATAACAAATTAAAAAACAAAATAACAAAACCTAAACCAAAATAACAAATAAAAAAAATAAAAATAAAAAAAACGAAAAAACAAAATAACAAAAAAAATAAATAAAATGACAAAACCGAAAACAAAATAACAAATAAAAAAAATAAAATAACAAAACCTAAACCAAAATAACAAAAAAATTAAATAACAAAACCAAAATCAAAATAACAAATTAAAAAACAAAATAACAAAACCTAAACCAAAATAACAAATAAAAAAAATAAAAATAAAAAAAACAAAAAAACAAAATAACAAAAAAAAAATAATAAAATGACAAAACCGAAAACAAAATAACAAATAAAAAAAAATAAAATAACAAAACCTAAACCAAAATAACAAAAAAATAAAATAACAAAACCGAAAACAAAATAACAAATAAAAATAAATAAAAATAAATAACAAAACCGAAAACAAAATAACAAATTCCAAAACAATACAACCAAATCAAAACAAAATAATAAACCCAAAAACAATACAACAAATCAGAAAACACAACGACATATCCAGAAACAAAATACCAAATGAGAAAACACAACGACAATTCAGTGACAAAACCGGAAAAGGTAGGTATAGGTTGCAAATGAAATTCTTATCGCTGATTGGAAGAGACATCTGTCACTCAAAACATAAAAGAAGTACTGTCAAGTGAAGTCAAAATTATTTTAAAAGCACATTTAACACAACTCAGTTGGCCAAGGTGCTACGCAATCGTAAAATACTAAACAATAATCCTTAAAAGAAAATACATCTACTGTAAATGTCCGTGAGACAGCAGTACTTCCTGTATATTTTGAGTGACAGATGTTTCGTCCAATCAGCGGCAAGATTCAACACGCTTACGTTGGGTGGCGAATTAAATCCTACCGCTAACCTTGCGTGGCAGATGTCTCGTCCAATCAGTGGTAAGAATGTCATTCGCAAGCCACACCTACATTTTTTCGGCTTGTTGATTCTTACCGCTGATTGGACGAGACATCTGTTACTCAAAATATACAGGAAGTACCGCAGCCTCACGGACATTTAGATGTATTTTCTTTTAAGGATTATTTTTTAGTATTTTAGGATTTTACATCACTTTGGTCAACTAAGTTGTGTTAATTGTGCTTTTAAAATAAGTTTGACTTCCCTTGACAGTACTGCGTGTATGTTTTGAGTGACGGATGTCTCTTCCAATCGGCCCTAAGAATTTAATTTGCGCACTATACCTACCTTTTCCGATTTGACTGAATTGTCGTTGTGTTTTCTCATTTGGTTTATTGTTTTTCGGTTTTGTCATTTTATTTTTGAATTTGTTATTTTGTTTTTTAATGTTATTTTGTTTTCTGTTTTGGTATTTTGTTTTACCCCTAGAGGGCGCTTTAATGAGTTGGTCTCTGTATATTAGATTTCTCTTTGCTAGAGTAGGTTTTTGTCAAACACACAGCTGATCTCCAAGACAAACATTCCATTATTTAAGTACAGCATTACATCGGCATACGAATTAAGAATTTTCACCCTAAGAACTTACAGTTTTGTAAGACATTTGCCTTGGCACATGAAGCAAGGCTAACCTGCTCGTACGTCCAAGAGCTGTTCAAAATTTGTTTGCATATATATATATATAAATTTTGTGTGTGCATGATTTAGTGAAGACACACAGTATTAATTCTTCATTCCGCTGCCATTTTTAGTTTGCTGCCCCCTTGTGGATTACCCGAGCACGGTATCGATATCAGCTTCAGTATCGATGCATTTCTAATACTTTGCGAGTCACGAGTTCGTCAAAAGATCCGCTAACTTTATTTGGGTCGTTAGTCTTGAGTGATGTTTAGGGAATTTGGTTCACATTGGATTATACATCACATAAACACTGTTTCAAAAGCCTTATGGTTCGTTCAGTCCATTGTGTCCCAAACTACACGACATGTAGGTCACAAAACACACACAATCACATATGTCTCACCATCTGTTCTCTGTGTGTGTGTGTGTGTCTCTCTCTCTCTCTCTTTCCCTTAGTGTCTATTCATCTATCTGTATCTGTTTTCAGGTATAATTTAATGGGCATTTAATTTTTTTATCTTCGTGTGTCTGAGAGACGGAAACATTTATTAGGGTAATCACATTACACAGGTTCACTCAGGTGGCAGAGCACTTACTGTAATGGAACACACACACACACACACACACACACACACACACACACACTCACAGACACACACACACACACACACACACACACACAGAGTGCCTGACCTGAGCGTGTCCCCAGACGAGGGGCGTCTCTTCCACAAGTTGGCGAGGCTGCTGGTGGGTGGCGGTGTCTTCTTGCCCCGCCCCACGTGCATGCGCACGGCTGTCGAGGTGGTAAAGGCGCTCCGCACGTTACGCTCAGGCTTGGCCAGGATGACGTAGACTTTGGGTGCGAACATGCAGCCGAGCGCCACGGTGCCGCTCAGGCTGACGGAGAAGCACGTGGTCACGATCTTGTAGTCCGAGCCGAAGTAGATGGGCACGAACGCCAGCCAGATGACGCACGTGGTGTACATGGTGAACGCCACGTGCTTGGCTTCGTTAAAGTTCGCCGGCACGTTGCGCGTCTTGAACGCGTAGAAAGTGCAGCTGAGAATTAGTACACCGTTATAGCCGAGCGGCGCGACCACGCCCAGGTTGCTAGTGTTGCAGATGAGCCTGACCTCTCGGATAGACGGATAGTGGAAGATGACGTCTGGCGGCTCCAGGACGAGCAGCGTGACGATGATGCCGAGCTGCACCATGACCAGGAAGGAGGAAATGGCTAGCTGGGCGCACGAGCTAACGAAGCGCGGCTTCTTAGTGCAGATTTTCTTCTTGCTTCCTGCCAGGATGCGTGCGATACGGTTGGTCTTGGTGACGAGAGCCGAGTAGCTCAGGGCGGGTGCCAGGCCAACGCCGAGGCGCTGCAGGAAGCAGGAAATGATGCGAGGTTTACAGATCAGGCAGAAGGTGCAGATGTAGCCAAGGCCGATCCCGAACAGGATGACGTAGCAGAGCTCGCGGCTCGACGACTTCACTACAGGCGTGTCGCGGTATACTACGAACACGGCTGCCACGAAGAACGTCACCAGGAGACCGAGGCAGGAGAAAACCACCGCCGCGATCGGCTCCGGGTCGCCCCAGTGCAGGTACTCGATCGGGATGGGGTCACAACCTGGAATGGGACGAAAAAGAGGAAAGAAGAAAACGCACAATGATCATCAAAGTTATACTACATTGCCGAGTATTCCAACTCTTAAACCATGGAGTTTAGTATGATATTGTCCCTTTGCACTTTGCTACAACAGCTTCAACTCTTCTGTGAAGGCTTTCCACAAGGTTTGATGGGAATTTCTGGCCATTCTTCCAAAAGCGCATTTGTGAAGTCTCCGCTCTAATTCATCCCAAAGGTGCCAGGACTCTGTGCAGGCCAATCAAGTTCTTTGGACTTTGCTTTGTGCACTGGTGCGCGGTCATGTTGGACCAGGAAGTGGACATCTCCAAACTGTTCTCACAAATTTGGGAGCATGAAATTGTCCAAAATGTCTCTGAAGAAGCATTCTGAAGAAGTTCCTTTTTCCTTGGAAGTAAGAGGCCGAGCCCAACTCCTGAAAAACAACCCCACGCACCAGTGCACAAAGCGCGGTCCATAAAGAACAAGAACTTGTCTGACCTGCACAGAGTCCTGACGTCAACCTGATAGAACACCTTCGGGACGAATTAGAGCAGAGACTGTGATCCAGGCCTTCACGTCCAACATCAGTGTCTGACCTCACAAATGATCTTCTGGAAGAATGGCCGGACATTTCCATAAACACACTCCTAAACCCTGTGGAAAGCCTTCACGGAAGAGTTGAAGCTGCAAAGGGGCCAACATCATGTTAAGAATTGGATGGTACTCAAGTTCATATGCATGCGAAGGCAGGAGAGCGAATACTTCTGGCAATATGGTGTAGTTCAATATTTACAAGGCGGGAAAGTTCTAGTCGTCGGGTTACACGCCCAACTTCTACATCTGCTTGAGTTGCATCTGATGCTCTGTCCCCTTCGATATGAACACCAATCAGCTCTTCAACCAAGGTCAACCTAACCTTCCAGGACATGCGGCAAACCGCAGCTCCGAGTCAGTTAGCGTCAGACCCTAAGCGGACAGCGTGACCTGGCTGACAGACGAGCAGGCACGGCTTCAACGGGATAAAGTGCGCGCTTGGCGTACGACTCGCGAGATCGATGAAGAGCTGCACTTCCTTATTTTCATACTCAAATGTTACAAAAAAATCGAATAAAACGACAGATTGTCATCGGGGAACGAACGATGCACGAGACAGAGCGCGGTGTGAAAGATGTGACGGGGCGTTTCTGTCATTATTGAGGATTTATTTAACTATTTAAACAGCCGGAGAACTGAGCAGAGAGACGGAAGTAAGAAAGAGGGGAAAATTCCACAGGGATAGAAATAGAGAAGGGAGATGTATAAGGAGATAGAGAGACAGATGGAGAAGAAAGGCAAAGAGAGAGCGACTCTGTGAAATGGATGAGAGATTGAGAGCCAGATGTACACAGCTGTCTGGGTCTGGCTGGAAGATGTAATCAGCCTGCATTCTGCCTGAAACCCTTTCAGTGTTAGAGACGTATACAATAAACGCCTCATCATTTAAATGACTGAATGTTTAAATGACGAAAATCATTCGTACAGTACGACATCACATCCTCCTGGGGGAAAAAAAAAAATGAATATGGAAATTGTTTCAAAAGGCAGAATTTAGTCACATGACCAGGGCTATACATACGTTTCAGATCGGCAGTTTCAGGAATTTTTGGATTTTTTTTTTTTTCAGACGTTTTAAAGAAGGCCGGGCGTCCGATCCCGGCCGAGGTGCCTCTGAGCCCGGTGCAGTCGTTCCTGTCAACATTCAGCGAGTGGAAACGCTTTCAACACATTACAGGAACTCGGCTGCCACGCCTCGCGTACATTTCCACACGTTTGTGTCATTAAAGGGGTTCCAGGGAGGCCGGCGTTTCAGACATGAATCCCGAAGGAAGTCCGATCACGGCTCCAGCGCACTGAGAAAACTTTCTACCTTGATGGCGTCCAAGCGTTAGTGAGACACTGGGATACGTGCATTAGTGTAGCAGGAGATTATATAGAGAAATAAAGGGAGTTTTTACCCGCAGATCTGTTATTCTGTTATCTGTTATTCGAAAGTCCCGGTTTGACTTGAACGCCACTCATACACGTCTGTATCATAGTGATTTTCATATCCGTTTCATTATGCAGGATTTGTACGATCTCACCTTTGTCTCTCTCTCTCTCTCTGGTCACAACGGGGAAAAAAAAAAGCTCGGGTATATTATTCTTTACAAATCCATCTTTTATTCCGTTAAAGCTTTTGTTCGGTTTACAGTTCAGAAGGTGATCCGAGCTCGAAAACGTTTGCACTTCTCTGCAAAACAAATTCCACTGGCGCTTGTATCATGGACACGTCACACTGCATAAGCACGCCTTGTTAATGTAGAGCTTTTCTGTGAGGCGTTCATTTAACATTTTTGTAAGGAGTCTCCGAGTCTCCGAGTCTCCAGTGCCGGCGCTTTGAACCGGTCAGACCTAAAGCTGTGAATTTTTGCCAGGCGATTTTCACAACCGTCTGTGCTTTAAGTAAGAAGAAAGGAAAAGTCAGGAGAGAGAAAAGATGATGGAGTGTTTATCAGCAGACACAATGCACGCGCTGTACACGCTGTGAAGTGGCGTTGTGGCTGATGATATTAAAACACATTTTGCCGTCACGTCAAGTGGTTTCTCGGTTCAGCGCGGCGTGAGAATAACATTTCGATGGAGAGAGAGAGAGAGAGAGACAGACAGTGACAGCGAGAGTAAGACAGAAGCGGGTGAGACATGGAGAGACGCTCGTGGCAGTGTTGCTCCGCGTTAATATTAAATACTGCGAGACTCTGCAGAGTCGATGTGAACGTTCTGCAGTGTAACAGGGCACTAATTAATTATTCATCACCCTCATTAATTATTAACGGTTTTAGTTCCTGTTTAACACACCAGTCCTGCTTATTACTGTTCGTATTACATTTAATAGCCAAGAAATCATACGTTTCCAAACATATAGATCCCTCGAGCCGTCTCAGTGCCTGGACCCTCGATCGCTCTCTCCGCTCTGTCTCTGTCTCTCTCTCTCAGCGGTGCCGGTCTCCCCTCTGTCTGCCCCCGCCACGAGAGTGCTGATCTCCAACGCGCCTCCGTTTGTACAGGACGAGGCGATCATGAGGGAGCTGGCCCGATTCGGGAGGTTCGTCAGGCCCATGAGGGCCATCCCGCTCGGGTGTAAGAGCTCCAGCGTGAAGCGCGTCCTGTCCTTCCGGAGGCAGATCCTAATGGTGTTAACTAACCAGGAAGGGACACTGAATGTGAATTTTAAGTGTAAAGCGGAGGACAGCAGTTACACCGTTTTCGCCACTATGGAGCCGCTGAGGTGTTTTGAGTGCAAACATCGAGCAAACATCCCGGCGCGTGTACAGTAGTCAGCGCTGTCTCTCTCTCTCTCTCACTTTGTCTCTCTCTGTCTGTCTCTCACCCTCTGTCTCTCTCTCTCACCCTCTGTCTCTCTCTGTCTCTCTGTCACTCTCTGTCTCTCTCTCACCCTCTGTCTATCTCACTCTCCGTCTCTCTCTCTCTCTCACCCTCTGTCACTCTCTGTCTGTCTCTCACCCTCTGTCTATCTCACTCTCTGTCTCTCTCTCTCTCACTTTGTCTCTCTCTGTCTGTCTCTCACCCTCTGTCTCTCTCTGTCTCTCTCTCTCACCCTCTGTCTCTCTCTGTCTCTCTGTCACTCTCTGTCTCTCTCTCACCCTCTGTCTATCTCACTCTCCGTCTCTCTCTCTCTCTCACCCTCTGTCACTCTCTGTCTGTCTCTCACCCTCTGTCTATCTCACTCTCCGTCTCTCTCTCTCTCACTTTGTCTCTCTCTCTCACCCTCTGTCTCTCACTCTCTATCATTTTGTGTGTCTCTCTCTCTCTCCCCCACCTCTCTCTCACCCTCTGTCTATCTCACTCTCCGTCTCTCTCTCTCTCTCACACCCTCTGTCACTCTCTGTCTGTCTCTCACCCTCTGTCTATCTCACTCTCCGTCTCTCTCTCTCTCACTTTGTCTCTCTCTGTCTGTCTCTCACCCTCTGTCTCTCTCTCTCACCCTCTGTCTCTCTCTGTCTCTCTGTCACTCTCTGTCTCTCTCTCACCCTCTGTCTATCTCACTCTCCGTCTCTCTCTCTCTCTCACCCTCTGTCACTCTCTGTCTGTCTCTCACCCTCTGTCTCTCTCTGTCTCTCTCTCTCTCTCACTTTGTCTCTCTCTGTCTGTCTCTCTCTGTCTCTCTCTCTCTCTCACCCTCTGTCACTCTCTGTCTGTCTCTCACCCTCTGTCTCTCTCTGTCTCTCTCTCTCACCCTCTGTCTCTCTCTGTCTGTCTCTCACCCTCTGTCTATCTCACTCTCTGTCTCTCTCTCTCACCCTCTGTCTCGCTCTCACCCTGTCTCTTTCTGTCTCTCTCTCGCTCACCTTCTGCCTGTCTGTCTCTCTCTCGCTCATCCTCTGTCTGTCTCTCTTTCTATCACTGCGTAATTATTTATCATTTCAGTGAAACAAAATGAAACGCAGCAATAACACTCTGAGCGAAAATGAAACATGTCGAAACACGAATGTGTAATGTTAGACTAAATCAATCTGTCTGTCTGTCTGTCTGTCTGTCTGACGGCATCTGTGTTTGTTATTAACCGCCGCGAAAGATCTCACGCGTCCTTCTATTCATCTCCGTATTAAAGGGCTGATGAAAAATCACACAGCGAAATGAAACAATTCGCCTCCAAGAGACGGGAGAGCAATTTGTTTACAAGCTGTCATCCTGCTCTCTCTCTCTCTCTCTCTCTGTCTCGGTCTGTGTCTAAAACATACACCACAACTCACCCAGCCATGCACATAAACACCCGGGCAGATTAGTTCATTAATCTGATTTACACCTTTAGTTCACCATGCGGGATCTCTCTCTCTCTCTCATTATCCCTCTCTTTCCCTATGGATGTTAAGGGACAGAGAGAAACAGACTTTGACTCAGAGAAAGAAAGAAAGAAAGAAAGAAGTAGAAAAGAATGCACATCAAAAGAAAGAGAAAAAAGAAACTAAGAAAGAAAAAAAACAGAGAAGAAAAGAGGAACAGTGAAAAGGGAGAGAATTAGAAAGAAAATAACAGAGAATTAGATCAAAGGAAGAAGAAATGATGTACATAGAAGAAAGAAAGAAGGAATCCGTACTGAGAGGATTTTTTTACGTTTGACGTTTTCTGTCAGTATGGAATGGGATACTACAGGATTCTCCACAGCAGAATAACGCTTTTAAAAGCCTTCAAATAAAGATTAATATGCTGCTGAAATCTGAATGAGACTGAAGGATGAATAACGTGTCACTAACACGCACAGCTGCACGAGGCGTCTCCGTTCTAACAAGCACGCTCTTGTTCTCGTTCTGTCATCTGCTGCCATTAGGGGGCGCCGCGGCACATCGTCCAATCCGCACATTTGAGGTACGTAGTATGCCCTTGCTGACGCAACCCTCGTGTCTTTTATACGGGCTTGTCTCCTGCAGTGCCGGAGGCTGGATGTGGGGTAACAGCTGGGAGAGATCCGTCATACTGCTTCATCATTCTGCAGCTTTTCAGCTTGTTTTATCTCAAATAATTATACAGCCCAGGCCAAAGGTTCACAAAGTCTGCAGCTTCAGTGTTTTTGTCAGATGTTACTAAAGTATAACTACAAGCACTTCATACTGTAGGGGTCAGAGGATTCGATTGACAACTGCATTAAGTTTATGCAAAGAGTCTTTTATATTTGCAGTGCTGGCCCTTAATTCTCAACACCTCTGACCTCAATTCGCTCTGACATGCTGTCAATCAACTTCTAGCCCACATGCTGACTGATGGCCGCCCGCTCTTGACGGAGCATAATCAATGATCGGAGTTTGTCAGAATTTGTGGGGTTTTAACATAAAAGCCAAAAACATCCTCCGCGAGCAACTTCTCCCAACCATCCAAGAAGAGTTTGATGATGAACGATGCCTTTTCCAGCATGATGGAGCAACTTGGGACCATAAGGCAGAAGTGATAACTAAGTGGCTCGCGGAACAAAGCATCAAAATTTTCTGTCCATGGCCAGGAAAGTCCTCAAACCGTAACCCCATCGAGAACTTGTGGTCAATCCTCAAGAGGCGGGTGGACAAACAAAAACATACACGTTCTCACAAAGTCCACGCACTGATTATGTAAGAACGGGCTGTCAGGACGTGGCCCAGAAGTTGATAGACAGAATGCCAGGGTGAACTGCAGGGGTCTTGAAAATGTCTGCAAGTGTTGACTCTTTCTATAAACTTTTTTGGGGGGGATTTTTTCTGAAGATTTTCTTCCAAATTTAGTCGCGTCCAATTCCTCCCCGTCACTAGGGGGCTCCACATTAAGGCTACTACTACCACTGAGTCGGGAGTATCATGTGTTTTCCTCCGAACCACGTGACGCCAGACTGTTTACAACATCGTGCCTCTTTTCGCCCTGCTCGCTCACGCACCGTTGGGGGCGGAGTAACACACTCGGAGGACGACGCTATCCGCTCCTTCCGCTCGCGTGAGCTCACAGACTTAGTGCGCCATTCATGTGGCAGCACTAAGTACCTCTCATCCCTCATCCCAAGCTGCAGACTTTGTGTATATTAATATTTGTGTCATTCTCAAAAACTTTGTTTGTTTGTTTGTTTCTTCACTTGACGTCATAAAAGTGGAGAGTGCGCATGTGTCGATTTCGACTTTGTGCATTCGCTGCACGCTCCTGAAAAGCGAACGTGACCGGGGTTTGAAGGACAGGCTGACTGAGTGCTGTTCGGTATTTTATCATAACATGACCAATTTTGACATACGTAAGCAAGGTTTCTGATTAAGATGCATAAGATGATTTTAGTTCATTTATATATATATATATATATATATATATATATATATATATATATATATACAGCCAAAACATGACATGACTTTCAGCATTGCGCAATATTTCAGAGAGCAGAGCTGGACATGAAAAGTCCAAGTGCAGTCCAAAAGCACTCAGCATCTCCAAGAAAAAAGGTCACAGACTGTTCACAACATCGTGAGACGGCAGACGCTGTCGATGAGACCCTGCACGATACCCTTTACCCAGCAGACGCCCCTCAGTGCTTCTCCAGACGTCCTAAGATACACAAGAACGGTTTATTTCCCGGACCTGCCGTCTGGATCGATTCCAAATATCAAGCGTCTCCTTAGATCTCCATCTTCTTGTTTGTCTAGAGACATCGCTGCACGATGAGGTTCAATTACACGTACCTGCCGAGACAGACATGTCCCCAGTATTACAGGACAAATCCCGCAGCCCAGCACTCAATGTTCTACGTGCACCTGAAGGACAAGAGGGACTCCTCTGATAACAACAATGTAGACGATATGGACAAAGAGGACAATAGGTGGGGGGGAGGGGAGCAGACGGCCAGGGACGAGGACAAAGAGGAAATACGTATGTGCAGGACGCTGGAGAAAAGACGTACAATCCTGTCTTAATACAAAAGGCTTAACAAAGCCAGAAGGTTGTACAGGACCACCAGAGAACTAAAGAGAAGGAACAAAGCGAATCTCCTGCACATTTATACTTCGATTCATGAGCAGAGAGCCTTGGCAATGGCTCTATGAGCCGCTGTGAAAAAACGTTCATCCAATATACGTTCCATTAGTTGGCGATTTAATAACGGTGGTGACTGGGAAGACTGAATGGGCGGAGTCAGCCTGGAGGAAAAAAATTTGCCGTGAGATAGAAATTTTGCCTAAATTCAACTAAATCCTCAGCAGAGCGACATAAAAGTTTTTTTTTTTTTTTTTTTTTTACTTTAATTTGTCACACATGTCTTTCTGTTTGTGTACCTGTAAGGTCATCGGTAGGCCAGGATCCGAGTTCGCAGGCTCGGCAGGTGTACTCATCGAACACAAACTCGTTTTCCTTACAGGGGGTGCACGTCCAACAGCAGCTCACCTCGCCCTTACGGATCACCTGCAGAGACAGTGAGACAGAAAGTGAGACCTGGAGTTCAGAGAGCGAGAAAGAGAGAGAAGGAAAAAAAGAAATGATGAGAGAGGGCAAGACAGACCAGATTATTTTAGAAGGCTCGCTTATAAGGTTCTCAGAAAGAACACTGCATCCAGTGGCTGAGGTTTTGGGCATTGGCTGGGAATCGAACCTGGTTTAAATTTTGTCTTATTAATCATTCAAAATATTCAGTACACAGTGGTACCTCGGTATACATAAACATTTTCACCTTAAGAATTTAAATTCTTATTTAAAAGGAATTTGCCTTGGTATAAGAACGATCTTATATTGTCTGGGAGCCGTTCAAAACAAAGTGAATTTACGAATTCTATTTCATTAGTTGTATTTTGTACAAGATTTAGTGAAGACATAGCACCATGGGTCCCAAGAATGTTAGAAAAAGAGAAGAAAAGAGAAGCACTTTTGGGTCCACTAAAAAATGCATTCGGTGCCAAGAGGAACCATAAATGAAGGTTGAGTGTGGTTTAATGTCTATTTATTTCATATTTTACTTAATTTCCATGTCTTTTATAAATGTTCTAATTGTTTTTATATGCAAAAAATATGATTTATAGTGCTGGAAATTGGTAATATTGGTAATATGTTTAGAGTGGCTGGGACGCATTATCTGCATTTACATTATTTCCTATGGGAAAATGCGTTTTGCAATACAAGTGTAAGCGGAGGTATCTCTGTATAGGGACATACTTTGTTATGTTTTTGTGTGTTAATCAGAACTGTGATTGAAGATGGACCGCAGAAAATTTTCAAACTTGAAATTAATATACACAACCTTCTAAAGTTTGGGAGCAGCAGCGATGTGGGTCAGGGTTATTAAATGTACAATTTTGTAATATTTATATTTATTAAGTATTAATATTCATGTAGCACCTCAGATGTTGATTGAAAAAAATAAACATATACTTATTATATGTATATTACCTGGAGTAAATTGTACCCTTGCTCGATCTGATGAGTGCATGTTAATATCGCGATTTTAAATTTTTCTGCACTTGATCGCGCAGCACCTATAGACAGATTCAGAACTGCGGAGGACTTGATTCAGTGTAATACTAAACAGAACAGGGTCCTCCTCATGCTCCTGATTAATTAAAGAGCCCTGACGCCAATTACAGGTTGAAGCTGGATTAAATGTAAAAAAAAAAAAAAAAAGGGAAAGTTATATCCAATTTGTCACCTCTGAAAGTGTTAAATGAGCTTAGCGAAGTGAATCACTGCAGGCCTGCTGGAACTCATCAGTCCATTTAATGTGTGATAAATCAAGGACGAACTTAAACCTGACATTTTGTAACCACTTAGAGAAATGTCATTAATGCACACAGTGACATTTCACTAATTTTGTCAATGTGTTAAAGTCCACCGGGAAAGAAAAATCTGGCCTATCCCTCGGCCTTCCTTTCCAACAACTACAGTAGCATCATCTGGATTGCTGTACCTACTGTATCACTGGCGACTGGGCATTCAGGAAGGACTGAAAAAAAGTAGGTTGATGATTTAGCCCAAAAGATTTCACATTCTGTACTTTCTTAATGCTCCATCAGCGTTCCTCAGTCTCAGACTCGGGGAACTAAACCGCATCAGTGAAACACCCAGGACTGAGCGCAGCAGGACTGAGAGAGAGATACAGAGAGAAGGCTGAAGGAAACATGGGGTTACTGAGAAGGAAGGGTCAGTCAGGGTCAATGAGTGGGGCTAACGTGGGGTAGGCTTAGTGACGGGAGCTGTTCAACGTGGTGGAATTATTTGGTGATTCTAGGGAGGATGAAAAAGAGGTGTGTATACGTAACCATAGAGAATATGTCACAGTGGAGAAAGTTTGATGCTTGTAAGATTCTGACCTTGATTTGTCCTTTATCGCAGGGCTCGCTGCAGACTGACTTAATCATGCCATCTTTGTTTGGCCAGATTTCATCATCATCTATCTGCAGCCCGCTGTTGTCCCAACTGCCCACGACAGTGTAGTCGTAGTAGTCTTTCCCCATCTTCTTAAAGTTCATGATCACATAGCTATACACACACACAAACACACACACACACACATACACACACACACACACATATATGCAAACCAAGAATAAAAAATATTCAAAATGTTTACTAGATTTTCTCTAATTGACTGAGCAGCTATCTGACAGACTATCTGTGACTGACTGACTAAATGATGGAGTGACTGGTTGTCTAACTCACTGACTTACTAACTGATTGACTCACTGACTGACTGACTGACTGACTGACTGACTGATTGGCTTGCAAACAGACAGACTGACTAACTGACAGACTGACTGATTGACTAACTGATTGACAGACTGGTTGACCGACTGACTGACTGACCAACTGACTGACTGACTGACTGACTAACTGACTGAATGATGAACTAACTGACTAAGTGACTGACTGGTCGACCAGCTAACTGATTAACTAACTGACTGATTGACTGGCTGACTTCCTGACTACTGACTCACTAACTGACTGACTCACTGACTAACTTTTGACTGACTGACTAACTACTGACACAATAACTGACTGACTGACTGATTGACTAACCAACTGGATGACTAACTGACTGACTGACTACTGACTCATTAACTGAATTACTGACTTACTTACTGATTGACTGACACTAGCTGACTAACTGACTGTTTTTCTGACTGACTAACTGACTACTGACTCACTGACCAACTGTCTTATCAACTGAATAAGTAGCTGTCTGACTTACTGACTGACTGCTTCAATGACTGACTACCTGACTGACTGACTGACTGACTGATTGATCAACTTACTGACTAAATGATTGATTGATAAACAGACTAACTGCCTGACTGACTAATTGGCTGACTGAATAACTATCTTACTGACTAACTGAGCGACTGACTGAGTGAGTGTATGACTAACTGACTGATGGAGTGGCTGTTCGACTGAATGAATAACTGACTGACCGAATGACTGACGGTCTGGATAAATGACTAAATGGCCATCTGACTGACCAAGTGCTAGTCTGACTGAGTGACTGACAGTGATTGTCTGTCTAGCTAAATGAACAACTGACCGACTGATTACATGACCAAGTGTCTAAATGACGGCCAAAGAGACTAACTGGCTAGCTGACTGACTGATTCAGTGACTGACTAATTGTGACCTACTTATTGACTGAAGGCTCTCTATACCTTCCGAGTGAATCTCCATTCTCATCAAAGTAGATGTTCTCTCCATTGACGCCTGTGAAATTCGTCTTCATTAGAAACTCGAGCAGCTTGGAGCCGTCGATTGGCCGCATGGCATCGCAGAGTCCCGCCATGCTAGGACAGAGAGCTCTCTGCATCTTATGAAGCCCATATGCCATGCTGTAGATCGCATTGATGACAAAACCCATCTTGGTGTCCTGAGCGTACTGCTGCCGCAGAGAATCGCGCTCTAGACACAGAAGGACAGCGACATGTCTGTGAGACAAGAGGCAAACTAACAACCTCGGCTCAAATCATTCATTCTGCTCTGCTTTAATAGCTCAATGCTTGGATTTCTTTAAAGTCTCAATTTGGATAAAATCGATTATTCTTAGGATTTATTTTAAAGGGGGGGGGGGGGGGGGGGAATGTGTAGGTTGTAACTAATCAAACGTTTGACAAATTGCTAAACATTAAAGTGAAATGTAGGAGCAGGTGTAAATGTAGTAATTATCTGTTCAGGTATTGACTTTGATTCATGACTCACGGATATTTTATTTGCACCCTATTAATCTTTTCAAATTACCTCATATATAGAAATCCAATTATACAGTAGCATCTATCAAATCAGTAATTCATTTCATATATTTCTTCTCCTAATATGATGACACGGCGCAGCTCTCCAGTGAAGAATGGCCAGTCTGTTGATTGCACGTACTTTTAAGGGGACGGCTATTTCCGTTATCTTGTTAGCCAGTCGTCGTCGTCACCAAGGTCGGATATGAATTTTCACGTGCAAATGGAATCATGAGTTAGCTAGGAGCTAATGAAATCTGTGAACATTTACGGGCACACAAGAACGCCGTTGATGTCCTACCTATCTGAAGACTCTCGTGCATGAACTCGATGACGCCGCCTTAATTACGGCTATGGCTTTCGAAACACAATTATTCACTGCAGCTATAGTTTCTGTATAATTTAAAGCTATATGATGCGTTACATCCAAACAACCCCTTAGTTAAACCTTAGAACTCTCTCTCTCTCTCTCTCTCTCTGTTTAATTCAAACCAAAATTCTGTAATTCAGTGGTGAATGCAAATTGAGTTTCATTCATATTCCCGTCTTCTTTTCTTATTGAAATGGAGCTATTTGAAACTGTGGCGCTTTGATGTGCTGCGTGAACACTGTGTGCTTTAGGTATGAATGGAGAATTGAACAGGGGAGGAAAGAGAAAGTTATGAAAGAAAGGAAGATCAACAAAAGAGAGGCAGTGATGTAGAGACAGGAGGTAGGAAGAACAGAATGACTGGGACTCTAAGTGGAATATGGTGATTTTGGTGATCCAGGGTGTGAGGAAAGTGAATGGAGAGATGTTTGACTTTACTTGACCTAGACATGTTCTTCAATTATTAACTGTAGCCTCTGGGGTGTAAACCGGTCTACATTAGTTGGTCTAGTTTAAAGCTTTTTCGGCCACACATGCATGTGGAAAAGGTTTGGGACTGGGTCTAACATGGGGATGGGCTCACTGGCTGAAAACTGATTCTAATGAACAGCTATTGAAATGGGTTGGAGTTTGCATTACTGGAATGCATTTGGGTTAATTATGGTTTGCGAAATGGATCTGAGCTGATTGCAGCTTGGGCCATTACTCATTTAGTGAAAAGGGTTCAGGTTAATTATAATTTATTGAAATGGGTTTAGGGATGATTTTAAGTTGTTGAAATGGACTCTGTGGGTTATTTAAATCAGACTGGATCAATTGTGTATTTCAAAAATGGGTGTGAGTGAAGGAGCTGATGTCCCACTGTGGCTTACAGGAATTTGAAGTGAACGGGTTTAACCAGCGGTGAGTCCCTGGGCCAGTTCTGTGGTACCGTAATTAAAGGAGTTTGGTTCATGATAGTAGGGTTGGGTGGGATTACTGAACTAGTGTTACATTTCTGATAATGAACTGGTGTTGAGTTGGCGTTATTGAACTAGGTTTGAGTTTGGGTAAGGAATGTAGTTTTACATTTCTGCAATTGAACCGAAGTGTGTGTTATTGATGAAGTTTTGAGTTTAGGTTCTTGAACTGAGGTTGATTTGGGGTTATTGAAGTAGAGTTGAGTTTTATACATCTGTGGTTGATTTTAGGTTATTGAAGTATGGTTGAGTTTTATACATCTGTGGTTGATTTTAGGTTATTGAAGTAGAGTTGAGTTTTATACATCTGTGGTTGATTTTAGGTTATTGAAGTAGGGTTGAGTTTTATACATCTGTGGTTGATTTTAGGTTATTGAAGCACGGTTGAGTTTTATACATCTGTGGTTGATTTTAGGTTATTGAAGTACGGTTGAGTTTTATACATCTGTGGTTGATTTTAGGTTATTGAAGTAGGGATGAGTTTTATACATCTGTGGTTGATTTTAGGTTATTGAAGTAGGGTTGAGTTTTATACATCTGTGGTTGATTTTAGGTTATTGAAGTAGGGTTGAGTTTTATACATCTGTGGTTGATTTTAGGTTATTGAAGTAGGGTTGAGTTTTATACATCTGTGGTTGATTTTAGGTTATTGAAGTACGGTTGAGTTTTATGCATCTGTGGTTGATTTTAGGTTATTGAAGTAGGGTTGAGTTTTATACATCTGTGGTTGATTTGGGGTTATTGAAGTAGGGTTGAGTTTTATACATCTGTGGTTGATTTTAGGTTATTGAAGTAGGGTTGAGTTTTATACATCTGTGGTTGATTTTAGGTTATTGAAGTACGGTTGAGTTTTATGCATCTGTGGTTGATTTTAGGTTATTGAAGTAGGGTTGAGTTTTATACATCTGTGGTTGATTTGGGGTTATTGAAGTAGGGTTGAGTTTTATACATCTGTGGTTGATTTTAGGTTATTGAAGTACGGTTGAGTTTTATACATCTGTGGTTGATTTTAGGCTATTGAAGTAGGGTTGAGTTTTATACATCTGTGGTTGATTTTAGGTTATTGAAGTAGGGTTGAGTTTTATACATCTGTGGTTGATTTTAGGTTATTGAAGTACGGTTGAGTTTTATACATCTGTGGTTGATTTTAGGTTATTGAAGCACGGTTGAGTTTTATACATCTGTGGTTGATTTTAGGTTATTGAAGTACGGTTGAGTTTTATACATCTGTGGTTGATTTTAGGTTATTGAAGTAGAGTTGAGTTTTATACATCTGTGCTTGATTTTAGGTTATTGAAATAGGGTTGAGTTTTATACATCTGTGCTTGATTTTAGGTTATTGAAGCAGAGTTGAGTTTTATACATCTGTGGTTGATTTTAGGTTATTGAAGTAGGGTTGAGTTTTATACATCTGTGGTTGATTTTAGGTTATTGAAGTAGGTTTGAGTTTTATACATCTGTGGTTGATTTTAGGTTATTGAAGTAGAATTGAGTTTTATACATCTGTGGTTGATTTTAGGTTATTGAAGCACGGTTGAGTTTTATACATCTGTGGTTGATTTTAGGTTATTGAAGTAGGGTTGAGTTTTATACATCTGTGGTTGATTTTAGGTTATTGAAGTACGGTTGAGTTTTATACATCTGTGCTTGATTTTAGGTTATGGAAGCAGAGTTGAGTTTTATACATCTGTGGTTGATTTTAGGTTATTGAAGTAGGGTTGAGTTTTATACATCTGTGGTTGATTTTAGGTTATTGAAGTAGAGTTGAGTTTTATACATCTGTGGTTGATTTTAGGTTATTGAAGTAGGGTTGAGTTTTATACATCTGTGGTTGATTTTAGGTTATTGAAGTAGAGTTGAGTTTTATACATCTGTGGTTGATTTTAGGTTATTGAAGTAGAGTTGAGTTTTATACATCTGTGGTTGATTTTAGGTTATTGAAGTACGGTTGAGTTTTATACATCTGTGGTTGATTTTAGGTTATTGAAGTAGGGTTGAGTTTTATACATCTGTGGTTGATTTTAGGTTATTGAAGTAGGGTTGAGTTTTATACATCTGTGGTTGATTTTAGGTTATTGAAGTAGGGTTGAGTTTTATACATCTGTGGTTGATTTTAGGTTATTGAAGTAGGGTTGAGTTTTATACATCTGTGGTTGATTTTAGGTTATTGAAGTAGGGTTGAGTTTTATACATCTGTGGTTGAGTTTAGGTTATTGAAGTAGGGTTGAGTTTTATACATCTGTGGTTGATTTTAGGTTATTGAAGTAGGGTTGAGTTTTATACATCTGTGGTTGAGTTTAGGTTATTGAAGTACGGTTGAGTTTTATACATCTGTGGTTGATTTTAGGTTATTGAAGTACGGTTGAGTTTTATACATCTGTGGTTGATTTTAGGTTATTGAAGTACGGTTGAGTTTGGGTTATTAAACTGGGATTGAGGTAGGATTATTTAACTGTGGTTTAGGGTATTAATCTTCGGTTGAGTTTGCATCACTGAAATGGGCTTGAGTTGGGTTACTGAACTAGTTTTAAATTTGGAATATCGATCTGTGGTTGATTTGGGATTACTGAATTAAGGTTGAGTTTGGATTATTGGAATGATTGGAATGAAGGTTGGATTACTGAACTAGTTTTTGTTTGGATTATCTGATCTGGGGTTGATGTGAGGTTATTGAACTGGGCTTGAGTTTGGACATGTTTGCATATGATTGTGCGCGCATGCGCATCTTCTGACAATGCAAGGTGGACAGATACAACAACGATAAGCAAATCTCACAAAAATCACACACAAAGAAATCTGACCCCGTTCCGAATGAACACAGATTGAGCTAGTTTCGAGTATGGATTATTGAACTGGTTTTCCAATAAAATAAAGTTGGGTTAAATTGGCTTTGGATGAATTTGATTAACTTGTAACAGCGAAGACCTTCGAGTTAATGTTGACGGTATTGCAAGGTTAAATGTAGTTCATTGCAGCATAGTTGGACAGACGCGGAGGCCGCGATCATCATATGAAAAGCTCTCGCTGTCCATTAATATGTAAACACATTCAGGAACAAAATGGGTGAATCTCTGTTCCATCTATCACCTCCTCCTGCCCACATCTTTCTGAGTTCTGGTGCGTGTGTGCATAAGGGTGTGTGTGTGTGTGTGTGTGTGTGTGTGTGTGTGTGTGTGTGTGTGTGTGTGTGTGTGTGTGTGTTAGCTAGATCATGTGCACTTGTGGTAATTAATTGGATTATGAGATTTATGAGAGGAAAGCACGGTTGACATGTTTACAACAATGTGAAATGAAAATTGCATGTGTGTGTTGTGTGTTGTGTGTGTGTTATGTGTGTGTATGCACTCACTGCTACAGGTCCGGTTGTAGTTCGGGTCCTCCTGCGGATGACCCTTCATTCTGCAGTGGAAGCGATGCTGCCAGAACTCGGGGAACCACGGATTGCGCTGATTGTTGTCAGGACGTAATCTTAAATAGTAATCGTCAAACCACTTCACGTCCGAGGATCGCAGTTTTATCGTGATCCCCCCTGCAGCCTCGCGCACATACCCGTCGGTCACATCATACCGGTCTGCCCATCCGTCACTGTGGAGGAGGAGGGGGGCGGGGGTGTAGGGGGGGGTCAGAGAGAGAGAGGAGACAAAACATAAAAGTGAGTGGAAGGCCATCAGCGGGAGTGCCGCTGGTCGGAGTAATCGATTTATCGGCTGGTGCTGGTGATGGAGTGCTTTTCACACGCCTCCTTTCACATACAGTACGCGCGATCCTCCGCCGTCCATCTGATTTACATCTTCTATCTCTCGGCCTTGCTTCCTCTTTTTCATTTATTCTCCCTCACTTGTTATTTCTCCTTTTTTTTCCACACACACACACACACACACACACACACACACACGCTCCTCTTCCCTTTGCACCTTAATTCCCTCTTTGCCTATTAACATGATCCGGTTCATACACACACACACACACACACACACACACACACAAATCTGTAAATCAGTTCACAGTTGTATCACTCGGAATCTCTCTAAACGCCGTCGTCATGGATACAGCTTCAGCCAATCACGCTTCAGCGTACTCGGAGGGCATCAACCAGGCACACAGGGCAAACGATGATGCCATCTGTACCCTGCATGTGTGTGCATGCGTTACTGTGTGTGTGTGTGTGTGTGTGTGTGTGTGTGTGTGTGTGTGTGTGAGTGTGTGTGTGTGTGTGCGCGTGTTTTGACATTGCAAGGTGAGCAGGTACAACAATAGTGACCAATTAATGTGCAGTAACACGCTCTGATATGCAAATGAGCACCAGCAACTCGATCTGCGTATGAGAGATAACGTGCACACACACTCACACACACACTCACACACACACTTAGACAGAAAAGAAATTTGACACGTTCTGAATCAACACAGATTTCTGAGCATATTTTTCGTTTTTTGCTCAAACACAGGAAGAGTCTCGGGAATTCAGCATCGACAACTGACATTCCACAGAGTGTGTGCGTGAGTGTGTGTACGTAGCTCTGTTTCACTGGCTCATACACACACACACACACACACACACACACACACACACACTGCCAGATGGCTTAGAAAAACCAAAGGACACCGAAGTTTCCCTGGTCAGTCAGTGTCGTAGTGTTAAGTGGTTAGTTTTACACATCCCAAACTCCTATGGTCACATGACTCTGATCTGGGTGGAGTCAAAACAAGACCTGCGTCCAACCTGCCTCCCAAACCTCTCTGCATCCTGGAGTAGACATATGTGCACTAATAATAAATCTCTAATAATAAAATCCTGGACACACTTGCTGGTTTTGTGTGTGTGTGTGTGTGTGTGTGTGTGTGTGTGTGTGTGTGTGTGTGTGTGTGTGTGAGAGAGAGAAATACAAAACACCATACAGCATAATCTAAAGTAATAATGTAATGCACCATAATTCCTAATTCATAAATGCTTCTAATATCAGTCCTTTGCTTAACATCTTTGATTTCCCAGTATCACAGTTTCCACTTTGCCTGGTTTCTAAGATCCCTAGTTCCCATGGGAACCTGTCTTGCATAAGTTCCAGGTTGCCAGTCTTTATGCCTTTCTAATCCAGTAAGTCCCCTACATATGAACGAGTTCCGTTCCGAGAGCTCGTCCGTAAGTCCAATTTGTTCCGAAGTCCAGGAGACCTTCTCTAGATCCTAGGATGCTAACACACTTGCCTGTACACAGTATAAAAACTAACATGCTCCATGATCTCGTCCTTGTTTTTAAGACTCGTGCTGATTCATGGCGAAAGAAACGAGCGATGTCGGCCATTTCCTCACCTCCCTCCGTCCTCCCAATTAGTTTCTCTTTTTTGTCTCTATTGTTATTGCTTGGCGCTTCTCGGCAGCACCGGCTTCATCGCCGCTGCTTTTTCGCTTGCTTCCGGCCATCATGGGATGCACGCCGTACGCATGTGAGAATGTATACGCCGGGCATGTGATCTACCTGCCACGATGCATATATCTTTGATATCTTGAAAGTTCGTAACTTAAAAGGGGATTTACTGTACTCTACGTTCCAGGATTACGGACTTCCTGGTTACTGATTCTCAGGATTGCTGGTTTCTCACTCCCTAGTTTTGGTTGTGCAGACTAACACTTCCAAACACATAGACGCCAACTACATCTTCTTGTAGTTGCCCAACCGCTGCCCATGCATTCCCTAAGAAAGCGGTATCCGCCCGTTCCGCTCGCGTGAGCTCATTAAGCGCCTATGATTGGCTCGTGTCACTCTGATTGATGCCGGAGGGTGAGTGTGGCACCACTCCTTCCCAAGAGAGCTTGGCCAGTCCAGGTACCCACTAGGTAGTGGGGTAGTTTACGAGTTCAGTCATCTTTAACTCTTCATCATCACAGCAGCGTCGCTCGGGCGGAGGAGACGAGACGATGTCTGGGCTCGTCTTCTTTATCCTGAACCGGAGGGGGGGAAAAAAACGGTGTGTCGTGATATCAGAGGGGAAACAGTGGGGGAACACGATCGCTGGGAAAAACACTGTACCACACGCCTGAAGAGACGCATCAAGGCATCCCATAATAATCACCCAGTTTTACAGCCTCTTTGTGGTGATGATGCTGCCACATGTTAACATCATACAGTACAGTTTAACCGTTACCAAACACAAGTTAGCAAATGATTGAGACCTGGAGCTATCCCTACAACAGTCCAAAGTACGTAAAATTATATTTACACAATACAGTGTTTTGTCCATACTGCTCCTATTGTTATGTAGTTGAAAAAAATATGGACATGCAGCAGTTGTTGTGATGTTACAAATAAATATAATTAGCTGAAAAAACCATCAGATGAATAGATACATTTTAAATGTTAAGATAATTATTTTGTGAAAATCCTTAAACTAATGGTTTCGGCGAGACTTGATTGACCATAGAGTTAATTAATAATAATCTTATTAATAAATGTTACATTTTTATTGACTGAAACTTGAGAAAAATAAACCTAGACTAAAATATCCAGACTTTCAGTCGACTGAAACTTGACTAAAGAAAAGGATAAGATTGATTCAATATGATAAAAAACTAACAGGGACATTTATCCTGGGACTCAGACTAAGACTAAAACGAACACTAGTCCAAAACCAGCATCACCCAAGATCGGGTCCGAATAAGCGAGCTTAAGTCAAGATCAAGACCAAAACCATCAAGCGCTGCAAAAGCGACATAACAACAGGTGAAATCTTCTTGATTCTCGCCAAATCCATCCATAATTTCAGAAAATAAGTTAACAATGAACCAAGTAAAAGATTATTAAACTTTTTATTAAGTTTAATAATAAAATTCAATTGTTTTTTTCGTGAAAGAAGCAAAATATTCTGCCAATAAAACAGGAAATTTTTACTTACTAATTTTAGTAACATTTGACTAGAAATAGTTTAATAATCGTATATGTGGTTTGTTGTAATACTATTTTAATAAATTATAGTTCGGTTCGGCTAGAGGCAAGAATATTGCACTGGCTAAGATGCCATTTTTTTTTCTTTCTTGATTTCTTTGCTTATTAATTTCCAAATTATATTGTTTTCTAATTTAGACTTGTTCCTGAGTTGTCTGTTTGTTTGTTTGTTTGTTTGTTTGTTTGTTGTTGTTGTTTTTCTGCTCCTGGGTTGCGAGCTCACTTTGCTTTTCCAGGTGTTTTGTAATGCTTTATTGAGTTGTTCTGGCCTCCCAGGCCTTCCTGATTTCTGGTTTTCTGAATTCCCAGTTTATTGTGTTTTGTTGCAATTTTTCCAGGTTTCCCTTTTGCTGTTGTTGTTCTTTGCTTTCCAAGTTATCTGCTTTATGCAAATGAGCACACAGTTGTATTTCCTTGTTTTTTTCTTTTGAACAAATGTCTTGTTCTTTTGGTCAGATAATTTTGATTGTTATAGGAATTATTATTAAATTATTATATAATTATAAGTACTATTAAATAAGATTAATAAATGTATATCTGGTTTGTTGTCTCTCTCTCTCTCTCTATTGACCAACAATCCTTCGCTCATCATTATAGGTTTCAAGTTTCTTCACAACTTCTCTCTCTCTCTTTCTCTCTCTCTCTCTCTCTCTCTCTGTAAAGGAAGATCATTAATCATCTGTCACATTTTACTTGCCTGTAGCAAGTGTAAAACACACACACACACACACACACACACACACACACACACACACACACACGCAGTGACCTCTGAATTATGACTATGATTTTGATGAAGCAAAGCATTTGAACTCATAAATCCCTCTTTCTCTCTGCATGTCTCTCTCTCTCTCTTTCTTTCTCATCAAAACAGGCAGTTTCCGTGGAGACGAGAGGCGATTGATCGTCATGGCGATGGATCTGTCACTGTTTGTTTAGACTCAGTTTGAGGGGGAAAAAAAACTCGAGACAGACAGAAGTGTAAATATGAACAACTGACTTACTAGTGAAAGACAAAGAAAGATAAATACACATCAGCACGCTTGGTATATGGATCTGTCTGTCCATCCACCCGTCAATCAGTAAAGAGGGAGGCGGAGTCTCAAGCAGGTGTGTAAGTTTCCTGCCTTGCCGTCATGGCTACAATGACAAACCGCTGTGTGTGTCACAAAGTACACCCTAAAACTCTCTCTCTCTCTCTCTCTCTCTCACTCACGCGCGCACGCACACACACACACACACACACACACACACACACACACACAATTATTCCTCATGGGCCAAAGCCAAGATGAGTGAGAGGCTCCTCATTTCTTTCTCTCTCTCTGTCTGCGTGTCTGTGATGTGCCTCTGTCTCTCTCTGTCTGTCCGTCTGTCTGTCTCTCTCTCGGTGTCGCTCATTCACTGACTCTCACAGCTGTGTGGGCGAGCTGCAATTATCCTCAGTCTTCAAAAAGCTCTGTGTGTATTTGAGAGAACATCTGCGAGTTCCTTCACACACACACACACACACACACACACACACACACACACACACACACACAGTTAGAAAAGCATTTATTATGCTCCCAGCTGACATCCATCCTGTAACGGCCATCCTGGAATTTCTATGTTCGACTCTGTGTGTGTGTGTGTGTGTGTGTGTGTGTGTGTGTGAGACAGCAATAAACTGATTGATGCTGTTACTCTTTGACAGGGCTAGCCTTTGATTGATGTTGGACTTAAATAAATGCTTCAGTCTTCTCGCTGTTTTCGAATCTCTCTCTCTCTCTCGCTCTCTCTCTGAGGAGACAAGATGAGGAGGTCAACCTTAGAGATACAATCTGGACAGAAATCATTTAGGAAATGTCATATCAGACAATCTTACACACACACACACACACACACACACACACATACACACACACACACACACACACACACACACACACACAAAAGTCGATTACAGTGTGTACCAGACAGCAAGAGGGTCAGCGGAATTTAAATGCTACACACATCACGGCTTTTCTGTCCTTTGGCATGTACTAACACACACACACACACGCACGCACACACACACGTACGCACACACACACACACACACACACAAAGCTGAGAAATGCATTTACACTTAACATTAGCGTTATCTATGAGTCTTTTTATCTACAGCCTTTTCGTCTCGGGTCCATCCTGCCTTTAATAGAGTGTTAATGTTATCGCCAAAGACGAGTGTGAACGCTGACACAATGCCGCTTTTGTTCTTCTTTAATTTCATTGTTATCTTTATTCCACCTTTTTTTTTTTTACTCTGGCTTGTTGCTTCAGATCCTGTAATCCTGTGAAGTCCTGATGTACAATTCGACGCAGTTCCTTCTGTCAGTTTTATTCATTATTACTGGGTGTTCGAGGGAACGTGGGACTTTTGATTATGCAGATTGATAACAGAAGACGGTTCTGAGAGTAAAAACTCCCTTTATTTCTCTATATAATCTCCTGTTACACTAATGCACCTATCCCAACGTTTCATTAGTGCTTGGACACCATCAAGATAGAGAGTTTTCTCAGTACGACAGAGCCGTGATCGGACTGCCTCTCTGATTCACGCCTGAAACGCTGGCCTCCCAGGAACCCCTTTAACGAAGTTCGGGGGTGGTATTACATCCATTGTTCCTGTAATGTGCAGGTGGTGTTGGTGTGTGATGTGTGTTGGGTGATAAGTATGTGTACAGCTCCCACAGGCACATGTGTCTCTTCTGCAAGTTCTGTTGGTCTGTAGTTTAAGAGCCACAAACAGCCAGAACCAAATGCCTTGTGTGGGTCAACATACTTGTGGGCGACTAAAACCCGATTCGGATCAGATTCTGAATGTTTACAGGAGCGACTGCAGCGGGCTCCGACACCGCTCATATGTTTTCCTGCGGCTAAGAGTCTCATCGCCGAACTGTGCTCGAAGTTTTCTGTAATTGTCAAATCACGTTTACACTTTCCCGGTTTGATTTGAACGTATTTGAAATATTAACATTTGTCAGCTTATAATACAGTCACGATATTAGCTGTACAGAGCCAAAACCTCAGCCAAAACACAGAACTATTGACATCAATGTTACTTCACAATTACGGTGTTTACTAACACCACACAACTACATCACAACATGACCACAAGCAAACTACAATGTTATTTTTCCCAAATACTACAGCCGAAATAAATCACAATAAGGCTACAACCTAACTGATACTACAGCTAAACCACATAAAACTACAACCAAACTATAATGGCGTTACACTAATACTACAACAAATCCACATCACAACATGACCACAACCAAACTACAATGTTATTTTTCCCAGATACTACAGCTAAACTACATCACTTGACCACAACCAAACTACAATGTTATTTTTCCCAGATACTACAGCTAAACTACATCACATGACCACAACCAAACTACAATGTTATTTTTCCCAGATACTACAGCTAAACTACATCGCATGACCACAGGCAAACTACAATGTTATTTTTCCCAAATACTACAGCCGAAATAAATCACAATAAGGCTACAACCTAACTGATACTACAGCTAAACCACATAAAACTACAACCAAACTATAATGAAGTTACACTAATACTACAGCAAATCCACATCACAACATGACCACAACCAAACTACAATGTTATTTTTCCCAGATACTACAGCTAAACTACATCACTTGACCACAACCCAACTACAATGTTATTTTTCCTAAATACTACAGCCGAAATAAATCACAATAAGGCTACAACCTAACTGATACTACAGCTAAACTACAACCAAACTATAATGATGTTACACTAATACTACACATCACAACATGACCACAACCAAACTACAATGTTATTTCCCAAATAGTACAGCTAAGTTACATCACAACAAAACTACAACCAAACTACAGTGATGTTACACTAATACCACAGCAAATCCACATCACAACATGACCACAACCGAACTACAATGTTATTTCCTAAATACTACAGCTAAAATAAATCACAACAAGGCTGCAACCAAACTGATACTACAGCTAAACTACATCACAACAAGACTACAACCAAACTACAGTGATGTTGCACTGATACTATAGCAAATCCACATCTCAACATGACCACAACCAAACTACAATGTTATTTCCCAACTAAATTACATCACAATAAGACTACAACCAAACAAAAGAGATGTTACACTAATACCACAGCAAATTGACATCACAACACGACCACAAACAAACTACAATGTTATTATACTAAAACTTTAGCAAAACTACAAAAACTTACAAAACTACGTCTACTACCCTCTAGTCCACTCTGGACTTTCTTGCAGAGAGACAAGATACAAAAGCGTTAAGCTGCTTATCAGTTAGAGCTCTTTTCATGAATATTCATGCCAGGGCAAAAGTCAAGTCCAACCACTCTGCCACTGATGCTCCCGGTGGGGCATGAAGCTGGGCAGAGGACGGAAAAACACCTTGGAAACCCAAACATAGAACCTGCAAGTGTGTTACTCGCTGTACTAGCTTGTTCTAACTCTCTATTAAAGGGTTGTAGCTGATATTCACTCATCTGTACTGGCACAATCATCAAAAGTAGACATATTTTTACCCTGTAAATTCCTGAGGATGTCCTATTTTATTCAACGGCAGCTGTAATATAATATAATTTAATTATTTGCACCTATCATATTTAATTATTAGTAATTTCCGTGAAAACAATAATAAATCCTAGTATTCACCTCTATGTAAAGTCTGCATGGACACCACATCAGTGCTGCCAGGAACGCAATTAACATCTATGGAGACTGTGACCTCAGTGTGTGTCTATGTGTGTGTGTGTGTTTTCTCTTTATAGTTCCACTGACAACATGCATTTACTGTGGGTTTACTGTCCCTCATTAGAGCCTCACTAAACACACACACACACACACACACACACACACACACACACACACACACAGACACCTCAGGCAGATGGTAATTACAGTAGTGACACTGTGTGTTTCTCCTGCTGTTATATCGCACACAAGACACACAGACACACACGTGTCACGTGTGACATCTAGGACACAATACACGTCAAAAACACCTGAAGCACAAATACACACCTGAATCTTACAAGCTACAAATACAGTAGATACAAACTCATGCTCAGATCACACACACACACACACACACACACACACACACACACACACACACACACACACACCTCTAACATACTTGTTCAGGTAACTCTACTGTATGTAAGTGTGTGTGTGAGTGTGTGTGGAGGGTGTTTGTGCCAGCAGCGGGTCCCTTATTCTTTTTCTGCCCTTCTCTCACTTTTACTCTCACTCTGCGGTGTAGGGATTCAGTGCTGTTGCCACGGTAACAGGCAGCAGAAGGGGTACTGGCTTTGCATTCCATCTCTCTCACACTCACTCTCTCTCTCTTTCTCTGTCCCTTTCCATCCTTACTAGGGAGGGAAAAGAAGAAAAAAATGATCACCAACATATCAGGGCACAGACGATAAAAGAGAGAGCGAAAAAGAGGAAGAAAGAGGAAGAGAAAAGCGAAGTACACTACAGCCGCAAAAGAAACACAAAACTACAACGTGTTGTACCATCAACACTGACATCAATATTACATCCAAAATACAACGGTGGTTTATTAATGCTACAAAACTACGTCGCAACAAGACCACAGCCGATCTACAATGTTATTTTCCAAATACTATAACAAAACTACATCACAACAAGACTACAACCGTACTACAGTAAAGTCACACTAATACTACTGCAAAACTGCAGCACAGCAAGACTACAATCAAACTACAATGTTATTTTCCAATTATCACTGCAAAAATACAGTACATCACAACAAAACTACAACCAAACTACAGGGATGTTACACTAATACTACTCCAAAACTACAGCACAGAAAGACTATAGAAAAACTGACGTTACATTAAAACTACAGCAACTCTACATCTTGGTTTCCACAACATGACCACAGGAAAAAACTACAGTGTCATTACCGTAAAACTACAGCAAGCCTACATTATCGCAAGACTACAACCAAACTACAGTGATGTTACAATGATACTACAGGGGAACAACAGTGATACTATAATAATACAATAGCAAATCTACAATGTTATTATCCTAAAACGTTAGCAAAACTACAATACAATACAATACCGCAATCCTGCATTAATACTACAGAAAAACTACATCACAAGACAACCAAATTTAACAATATTACACTTATACTACAGCACAACTAGACTACAGCAAAACTACATCATAGCAAAACTTCAGAGACATTGGACTAATACTACAGTTAAACTACATATCAACAAGACAACAACTATAGAGATGTTACAGTAATACTACAACAAAGCTACATTATGACAAGTCTACAGCAAAACTGCAGTGATTATACACTAATGCTATTGCAAAACTACATCATGGAAAGACTACAAATGAACAACATTGATGTTGTAACAACAAGACTACAGCAATGTTACTCTAATATTATGGCAAAACTACATCACTGCAAGAGTACATCCAAACTAGAGTGTTTGTATACTAATATTATAGCAAATCTACATCACAGCAAGACTGCAGATGTACTAATACCACAGTAATTACTGTACATAAAACTACAAGAATACTACAACTATAGTGATGTTACAGTAACACTAAAGCAAAACTAGATCACAGCAAGACTACAACCAAACTACAGTGATTTCACACACTAATAGGACAATAAAACTACATTAGGGGAAGTCTACACCCAACTACAGTCCTGTTACAGTAATACTACATCCAAAAATACATCACAGAAAGACTTCAACAAAACTACAGCGATATTACACTAACACTACAGCAAAACTACACCATGACAAGGCTATAAACAAACTACAGTGACATTACACTAATACAGCACCAAAACTACATAACGTCAAGTCTACAACAAAACTACATGTCACACTATTACTTTAGCAAAACTATATTACGGCAAAACTACAGTGATATTACACGAATATTACAACAAATCTACATCACAGCAAGACAACTACGTCTATAATACTACATAATATTACACTGTAAATATAAACACAGTTGTGAATACAGCAGCGAATGCCCTCAAGTGATATTTGTAACAACTCTGTGCGTGTGTGTGTGTGTGTGTATGTGTGTGTGTGTGTGTGTGTGTGTGTGTGTGTGTGTGTGTGTGTGTGTGTGTGTGTGTGCTGTATGTGTGTTAACTATACCATAAAATACAGAAGTACTATGAGACTTTGTTTTTGTCTCCGCACAGTACATTCATTCACAAACAAAACACACACAACAACACACACACACACACACACACTTTAAATTTTGACCTAATGAAACCATTTCCCTTCTGTGTACTTCATAAATGTACTGTATGACTATTAAAACGTTATGTACGTGTAATCTGAGCAAAACACATACACACACACACACACACACACACACACACACATACACACACACACACACACACACACAGCTTCTCCCTCTCTCTTCTCACCCTTACTCTTTTTCAGGTTTTTGTTTTTTTGCTTTTTTGTAATATTAATAAGCATTGTGAGATTTTGAAGAATTCTTGTCACAGAATAAACTCAAAGAAATAAAGAGGGGAAATAAAAATGGCAAGATGTGTTGAGAAATGGGGACACTCCAGTAATCCCCGACGACAATCCCGTACTTGCCGTTTCCATGGCGACCTAGGTATGACTGACAAAGCATTATCTGGAAAATTATATCATGGGTTTAATAAAGGATTTGCTGTTTGTATTAAAAGTTAATTATCATTCTAGATATACTGTATTTACTCAAAGTTTCATTATATTCCAATAGTACTACAGTAAAACTACAGTAATATTACATTTATACTAATTCTGTATTAAGTATTATTATTATTAATATGATAAACTACATGTAAACACTTCAGCAAAGCCATACTAATTCTACAGCAACGCTGCAGTAATAACATACAGTTTTAACGCGACATTAAAACTACAACATTAAATTAATTCTACAACAAACTATATAAATATTTCACTCAAACTTCAGCAATTCTAATATTATGGTAGTGTACAGTATATTACAGTAGTTTAAGTGCTTAAGCAAATCTACTGTACATTAATATCACCGTAATACCTGAGTACATATTGAATATAGTCGTGTTAAACTAATGCTACAGTTAAACTATACTATACTACACTCTCGCGACTAAGTGATATTACGCTACTACTAACGCAAAACTAAAGTGATATTAAAGCAAATCGACAGTGCTTCGAAACTAATACCACTGTCTAATTCTGCTACTGCTACAGAAAATCTGATGTCCTGCTAATGCTACAGAAATTACAGTAAGTACAATATGATATCAACGCTACAGCAAAACTACAATAATATTGTGTGCAGATTAATTTTACAGCATAGTATAGCACAAACACTGTGGTAAATCTACTGTACAAAATCGGGACTGCGGTAAAGCTGCAACAATGCTAACTCGATCTCAAAGTTACAGTAATATTATATAAAAACTTCAGCAAAACTATATAATACTGTGAAGACACAATAATGTTACAATGAAACTATACTAAAACTGCAGCAAAAATAATACTACAGTACACGATTAGCAATATTCTAAGCAAATCTTAATTTAACCTAATAGTACTATAATAATGCTACCGCAAAGCTAACGTAATAGCAAATTTCATGTTAGAATATAGTACAATAACTCATAGTAATACCTTTATAATAATATTATACTAACTAAACTAATTTGAATATCAGTGTAGTAATGTTACATCATTACTACCGCTGCAATATGCAGTACTACTGTTAGACTAATGCAACAGTAAAACTACAGCATTATGTAAATGTTACAATAGTAATTCTATGGTAATCAAAGGCAAATCTACAGTATAGTAATGTCACTTTAATACTACAGCAACACTACAGTAATGTTTCACTAATACCGCATGGCAATATCACATTAATAATGGCACACTAAGACTACAGGTAATAGCACTAATAGTTACATTAACACCACAGCAATATTACAGTTAATATCAGACTAATGCTACAACAATATAGCATTATATATAAACAAAAATATATAACAACCATAATCCTACAGCAATACTATGGCAATGTTTCACTAATACCACATGTCAATATCCCACAAATACCATAGCAAATGCTAACAATATGCTAGCAATGTCACACTAATACTACAGCAACACTACGGTAACATTACACTAATACTCCAATTAATATCTTACTCATATGACAGCACAAATGAAACTTTCACATTAACATCAACCTAAAGCTACACAAATATAACATATTACACTACGAATAGTACAGTACAATTACAGTAACACCACCTTGTACTACAGCAATACCATGGTCATGTGACACTAACACTACAGTAGTACTAGAATAATTAACATAATATATGAACTTAATTAGAATAATTAATTCTCCCATTCATTAGGAAAAGACGATTTCTGAGTAATTTTACAACTCATAATCAGCTAGAATAAAGAAACACATCGGAAACGTCGGGAAACATTTCGAACACAATAGAATGTGTTCTCTAAGACTTCTGGGATTTGGTGTTTTTAGCATCAGGGAGAATCAGAGGTTCAGCGCTCGATATAGCCGAATGACGCATAAGGACAGAAGACAGGGTGGTGATTTGGTGGGGGCGTGCGTGTTGGGGAGAGGAGGGGAGGGGGGGGGGGGGTTAATGACAGCAGGGACGATTTACTGAAGCAGTGAGGCATTTAGATCACACACACACACACACACACACACGCACACACAACAAAGCAAGTGAATCATTAATACATAAAACCCTCTTTATCCACAGGTTTGAGAGAGAGTGTGTGTGTGTGTGTGTGTTGTGTTGTGTGATGCTGCGCTGCGATGTGAATCCCGGCGAAAACTCTCATTGACGCTGGCAGACTTCGCACTAATTTAGTGGAGAAACTGCTGACAGTTGTTGCCTTTGAAACATCATCTCGTCTCTTTTCTCTCTTTCTATTCGTTTTTTCTTTTGCACTTGCTCAGTTTCTATAGCCGTCTAGTATTTCTTCGAAAATGAGTTCAGCGTATGTGTGTGTGTGTGTGTGTGTGTGTGTGTGTGTGTGTGTGTGTGTGTGTGTGTGTGTGTGTGTGTGCACAGTTCATTTGACTGCTCATGATGGCACTCATGTATTTGATGATGAAGATGACAAGATACCCATGGCAGTGAGGATGATGCCGCTGTGGATGCGTATGGGTATTGTTCGGGTGATGGTGCAGAACGTTATCGTGAGATTTATCATAGCGCTGATGACGAATTGGTCGGTAAAAAAAAAAGAAGAAAAAAAAAAAGAAAATGCAACAAATTCCACCCACTCAGGCAGGAAGGTGACAAGTCATGTCTGAATCGAAGGTTTCGCACCGAGTGCTGCCTTCTGAGGTGCTTTCATTTGGACGCTACATGTTTTTCACTGAACTTATCAGCCAGGCGTTGGCGAGAAACGCGGCACCATTTATAGAGAGACAGTCTTTTAGACCTACTGTACCGTTGTAGGCGGATGAGACAACATAACGCTTCTGGTTTCATACACACCTGTGGCTGGCGATTTTTATATGCTTGATAATGGAAACGATGGGGGTGATGATGATGATGATGATGATGATGATGATGATGATGATGGTGATGACGATGATGCCTCGGAGTCTCAGACCTGCCAACGAGCATGAACTCCCCGGCGAGGTTCTGCCGTCTCATGGCCATGAGGATGCCGCGGACGGTCATGCCCTCGCAGAAACACACCACCACGCGCGCCTTGGGCAGACGACCTCGCAGCTTCGCCAGCAGCCGGTCGAAGCTCTGTTCGCCCGCGTTACTCCAGATCTTATCAGAGTGCGCGATGCAGATCCCTTCCTTCAGCGCCATCTCCTTAAACGCCGCCATTCCGCTTTCGCCGTAGTTACCTGGAGAGGAACAGCGTGAGAGCGCCAGAGAGAGATTATGTAGATACACAGTGTGTACAGGACACGCTGAGAGAGAGAGAGATGATTGAGCGTAACGAAGAACCAAAGAGGAAACAAGGAACGCATGTGGGGATGCTTCAGAGAGAGCGATCAAGATGGAGGGAACACAAATAAACAAGTGAAATAATGGGACGAGCAGCAAGCGGGAAAGAAACGCCTGTGTGCGTAGGACATACTGTGTAATAACTGAGCAAATAAACAGGCAGAAATAGAGAGTGAAGAAAAAGGGATAATTGTGGAAAGAAGCGAGTGTGGCGACGTCCCCAAGGACACACAAAGTGGAGAGATAATAAGAATGTGGAGTCGGCGAAAGTGACAAGAAGGGAATAAGACACAGAGGAAGAAAGAGGGAGATGAGGGAAAGACGGAATGTTTGGAAAAAGAGATGTCAGAGTGTCAGAACAAAGACGGAGAGAGACGAGTAAGGGATAGAGGACGAAAAAATGGCGGTTAAAATGTGTGCATGTGAAATATTGGGAATGAATCTATTTATACTGTGGGCGGAGCCATGACTGTGATTGACAGGTGTTACTACCTCCCCCGATAAATGATGAATTATATAAAGGATGATGATAAACGCTATTGTAAAATGGCAGTGCTGTGCACCATGTGTGTGTGTGTGTGTGTGTGTGTGTGTGTGTGTGTGTGTGTGTGTGTGTGTGTGTTAAGGTGGCCATTGGTCTCTGTGGAGGCATGTAAAGTCCTGTAAATAGTCTCACAGTGAGAGCATCAGAGAGCAGGCACGCATGCAGATGGTAAGAATACACACACACACACACACACACACACTCCCATAAATACAATGAAGTGTATCATTAGTGGGAGTAATGCGTTGTTTGTCTTGTCAGCGCTGGGCGTTGAACGTGACGTGGGTCTGTTGCTACGTCACTTATTACATCATAAACTGGACATGACATCATCAGTGTAGAACAGAACCTGACATTACATAAGAAAATAAAGACGAAACAGGCTTATGACAATGTAATGTTTAAGGACGCGACATCACAATAAGATGTCATATAATACGCCATAACATACGGTCATGTTCAAAAGTTAGTGCCCCCCTCTTTTACTACTTAAAAACATAATAAAAATCATCGGAGCGCAGCGGGGCTCAGTTTGAGACAAATTCAACATCAGACAAACAACATTAAAAAACAATTTTACAGGGTGCCATTAATTATGTAACAAAAATTAAACCAAAAAGAAAAAAAAAATTGCAGGCAATACAAAGCACCTTGACTAATTGTTCATCAGTAGTATATAAAGCTGAGGTTTTGTCAGTTTGCTGATGTGGCGCATTCAGGTGTTGCTTAAAACAACACCGAAATTGAAAGGCATAAGCAACGGTCGTAGAGAAGCGATTATTGTTGCTGCGCGTCAATCTGGAAGGGCTTATAAAAACCATTTCCAAACAATTTGAGGTTTAATGTTCTGCAGTGGGAAAAATGATTCATTCATTCAAGTGAACAGCATTCGGAACGGATGCCAATCTTCCCAGGAGCGAATGTCCCGGCACATTTACACCAAGATCAGACCATGCAATGTCCAAAGAAATATAAAAACAAAACAAAAACAAAAAAACACGAGCTTCATCTCAGACCCTATAGGTCTCACTGAGCATGTTATGTGTTAAAGTCCATGACAGCACAATTAGAAGAAGACTGAACAAGTACAGGTGTTTGGAACTGTTGCCAAGAAAAAAGCCACTTCTGTCTAAAAACGAACACGAGAATGTGACTGAGGTTCGCAAAACCGCATCTGAACAAACCACAAGACGTCTGGAACAATGTCCTATAGACAGGTGAGACCAAGGTGGACTTAACGCCCAGCGCCAGCATTCCCTCATAAAAGTGTTTATTTTAGGGCCTCCGAGTGGCGCAGTGGTTAAAGCGCTCGCCCTATCATCCGGAGATCGCTAGTTCGAATCCCGGGTGGTGCTGTAACCTCTCGCAGCCGGAGGTCTAGAGAGAGCTGATTGGCCGAGCTCTCTCAGAGGGGAGGGATTAGAGGTACATAGTGCTCCCACATTAATCACGGCTCTACAACCAGTCAGGGGCGTCTGTGAGCTCGCGCAGTGGAGGGAGCGGATAGCGCCGTCCTCCGAGTGTGTTACGCCGTCCCCAACGATGCGCGAGCGAGCAGTTAGAAAAGATGCGGTCGGCTGGCGTCACGTGGTTCGGAGGAAACACGTGATAGTCTTCGGCCCTCCCGGCTGAGTGGTAGTAGTAGCCTTAATGTGGGAGCCCCCTAGTGACAAGGAGGAATTGGACACGACTAAATTAGGGAGAAAATCAGGGAAAAATCCAAAAAAAAAAAGTGTTTATTTTACAAAAAAAATTCTCAGATTAAAAATAAATAAATGTCACGAATTAAGTCATGTAGGGTGACCCCCATATGAGGACCCAAAATAAATAAACACACAAAATATGATCAGTGACATTTTACCATATAAATCTTTAAATAATATAAATGTCACTCCTCTCGGAAAGGCTCATGCACTACGACTTCTTTTAAAATGGAATCTTTGGAAGAAGCCGGCGTTTTTAAACTTCAACTCTATGTGGATTTAATTAGTTTTTGGACATAAGGCTATACACACATAAACAAACTGTTGCTTGACAAAAGCTCGACTTCCAGGGTCTGACAGTTCTTGGGCGTGACGACCAGTCGTCTGACACACACCCAGACTAAACTCACTCTAATACACATTTTGTCTGCTTGCTCGTCATTTTGAGGTCAGAGAACCGGGGTGTTTTCTTATAAACTGTGTGTGTGTGCGTGTGTGTGTGTGTGTGTGTGTGTGTGTGTGTGTGTGTGTGTGTGTGTGTGAGCCATTTTACTTCAGCACTGCATGCGCCAATAAACAATGCAATGCTTTGATGCGCTCCACGAAAGTCGTATGTTTTTACGTAATCGTTTATGTTGATGTGTGGGTGTGGCCCTAAACATAACATTACACATATCATTATGTAGCTAAACAAGCTATAACATGTTATAATCCATCAGAACATAGCAGCACATAGGTGTAATGTAATATGATTTCATGTAACACCATAATATAAAATAATAAAATAAAATAATAACGTAACATGATGTGGTGAAACTTCATGTACCGTCATGCAAACCTTAAATTGGTCTGATGTCTATTAGATGTCTGATAAATGTCTGATGTGGGGCAAGAATGTCTGATATTCAGTTCAATATATATCAATAATATATATATATGGCTGATGTGGTTCTAGAATGTCTGATGTGAGGCTAAACTTATATAATGTCTGATGTGGTACGAATTATAATTATAGAATGTCTGATGATGGTCCTATAATATCAGATTTGGTTCTAGAACGTCTGATGTGCGATGAGAATGTCTGATTTGTTTCTTTACTGTGTGATATAGTCCTGGCATAGTCTAGCATAGCGAGTGGAGATAGAGATGGAGAGTATGACAGACAGGCAGACAGACAGACAGATGGAGAGTAAGACAGACAGACAGACAGACAGACAGACAGATGGAGAGTAAGAGAGACAGACAGACAGACAGGCAGACAGATGGAGAGTAAGACAGACAGGCAGACAGACAGACAGATGGAGAGTAAGACAGACAGACAGGCAGACAGATGGAGAGTAAGACAGACAGACAGACAGATGGAGAGTAAGACAGACAGACAAACAGACAGACAGACAGGCAGACAGATGGAGAGTAAGACAGACAGACAGGCAGACAGATGGAGAGTAAGACAGACAGACAGACAGACAGATGGAGAGTAAGACAGACAGACAGATGGAGAGTAAGACAGACAGACAGATGGAGAGTAAGACAGACAGACAGACAGACAGACAGATGGAGAGTAAGACAGACAGACAGACAGACAGATGGAGAGTAAGACAGACAGACAGACGGAGAGTAAGACAGACAGACAGAATTATGATTATAGAATGTCTGATGATGGTCCTATAATGTCGGATTTGGTTCTAGAATGTCTGATTTGTTTCTTTACTGTGTGATATAGTTCTGGCATAGTCTAATATAGTCTAATATAGTCTAATATGGGGCAAAAATGTCTGATATGGTTCTAGAATTCTGTTGTGAGATGAGAATGTCTGATATGGTTCTGATGTGATTCTAGAATGTCTGATGTGGGGCTAAAATTAATTAATGTGGTACAAATTATGTGGTACAAATTATGATTATCCGATGTGGGAAAAGAACGCCTGATGTGTTTCTAAAATGTCTGATATAGTTCTGGTTGTCTAATGTGGGGCAGGAATGCCTGATGTGGCTCTCAAATGTCTGATTTTGAGCAGGAATGTCTGATGTGGCTCTAAAATGTCTGGTTTTGAGCAGGAATGTCTGATGTGGCTCTAGAATGTCTGATGTGGCTCTAGAATGTCTGATGTGGGGCTAAATGTCTCTTACGCTACAGTATGTTCTGGTGTGGATCTGTTATCGTTGGAGAACCTGCAATGTGCTTGAATTATGGTTTTAAAAACCAATGTAATGTGGTTCTATAATATTAAGAGCATCATCATTAAAACATGTTCTCTTTGTGTGTGTGTGTGTGTGTGTGTGTGTGTGTGTGTGTTGCTAGAGCTAATTGTGATAGTAGTGCTTTACTCTGTCTATTTGTTTATATGAAATGGGTAGTGGGTAATAAATCCATTCATTTTATTTAATGGAAAAGCTCTCTCACACACACACACACACACACACACACACACACACACACACACACACACACCCACACACAAACACACAGAGGGAACAGAATGACAACAGATCACTGTTTCTATTCAGGGACTGGGTGAAAGAGGGCATCCAGACATGACCATATGGCACATACATGTCCTCGGCCATAGTGTGTGTATTCACACACACACACACACACACACACACACACACACACACACACACACACACACACACACTGAGAGAGAGAGAGAGAGAGAGGGCGGGGCAAAAATAGCTAAATGGACAGCTTTAACGCTGCCCACACATCTGCACAAAAAATAAGACAGGGATCGGGACAAAGAGACAGACTGTCTGTGCAGACAGACAGACAGACAGACAGACAGACAGACCAACAGAGTGGGGGCGGATGGGTGAATTCTGTCCTTTTGAATGCTCAAATATGATGCTCACACACACTCTGCGTTCAAGTGCATAGCGCAGAAACAACATCATTCAGCTACTGGAGATGGTAAGAGAGTAAGACAGACAGACAGACAGACAGACACGCAGACGGAGAGTGAGACAGTTACACAGCAGCAGTGTTGCAGCAAGTGAGGCTCTTTATCAGTCGTCATCATATCCTACTTATTTGCACGGTTCTCATTTATTATTCTGTTCTGTGTGTGTGTGTGTGTGTGTGTGTGTGTATGTGTGTGTGTGTGTGTGTGTGTGTGATAGCATAGAGGTTCTACTCTCCTCACCACCTGTCTGCATTCCTCCACCATCTCTCTCTCTCTCTCAATCTTTCTGTCTATCTCTCTGCACAGTTTTTTTTTTCTTCTTTCATCTCCAATCTACAATAAAGGTCCATAAGTATTGGGACAGCAGCGTAAGTTTTGGTATTTCTTGGCCCTGGACGTCACACACATGAAGCATGTAGACGTTCAGTCATGAGCTCAAGGGGTTTAATAAAAATATGACTTTAAACTGTTTTGGGCTTCTTCTTTTTTTCATAGGATCAGAAGTAATTGGACAAACTCACCAGACATGAACATCTGGATTATTTTTCTAACTCTTGGATGAAAATCTTTCGCAGCCTGCTCGTCATGGTCTTTAGCGATCGCTGTGTTTCTTCCTTGAGCTGCTTCGCCTTTGCTTCACTGCAGCAGCCTTCACTCGCTGCTCGGTCGTGTTCTTAGTTTGCTTTCACGCTCCGTCATCCATCTGTAGTGTGAAGTGTTTCTGTCCTATAAGTTTTGCAGCAGGTGACAGAATCTGAGCAGCAAGTCGAGCTGCTTCTATAATCACATCACCAGTGACACACACTTCAGCTGAGTTCTGCTCTACACGCCCAGGCCATACCGGCATCGCTGTCCAAATACTTATGAACCGGACATGACTATCTGTCCAGCTGTCTCACTTCCTGTCTGTCTAGCGCTCTGTGTGTGTCGGTTTCTTTATGTCTGTCTCTTTATTATTTTCCTTCTCCATATTTTTTCTCACTCTGTTTATTTTGCTTCATCTCTCACTCTCTGTCTCTCTCTCTTTCGCACGCGCTCTGTCTCCCCGTCTCTATGTCTCGCTGTCTCTCTCTGTCAGGGTCGGGAACCTTTTCACCAGGACATCTCAGAATCGCGTTACCCAGAGTTCCAATCTGCACAGAAACAGCTTGAGAATGTTCAATTCACACCAGTGTTCTTTACTCACACGCACACACACACACACACACACACACACACACACACACACACACACACACACACACACACACACACACTCAGCTCCAGTGGACAGGTGCAGACAAGCTCCAGAGGATTCAGTGAAGAGACTTTTGAGCCTCTCAAGACTAACACCTCTTATCTCATCTCACTGTCTCACTCTCTCACTACCTCTGCCTGTTCGTCTCTGTTTCTGTCTCACTCTCCTCTCCTCCAGCAGTCTCTCTCCCCCATCCTGCATCCGCCATACTCGCCACTCTTTCACCTGTCTCACTCATCTCTCCTCAAATCCACCTGTCTCACTCACCTCCACCTGTCTCACTCTCCCCACCTGTCTCACTCTCCACCTGTCTCACTCTCCAACACCTGTCTCACTCATCTTTCCTATAACCCACCTGTCTCACTCTCCTCCACCTGTCTCACTCTCCAACACCTGTCTCACTCATCTTTCCTCTAATCCACCTGTCTCACTCTCCAACACCTGTCTCACTCTCCATCAAACGTCTCACTCATCTTTCCTCTAACCCACCTGTTTCACTCGCCACCACCTGTATCACTCTCCTCCACCTGTCTCACTCTCCACCTGTCTCACTCTCCAACACATGTCTCACTCTCCAACACCTGTCTCACTCATCTTTCCTATAACCCACCTGTCTCACTCTCCACCTGTCTCACTCTCCAACACCTGTCTCACTCATCTTTCCTCTAATCCACCTGTCTCACTCTCCAACACCTGTCTCACTCTCCATCAAACGTCTCACTCATCTTTCCTCTAACCCACCTGTTTCACTCGCCACCACCTGTATCACTCTCCTCCACCTGTCTCACTCTCCACCTGTCTCACTCATCTTTCCTCTAACCCACCTGTCTCACTCTCCTCCACTTGTCTCACTCTCCACCTGTCTCACTCTCCAACACCTGTCTCACTCATCTTTCCTCTAATCCACCTGTCTCACTCTCCAACACCTGTCTCACTCTCCATCAAACGTCTCACTCATCTTTCCTCTAACCCACCTGTTTCACTCGCCACCACCTGTATCACTCTCCTCCACCTGTCTCACTCTCCACCTGTCTCACTCATCTTTCCTCTAACCCACCTGTCTCACTCTCCTCCACTTGTCTCACTCTCCACCTGTCTCACTCTCCAACACCTGTCTCACTCATCTTTCCTCTAATCCACCTGTCTCACTCTCCAACACCTGTCTCACTCTCCTCCACCTGTCTCACTCTCCTCTCCTCCATCTGTCTGCCACTCCTCCCCTCCCACTCTCCACCCAACGCCTTCAGTAATACTGTAAATATTAGCAATATTAGAAAAGAAGGAAGAAAAATAAATTAGAGAAGATAAAGACAGGAAGAATGAACGAGAGAAAGAAAGCAGAGGCATGTGAGGAGAAAAAAGGAATAAATGAGAAAGAAAGAGAAATTAGAGAGGAAACAAGGAAGGAAAATGAAGATGAAATAACAAGAAATTAAGTAATTAGAATAGAAAGATTTAAAAAATAAAAAGGATAAGTGGGCGTGGCAGTGTAGCTGAACGGAGGCTGCTGATTGGTCCGTCGCTGTAAAGTCGATTATGGAACTGGAATTAAAGTCGCTGCGTCAGTGTGCTTCTGGTGAGTAATCCTGGGGGACCGCTAATCATTGCTGGTGTGTGTGTGTGTGTGTGTGTGTGTGTGTGTGTGTGTGTGTGTGTGTGTGTGTGTGTGAGTAATGCAGCAAGTCCTCAGTGTTTAACACCTCAAGTAAGTTTTCATTATTTACTGAAACACATATGATGCTTTTCATCCACGTACAGTAACAGCACTGTGTGTGTGTGTGTGTTTGTGTGTGTGTGTGTGTGTGTGTGCATGTGTGTGTTTCCTGGAGAATCAGTGGGATGTGTCTCTTATTAATGCAATGATATTGGTGTGTGTGTGTGTGTGTGTGTGTGTGTGTGTGTGTGTGTGTGTGTGTGTGTGTGTGTGTGTGTGTGTGCATGCGTTACTCTATTAGTCTCTGTCTCTCTGTTTGTCTCGCCCTCTGGCTTTCCCTCGTCCTCTCATTTGTCTCACTCCGCGAGCAGTTTACAATCCAAACCAAACCGATAGAGAAAGAGAGAGAGAGAGAGAGAGAGAGAGAGAGACAGGAAGACAGAGCGAGAAGGAGAGAGACAGAGAGAGAAAGACAGAGAGAGAGAGACAGGTTGCTATGGTGAACACTTCATCGTGTCGTTATTAATTATTCAAAAAATTATCATGTGAATCAAAGACAAGCCTCAGTGTGCATGCTAGTGCTTCCAGGTGTGTGTAAATTGTGTGTGTGTGTGTGTGTGTGTGTGTGTGTGTGTGTGTGTGTGTGTGTGTGTGTGTGTGTGTGTGTGTCTGTGTGTGTGTGTGTGTGTGTGTGTGTGTGTGTGTGTGCGTGATGCTTCACCCTCTCTGCATATTTGTCTTATTCTGAGAGAGAGTGATAGAGAGAGAAAATGACTAAGAGAACACAAGATGTGTTAGATACACACTGGCAGCACAGTGCATCTTCACCTGGTCTCTCACACACACACACACACACACACTCTCTTTCTCTCTATCTCTCTTGCACTCTTTCTTCAGTATCACCCTTTACAACTTGGTCTTTTCCTTCTCCCCTCTTCCGGCTATCACACCCCCGTGTGGACAGGAAGTAGAGAGAAAGTGACCGCTTTTAACGAGCGCCTCTTAAACACTCGTTAATGAGTGAAGATGAGATTTCCTACATGATTAATCCGCAGTATTTCACACTGAAAGAAAAATAAAATACTAATAATTTTTTTATTAATGACTAAATGTATCTAGTCGAGAGTTTTTTCAGTTTTTTTTATTTGTTTACTTTTTTGTTTCTCCTTCCATCTTAGTTTTTTCTTTTCCTTCCCTTCTTCGTTCTGTCTACTTCCTGGCTTTAATTATTTGTTTATGTGTTTGTTTCTCAATTTATCCTTTACTTCCTAACAGTACTTCACTTTCATGCTTCTCTTTACTTACATACTTTTATTTAGTTTTATTTCTTTGTTTATGTATATATATATGTGGAACCTTGGATTACGAGCATAATTCGTTCCAAAGCACTCGTAAACCAAATAAAGAAATAACAAAAACTCTAATTATTCGTTCCACAGCCCATTAAAATAAATACATAAAAATAATTAATACAATATATAAAGTAAAAATAAAACAAATTAACCTGCACTTTACCTTTAAAAAAAATAAAAATAAATCCCGACGCAAGTGTTTCCATTTGTGCGCGCAGGCGCCGTGTATTTGTGTGTGTGTGTGTGTGTGTGGAATTAGCCCCTTCCCTCGACTCGTCTTACATAGTAAAACTCCTCCTCCCTCCCCCCACCTCGCTTTTTAAGTTTCACAACAAACACACACACAATGGAAACACTGTTTTAACGGAAAAAGAGAAATCTCTCTAATGACACTTGCGTGCGCGCAGTCTAACGGAATCACTGCTGTAAAGTAAAAAAAATTAAAAAATTAACCAGCACTTCACGACAAACCAGAATCACGACAGAGCAGAGTTTCTGTGTAAAGCATGCTTTATGTGTGCTTTTGTATGTGTGTGTGAAGCCTGGGAGGGGGTGTAAAGGCGAGAGAGTGTGTGTGTATGTGTGTGTGTGTGTGTGTGTGTGTCTGTGTCAAATTACGCGCACGAACACACATAGGAGACACGCTGAAACAGAGAGGAAGATTTTGATTTTACCAGTAAGAGACGAGCACTAAGACCCAGCAGGGGAGTCGATTACCCACAATACCGCAGTGCAAGAGAGAGAAAAATCATGTGATACTTGGTGTCAAAACAAGAGCGCATGTGTGATACATGATACTCGGCACTTGTAAATCTACATCTAGGCATTTGGCAGACGCCCTTATACCCTTAGACGCACAGAGCGACTTACATTTTTATCTTATTACATCTGAGCAATTGAGGGTTAAGGGCCTTGCGCAAGGGTCCAACAGTGGCAACTTGGTGGTTGTGAGGTTTGAACCTGGGATCTTCTGAACCGTAGTCCAATGCCTTAACCACTGAGCTACACCTTGCTCTTTGCTCGTCTTGTGGAACACTCATAAACCGCGTTACTCGCAATCCGAGGTTCCACTGTATATATTTTTGTCCTGATTTTCTCCCTAATTCAGTCGTGTCCAATTCCTCCCCGTCACTAGGGGGCTCCCACATTAAGGCTACTACTACCACTCAGCCAGGAGGGCCAAAGACTAACGTACCACGTGATGCCAGCTGACTGCATCTATTCAAACTGTTCGCTCACGCGCCGAGTAACACACTCGGAGGTGTGTCTTTCTTTCCTTTTCCTTACTTTTTTTTCCTTCTCTCTACTTCCAAGCTTATTTTTTATTTATTTATCCATCATTCCTTTTTCCTAACTTCCTTCCTGTTTGTTCCCTTTACACAAAGAAAATATTTCTCTATATATTAACTGTTAATATATTAAATGATTAATGTTCTGCTGGTAAATTGAAAAGATTTTATAATGGTAATATTCCTCGTTGCTACACTAACTGATACTAATAATTAACAGAAAAAAAGATATTTATATTAAAAAATATAAAAACAGTATACAGAATGATAGGAAGTACAATATATTGAAAAATACATAAGGAATTGCTGCTTTTCATATATTGAGAAATATATTAAAATATATTCAAATTAATATCTTTATGTAAGTTTATATTTAGCAATATTCTTCATAATATGTTAGATTTTATTTATAGTATATATACAGTATATATATACAGTCCGTCGTGGCCAAAAGTATTGAGAATGACGCAAATATTAGTTTTCACAAAGTTTGCTGCTAAACTGCTTTTAGATCTTTGTTTCAGTTGTTTCTGTGATGTACTGAAATATAATTACAAGCACTTCATACATTTCAAAGGCTTTTATCCACAATCACATGACATTTATGCAAAGAGTCAGTATTTGCAGTGTTGGCGCTTCTTTTTCAGGACCTCTGCAATTCGACTGGGCTGCTCTCAATCAACTTCTGGCCCAAATCCTGACTGATAGCAACCCATTCTTTCATAATCACTTCTTGGAGTTTGTCAGAATTAGTGGGTTTTTGTTTGTCCACCCGCCTCTTGAGGATTGACCACAAGTTCTCAATGGGATTAAGATCTGGGAATTTTCCAGGCCATGGACCCAAAATTTAAACGTTTTGGTCCCCGAGCCACTTAGTTATCACTTTTGCCTTATGGCTCGGTGCTCCATCGTGCTGGAAAATGCATTGTTCTTCACCAAACTGTTGTTGGATTGTTGGAAGAAGTTGCTGTTGGAGGGTGTTTTGGTAACATTCTTTATTCATCACTTTGTTTTTGGGCACAACTGTGAGTGAGTCCACTCCCTTGGATGAGAAGCAACTCCACACATGAATGGTCTCAGGATGCTTTACTGTTGGCATGACACAGGACTGATGGTAGCATCACCTTTTCTTCTCCGGACAAGACTTTTTCCAGATGCCCCAAACAATCGGAAAGAGGCTTCATCCGAGAATATGACTTTGCCCCAGTCCTCAGCAGTCCATTCGCCATACTTTTTGCAGAAGATCAATCTGTCTCTGATGTTATTTTGGAGAGAAGTGGCTTCTTTGCTGCCCTTCTTGACACCAGGCCATCTTCCAAAAGTCTTGGCCTCACTGTGCGTGCAGATGCGCTCACACCTGCCTGCTGCCATTCCTGAGCAGCTCTGCACTGGTGGCTCTCCGATCCCACAGCTGAACCCTCTTTAGGAGACGATCCTGGCACTTGCTGGACTTTCTTGGACGCCCTGAAGCCTTCTTAACAAGAATTGCACCTCTTTCCTTGAAGTTCTTGATGATCCTATAAATTGTTGATTTAGGTGCAATCTAAATCAATGATGACTGCACACGTTTCTTTGCAGGTCACCATGGTTAACAATGAAAGAACAACGATTTCAAGCATCACCCTCCTTTTAACATGTCAAGTCTGCCATTCTAACCCAATCAGCCTGACATAATGATCTCCAGCCTTGTGCTCGTCAACATTCTCACCTGAGTTAACAAGACGATTACTGAAATGATCTCAGCAGGTCCTTTAATGACAGCAATGAAATGCAGTGGAAAGTTTTTTCGGGATTAAGTTCATTTTCATGGCAAAGAAGGACTACGCAATTCATCTGATCACTCTTCATAACATTCTGGAGTAGATGCAAATTGCTATTATAAAAACGTAAGCAGCATTTTTTCCAATTTCCAATATTTATGTAATTCTCAAAACTTTTGGCCATGACTGTAGACACATTTGTACAGTATTTTATATATATATACGGTATTTTGTTTTATTAATGTAGGTCAAACAAAATAGATTTTATAATTTCTATGTATTTTCTATGTGTATAATTCTTAAACATGCATAAAGTTTCAATAATGTTTCAATAAAACATTTATAAATATAAATATACTTACTGTATATATAAATATAAAGTTTTTGTCCTCATGGTCCATTCATATATTGCAATATATTAATAAATATAAGCATTAGTTTCCTGGAAATGTATTATTTATTATATTGCATATTTTTTTTGCATATTTTTTTTCCTTAAGGGATTATTGCCTACTTCCTGTTTTTTTTTCTTTGTTCATTTCATTGCCTTTCTTTATTCTCTTTTCTTTTCTTCTCTTCTTCTCCTGGAATGTTGTATTTCTCGTACCACAGCACTATACTGCGAACAGGTGCTGAAACCGGAGACTCCTTCCATGAATCTGACATACGCCACTCTTCACTGAAAGCAATTAGAGGTTTTTCTTTCCTGAATAACGCTTTATTTTTATCTGTTTATTATTAGCCACGCGAGCGGAGCCGTACACGTCCCGGTGAATGAGCCGTTACCACGGAAACGCTAATGTATCAGAACGAGAGCTTTGAAACGAACCTGCGATTTCGATTACATCCAGAACTACTGCCATTATTCACACGCTTTAATCTGAGCTTTAGGGTGTCCTGTCTGTAAGGGACAATTACAAACCACGAAGCCAAGTGTGTGAGAGAAGGAGAGAGAAGGCGAGAGGGAGAGAGAGAGAGAGAGAGAGAGAGAGTGGGAGAGAGAGAAACTGGTAGATTAAAAGACAGATGGACAGAGGTGCCGAAGAAAGGAGAAAAGACAGAGACAGAGACAGAGCGAGAGGAATTAATCAAGTGTCATTGTTAATGTACCTGATGGACATTTTTAGAAACAGCCATTCTGACATTCCTACACACACACACACACACACACACACACACACACACATGGAGGAGTATCAGGTACCGCAGGACTGAGGATAAAGGCGAGTTCAGTACAGCCTTAAAGGAGTGTCCGTGTGTGTGAGAGTGTGTGTGTGTGTATAAAAGTGACAGAGGTGTGATAACAGAGCCACAGGGAACAGAAATTGAGTTCAATTACACACACACACACACACTCTCACACACACACCACACACAGGAGTACTGGATAAACCACTGAGACACTGCACTTGTTGTGTATATCTATAAAGGTGTGTATGTGTGTGTGTACAGTATACAGTGTGTAAAGTGGGGTTCAATATGGACAGAGAGACAGAGGGAGAGACAGAAAGGTAGACAGAGACGGAGAGAACAGAAAAAGAGAGTGGTTAATGAAGTGTTTCTAATGTAGGAGACCTAATGATTCTTTAGAACTTCCAGAGGAGCAGGAAATGCCTAAATAAGTAATATGGAAAGCGAAAAGGATCAGATGACGTGACCAAATCGTGGATACCGAAGGGGGTCAGAATGAGAACAAACACAACGGAGTGAGCGTGTGTGAAGATCTACTCACCCTCAGTGTGAATGGTGGAGACATAACTCCAGTTGTAGCGTTTGACGATGTCCACCATGGCTCTGGCCTGCTGCGCGTCAGACGGCACGACCCTCATGAAGTACTTATACAGCGATTTGTCGCTCAGGTCCATGCTGGTAGCCGAGTAAGCGATCTGAGGAATGTTGAACAGCTGCAGTAGGTTCTGCACCTGAATTGCGACCGAGCTCGAGCCAGGTCCGATCAAGCCCACGATGGGCTTCTTTCCCTTGGGGGGAAGTCCTTCTAAACACTTCACCCCACCCCCGGTTGGCGCGTCTTCGGAAATAGGATCGAGCGGAGAGGGCGTGGGGCTTTCGGCAGCAATGAGTGAGTCGCGTATGAACTCGATGCTCTGCTCAAGCGCCACGGCAGAGTGCCAACAGGAGTCACGTATCTCGCAGCCGAGCGTGACGTTGGGGAGGATGTCCGGGTCGGCGTTGATCCGGTCGAGAGTCAGCATCATGGCTTCCACGCGCTGGATGCCGTATTGCTCGCGCACCGCACCGCACTTGCGCTCGTGCGCGCGGTCTGCTGCTGGCTGGTGGTGAACGGAGAACAGAGCACCAATGATCAAGTCGCCAGGCACGTAGGCCACCACACGGCGTTCGTTTGACTGGAGGGAGGACATGACAATCGGGACTGACACCAGAACCAGGAAGAGGGAATGAAGAGCGACGGCCATTCTGACTAAATGTCCTACTTTCTCTTTAACAAGACTGTACTCTCCCAGTGACAAAAGGAAAGACGGTCACGACGGCGTCCCATCTGTTGTGCACCAAGAAGGATGGAAACACATGTCCTTTCTTTTTGTCTTCAAAAACAATAATGACGATAATGATGATGGTTCCTCGGGTGGCAAAAAATTCTCAAAGTTCTTGGCAAGCATGTGAGACAGTGGACATCCAAAAACAAGGTTTTCACATCAATGGTGCAGAAGACAGGCACGTCTTGCAAGAGGACAGACACACCCAAAAAAAAAGAAGAAAGCAAAAAAAGAAAGCTGTCTTTATTCGCCTGTCTTTCGGCCTCTCAGCGAGGACAAACGCGGCGATGCTAACAACACCGGTTTCCAGCAGTCGCAGCAGCGTGTGCGAATTAGGAGTGTGCGTGCTCGAGTGTGAGAAGAAAAAGCCATTTTAGAGTTGTAAGAAGGACACAATAAGGCAGACGGTTTTAAGCAGCAGCTGTGAGCGTGTGTCGTGGTCTGTGTTAAAAACCTGCACATGCCTGCATATGTGTGTGTGTCACTTAGGTGCGTCACATCTCTGACTTGCTGTTGTTCATGTACGTTGCACGCTCACACACACAAACACAGGTGATAGTGCTAGTAGTGATTCTGGAAATCGCTGTAGAGGCCATGGTGTCCTGGGCCATGAGGTTGTTGCTACGGCAACCGGCAGGTGATGATACAGGTGTTTATAACCTTGGATCAAACAGAACACACACACACACACACACACACACACACACACAAGAGCATGTGAATTAGAGGGACATTTTGAACAGACGTTAATTGTGGTTATTTCTCTACAACAGCACAACCCCTGAGTGGTTTATTCCGTACTTAGCTGACAGTTACACACCCTGTCCTGGACACTTACGCACTTACGCTTGTCGCCAGTCATTAAAGTGACAGGACGGTTGGGGTGTTGACACTGCTGAAAGCTATGGGCACGGCCACACACACACACACACACACACACACACACACACACACACACACACACACACGCATACACACCAAGCAGACTGAGATGATGAATCACTTCATATCCTTATTGATCTACTTATTTCCCCATGGCTCTGATTATGCCTCCCAGTCTCTATGTCTCTCTCAATCTGTCTGTCTCTGTCTCTCTCTCTCTCTCTCTCAAGCTGTCTCTCTCTTTCTGTCAATCTGTCTCTCTCTCTCACTATCTGTCTGACTCTTTCTGACTGGCTCGCACTTTGTCTGTTTCTCTCACTGCCTGTCCTCTCAACCTGTCCTTTTTTTTGTCTCAATCTGTCTGTCTCTCTCTTTGTCTCACTCTCACTATCTGTCTGCCTCGCTCACTCTGTCTTTCTTCATATCAGTCTGTCTCTCACCTCCCTTTTTTGTCTGTATCTCTCACTCACTGTCTGTCTCTGTATTTCTCTGTCTCTCTCTCTCTTACTCCTTCTGTCTCCCTCTCAATCTGCCTCTCTCTCTCTCTCTCTCTCTCTCTCTCACTATCTGTCTGACTCTTTCTGACTGGCTCTCATTTTGTCTGTTTCTCTCACTGCCTGTCTCTCTCTACCTGTCCATTTTTTTGTCTCAATCTGTCTGTCTCTCTTTGTCTCACTCACACTATCTGTCTGTCTCTCTCACTGTCTGTCTTGCTCACTCTATCCTTCTCTGTCTCAATCTGTCTGTCAGTCTCACTCACTGTCTGTCTCTGTATTTCTCTCTCTTGCTCCGTCTGTCTCTCTCTCTCTCTCTCTCTCTCGCTCTGTGTATCTCAGTCTGTATGTCTTCTCTTATAATACCCCAGTACCTCATCCTTAACCCATACCCCTCACTTCATTTCTCCATCTTAGCTGCTATTGTTCTTTCTCTTTTTTTTTTACTTTTCACTGTATTTCTCATTCTCAATGCATCTCCCTTTGTCACCCCCCTTTTTCCTCATGTCTGCTATTTTTCTCTTCTTTCCCTTTCTCTCTAATTTATTGCCCTCTCTCTTGCACTCGCTGTACCTCTGTAAATCTCAGTACATCTTTCTTCGTTCATCGTTTCTATTGGACATATCGCTGACATATTCTCTCTGTTTGTCTGTCTCTCTCCACACCGCTTTCTTCGATCTCCCTCACTCGTTCATGCTTTCTCTCTCTCCTCCCTTAATATTAATCTGTCCAACAGTCTTCCTATATCTCTTTTTTCTTTCTGTCTCTGTTTATATGTTTGTTTCTGTCCATTCAGAATCTTGCCTTTGAACCCCAGCACCACTCCGTCCATCCATCTCTCACCGTCCGTGTTTCTCTCCCTCCATCTATCTATAAACACGAACGATGAGAGAAGGATGGACAGTACTATATATTTATTCATCTTAATTTCCATCTTATTTCTGATTCTATTTTTGTCATTCTCAATTTCCTTCTGTTTCTTGTGATCTTGTCCAATAGACAGACAGACAGACAGACAGATAGATAGATAGACAGATAGATAGATAGATAATGAAGCTTCTTGGAATAAACTGAGAACTCTCTCTCACACACACACACACACACACACACCACGCACACACTACAGTAAGACAATAAAACCCCTCGACCTTGGGCTGCGTGTCCTAAACCGCATATCAGACCGGTACCGGGACTAAACCTCACCTCCGAGCGCATTTCTACTTCCGGTGTTGGATTAAACAGGTGATGTCAGGTCGCCTGAGGGAAATTACGGGACGCATTCAGCGACCGGCAGTCATTTATGATCCGCGGCGGGAGGCATGCTGCGCGCGCGCGCGCGCGGCTTAGACGGCTAGAGTGTGTCTTTCAAAAACAACGTGTATCGTTTAATTAAACGCGACATAACGAGCGCGCGTGCACACACAACGGTCAGGGTAGAGCTCTCGAGCCCGCAGCCGGGGTCAGGTGTCCGCGCGCGCGCAGGTGCATCAGCCGGTGGCGGGAAATAAAAGGCGCAAGTTGAGCTCGTGATGCACCGTGAAGACTTCAAAGGCTTTAGGTTTATGTGATGAACACACACACACACACATATATACACACAGGCAGCGCTCGCTCGCTCTCTCTCTCTCTCTCTCTCTCACACACACACACACACATCACAATTAACTGTAAAAAAAATATATATATATATATATATATATATCATAATTAACTAATTAAATAATTAATTGTAAAATAAATAAATAAACAATTCGCACCACCTTTTAGACATACCTGTCGCACGCGCTCAATTCTTTACCATGATCCAGCCATTAAAGGTCGCGCGGTGTCCTGTCATAGTTGCGTATACACCGCATATCCACACACGCGCGCGCGCGCGAGGTGTCCTCGGTAATCTCGGTCGGTGGACGCACGCACGAGCGGCTGCTGCTGCGGAGAGCACCGCGAGCCTTACCTCTCGGTGGGCTTATGCACGCACGCACGCACGCACACACCGACACTGACCGTTCCGTCGCCGCTCGCCACACACACACACACCGTCCGTCCTCTCCCTCGCGCCTGCAGCCAGTCATTCAGTACTCGAGACAATCCTCCCACTCCGACTCCCACGCGCGTAACCGCGAAGTGTTAAACGCACCGCGCGCGCGCTCAGACGCACACACACACACACACACACACACACAAATTGCACCGCAAATCCCATGTGAAAGAACAACCTTATCTTTTATGTATTAAATCTATCAGATAGTGTGTGTGTGTGTGTGTGTGTGTGTGTGTGTGTGTGTTATGTGGGGCCAACATGACATTCAAGTGCGTGATACAGGAGATAAAGCACATGCATCCCTACACAGTGCACAAACTACAGTACACTATAAGGTCTAAAGTATTTGTCCAAGTCTGCAATGACATTGTATCCAAGTACATATACTTCAATATGGTGTCGGTCCCCCAGTCGGTTTTGCAGCTCTAACAGCTTCCACTTTTCTTGAAAAGCTGTCCACAAGATTCTGGAGTGTTTCTGTGGGAATTCTGTAGAGCCTTTATGAGGTCAAGCACTGATGTTGGACGAGAAGGTCTGGCATACAAATTCCATTCCAGTTCATCCCAAAGGTGCTTGATGGGGTTGAAGTCAGGGGTCTGGGTTGGCATCCCATCTAGGATGTCCCTCCCCACATTATGCCCTAGGATCGGCTCCAGGACCCTCCCACCAGTAGCAGTACCACAACCCAAGGAAAATGGAAAAGGTGCTCGATGAGGTTAAGGTTAGGGCTCTGTGCGGGCCAGTCAACTTCTTTCCCCCGAATGCATCAAATCGTGTTTTTATAGTCCTTGCTTGCTATGTTGGAATTGAAAATGGCATAACCCAAGGGAAATCATAACCCAAGCGAAATGGAAATTTACCAAATTGCATAACACCTGGAGAATACCTGTCTGTCTGGCCTACGTCTCAAATCCAAACTCATCTCTTGTTCATTTAGCATCTATTGTTTTTGTTGAAAAAGAATTTAAGGTAATGTTAGGGGGCACTTTGGAGTCGAGGTTAGCACTGTCGCCTCGAGGGCTCGATTCGAGGTGCGTGAAATTTGCATGTTCTCCCCATGCTTGTTGTGTTTCCTCTGGGTATTTCTTTTTTTCTCTCACATTTCAAAGACATACAGATTAGGTTAAATGGCAGTATGAATGAAATATGAAAGCTGACCGTACCAAAAACACAAGGTGAAACACTGTTTAGAATATAATGTCATAAATGACACCTGTCTCCTCTGTAACCTGCGTACATGCTTTGTTCACACCCATTTCAGTCCTTTGAAATGCACAGCCATAGCTGATAAAGTCAGGTAAGAGGGTAGTTCTTAAGATTTTCCCCAAAATATCAGTAATAACAGATGGCATTACAATGATCTTCTCTTGATGTTTATGGGAGGATCTCAAACCAACTACTCACGTACTGCCACCTGGTGAATTGGAGATTGTACTCAGATACTAAACATAATTATTAAAGCTAAAGCTGGTCACCTTTGGGAGCTGCAATAGTACTGAATCGCTGGACAAAAGCAGTCATATCTAGTGTGAAGGCACCCTAAATGTACTGATGGGATTTAGCAACAATGAAAAGTAGATTTTGGTGCATAACTTTGGGAAGATTTTCACCTTGTGGGTGACTACTAGAGATGAGCTAATCCGGATTCATGCAGGTTAAATAACCTGATCCTTCATCTGACTCGGATTCACAAAACCGTCTCTTCATTTACTCTGATCAGTCCTAGGGTTATCTTGTTGATAACAACAACATAGATAAATACAAAGTGAGAATTACAGCATTTGGTTGTTCTAAGTCATTTCTAGCTAGTAACTGAAGGAACAAGCGGCTGACTGAGTGGTTTAGAAAACTTCCTGCATGGTCAGAAACATAAAAAACTCAAAATCACAGGTACTGATTCATATAATTTATCTGAATCGTGGGATTCAGCGGATCCGTGGGGCTCATAGTGCAAATAGCTGGATTTGAGGATGTGACATTCATGAGTCCAAGGATTCTGTGGGTTGCCCTCTAATGGAGGGGCTTTGGCTCTAGAGACCGGATCACAATGGCACAACAAACAGCAGCTGTTTCACTTGTCTGAGATTGTGTGATTGGACATAGTGCTCTAATGACATAACAGCAAAATATGTGTTACACGTTGGACTGTTAGGTTGTAAATAACATTAATGCTGTTTATTCCTGGAAAGTCTGTTTCACTATTAGATCTGTACCACCTGATAACATCCCCTTTCTTTTACCGTGTTACTAGGGCTCGTCGAGAAACTGAGTGGTTTTCTGGACTGGTTCAATGCAATTACAGATCAGCGCACCTACCGGAAACTACAAGGTCACTGATGGAGCCATGAGTTAGAAGGTTGAGAAGCAAGGAAATGGGAGGTCCACTTTAGTGCCCCTAATGGACATAAAGTGGTAGGAATTTCAAACTGGTGACCATTTGGGGTCATACAATCACCGTGTATGTGAAACATTAAAAGTTCCAAAGTATTTTCAGTTATTTTTCACCCAAATCTTCATTCACTTTCCTACAACAATGAGAAAATAACGGGTTATAGATTTCTCTTTATATATTCTTCTAATTTCCACTAGGGGAGGAAACTGGAATGTGCTCCTTTCTACCTCCATTTGATCCTCAGTACACTCAAAACATTTTCAAAACCTATAATAAGGAAGGAAAAATCACTACCTTGCTCTTGAGTGCTTCAAGATAACACAGCTTCAGCATCAGCAACATTGTCATCATAATCATGTCATCACCAGATATACACATGGCTAAACATTAGCTATTTGATCAATACAAGCAGGTGCTAGGGTAAAAGTTAGCTAAACTTGGTTCAAGATAGCATACAAATTTTATGTAAGATTGTTTTCTACCACATAAAAGCTATAAAAGAATTGTCTTTGGTATTAGCTAGATTATAATAAAAAGAAGCTATATAAACGCGGTTAGCTTGTTTGCTAGCTCTGAATTGTGTGTCTATATAGCTATCTTGTCAGGTATTAGCTATTATTAGCTGTACATATGTATGCAGTGTATAAACTTTTAAAGATTTAAGATTTCAGTTTATTGCTAGCAGTTATAGTTGCTACAAACTTACAGGATATTATCTAGGTAGTATACAGCTTCTTTTGTATTAAAACGTCCTATTAGAACTTATAACTTCTTCTAGTCAGCTAATATGTATTAATCAACAATCAAACTTCAAGTCAAGTCAAGTAGGCTTTTATTGTCATTTCAACCATATACAGTTCAGTACACAGTGAAACGAAACAACGTTCATCCAAGCCCAAGATGCTACATAAAACATAAAATTAACACCATAAACTGACAAAACTAGCTAAGACAAAACCTACTTAGGTGACTAGCTATAACAAAGAAGTAACACCATAAATTAACAAAAACTATCTAAGAACAATAATAATAATTTTTTTTAAAAACAAGTGCACATGCAAATGTGCAAACACAAGCAACAACACGACACAATGCAATACGTGATAATGATAATAAACTTAGTACAGAATACCTTAATACATTAATAATGGAAACGTTTATGACCCTAGACATCATATTGTACATAAGAAGTATATATATATTTTAAAAACCCAATATAATGATGTGAATTATGTTGCTATAGAACTGCAACCCTATTATGATTTCATATAAAAGTTTATCAAGACTCAAAATCCATAATTTAATAGCGCTGTGGTGTACAAAGGCTAAATGTAGTGTCTAGAACGTAGCTGTGAACAATCCCCACATTACGTTTTATATTCAGTTCTGAAATTTAGCCAGACTTGTGTTCTCAGCCACGGTTTCCTACATGTATTTACCTGTTTTTGCTTTTTCTTTCTTCTTCTCTGAGAAATGCTCACACAGCTAATCCAACTAGCATAACAAGCTCTTCCTTTGAGTTTCTCTGATATGTTTATTCTTCTTAATTATGACGAATTCCGATTAAGCGTAATGATTAACGTTATAGTAATGAGTTCAACTGCTAAAATAGTTTCTAATTTTCTTCACACACACAAATTGTACCGCTAGCGCACTAGCATTTTAAATCATGCTAGCAGCAGTATAGAGTTTTAGGACATAAACACTCAGACTGGCGTGGAGCCACAGCTCATTATTGTGTTTCTCACCCTTGTCTGTTCTTGTGTGCATCTGGGCATGTATGTGTGTGTGTGTGTGTGTGTTTGTGTTTGTAAGCATGTGTGTGGGTGGAAAAGCAGTGGGACCTTTTAACTGAATTGGCTTTCAGCTTTTTCCTCAAATGTGGCTTGGATTAACGAGTGCAGGATTAAACCGCCATTAAATAGCACAAAATCTCTCAAACTGCTCCATTTGCACTCTCACAACCACAGACACACACACACACACACACACACACAGAGATGCAGCTAAGCCAGCATGATTCAGCCTTGAGACTGTTTTGATCCCAGGGTGAATGGTGTTCAGCGAGGCCTCGTTTCGATTAAGTCTCTGACGCGTGGGAAATGGCTCTGTCTTTATCACCGAGACTCACATCATTATTCGAGCTCAGCAGCTTAGACGGACTCCAGAGAGAAACAGCACTCTCGAGTTATTCCCGTTTATACCGTTTAGTATAATTAAGCATAACCAAATATCGTTGAGACTTAATTATTGAACATCATTATAGCAACAAACGTACTCTATAAGGTATATAAAGTAAAGTAAAAAAAAAAAAAAAAAAAGATGATTTTTTGTTTAGCCTGTTTTCAGAATCTGAAATAAATTCACAAATGTTTAAAGGTTTAATGTTCCATCTGAAATATCCCTCTATTCAATGCATTTTTTCAGACTACCATTATTTCAGTCCTCCTCCTCCGAATGTGCAGTTTCAGTGTCTATGTAAATGAGCTCCTGCTGAGCCACACCCCTCCAGAGAGCAGCAGAGCTGAGCGACAAGCCAAGGGGAGGGGCTCTCCTTATATGAGGTCACATTAGGGAGGAAATCCAATTGCCTTGTTTAAAACCCTCCCGAAAAAAAAAAATATATATATATATATATATATATATATATATATATATATATATATATACACAATTTTAATACAAGCACACTGGCGACACATCTGAACATCTTAAAATGCTGCACAAAAGGTCTCCTTTAATATGTCTTCATTATATATTATATTATATTCATATTATATTTAGTAAGGAATAAATGCAAAAGTTAAATACATATATCTAAATGAGTGTAAGTGAAAAATATCTAGTAAAATCTTGGTGCTAAATGTATACACAGTACTGTACAAAAGCCCCTCATTTCTTCATATTTTCTTTCCAAAAACCCCCAACTTCCTTGTAGTTTAATCTAGTCTTGGGGAATAGCTCTCCATTTTCAGTCCACTCCCTCTACCTGAGATTTCTACCTGTTAATGTAAAGAAATGAAAATAAAAGTTAGACGGGGTCTTTTTCACTAGCTATTGAAATGTAAAGTTGCTTTTTTTTTAAAACTTATTTTCAACTTTTTTTTTTTACTTACGTACATTAATAACTAGCTGATAGAAACATGTTTATTACCGCACACACTAGACGTATACGCTTTTTTTTGTCTCCCAGTATAATGAGCTTTGTTGCTATAGAAATACAAGTAATTATTCTAATTTCATCTGAAATTTTATCAAGACTTTTCTAGCAATCAGAATCCAGAATTTAGTAACAGTACAGTTAAATAATACTAACAACGGAATGGAAATAGTCATAAATATGTCATCTAGCGGTGAAAAATTCTGAATTCTGAAATGTAGCAAGATTCTTGTCCTCAGCCACAGTTTCCTTCATGTCTGTACCTGTTTTTGCTTCCCCCCCCCCCCCTAAATGCACACGCAGCTAACCCAGCTAGCAAAACAAACTCCTCCCTTGAGTTTCTCTGACTTGTTTATTCCTCTTGATCATGACAAATTCAGAGAATATCATTCCGAGAATATAAAGCGTGCTGAATATAAATACGAGCAGTTTAATTGAACTGAGCCAGTGAGAAACAGGTGCAGATGATGACAGATGATCATAAGGTGATTAGTAAACTGCTGATGCTGAATGTTGAGGGGTTGGAACAGACGAGAGGGGAAATGAGGTCGCTGCTGAGGACGGTACATAAACAATCTGTTTTTAAATTGTATCTTTAGGCGTTTTGCAGCCTGTTACAGGAAAACATTTCTTCCCATTTCTTTCATTTAATTGAATTTAATATGAAGATCTGCGAGGTGGCTCTTCTATAGTTGTGTAATTTGCTTCTGCAACAGGTTCCCAGCAACAGCTGCGAAGTTTTTTCATGTTTGTTTGCTTTTTAACGTTTGTATTTTTGGATCGAGGTTGAGTGTGTAAAAGAGCGAGTTCACTGATGTACGTCCAAATGAATCAGGATGTCTTCAAATGTGTTTTTATTTTTTTTTTAATTATAGAATTTTGTTGAGTAAAACTTGTCGCCCCAGTGGTGTGTGGGTCTGAACTCGTACATAACGAGCAGGTCGGTGAGGTCCGGACTGTTTTCACTTTAAGTTAGATGAAAGATATGTTGGATAACCATAAACCTATGCCAAGTGTGTCAATGAAAAGAAAAAGAAAATGGACAGGGAAGCTGGAGAACATTCATTTTTCCAAATGGGTAGGAGTAAAAATGCACTCAGAACTAAAAAGGGCCAGAGAAGTCTGAGCGCTGAGTCACGGCTGAGCCGGTGAGTCGGTGTGGCGATGCATGTGGATGATTTGGTGGACGAGAAAAGCCAGAAAAAGAGAAAAGCCAGAAAGGAGCCCAAGGGTCGGATAAAGCACCCAGCTATTTTTTCAGAAAGGGGCGGGTGCGGTTTTTTTTGTTTGTTTGTTTGTTTGTTTGTTTCTTGTTTTACCCTTTAGGCCACAATACAAACAGTGACACTAATCCCGCCCACTTTACATGCAGGGTCTGTTTTTGGGTCATGAAGCAAACATTAAAACCAGGATCAGAACATGACCTTGATCGCTTATTAAAGACTGTGTGGGTTTGTGTGTGAGTGTATGTGTGTGTGAGTGTGTGTGTGTGTGTCACAGATAAGCCTAACGAGTCCGGTTGCCATGGCATCCGTTTAAGAGACATACTGACGAGCCGAGAGTGAGAGTGGAGGGTGTAATTGAGCTTTCACATACCGGTATTTAAGCACACACACACACACACACACACACACACACGGATACACACATGCATACAGATGTGTGGGCATGCAAAGAAAAAGACCACTGGATGCTCCTGGACAATTCACTCATTCACACACACACACACACACACACACACACACACACACACACACACACACACACACACACAAACAGTGTTTGTTCTACATTCCTTATAACAACTTTCCACTGACATACAGATTCATTATTCATGTGGAAATTAAGTTGAGGCAAAGCTTCAATTCATATTTAAGTTAAATTAATTTTTATTAAAAAAAAATCTTTTCACTTAAAAAAAAATTTTTTTTTGCATTTACATTATACTGTTTAACGCACACTTGTCTTTCTGCAAGTCTCCTCAGAGGGATGTGATCTGGAACACAGCTAGGCATGGTTATTTAAAGTTTTACTTACACTGCCCTCTTGTGGTTATTCTGTAAAAATGTAATATCATGATACATGATTATACTTCATATGTGTGACCCAGTTTGTGAAAACCCAGCTTAAGTCTTTTTCTTTTTTTGTGATTCACTGTTGTCTACATATGGAGTGGTTTAATGTAGGGGAAAATATATATATATATATATATATATATATTAGCTGAGTTTTCACGTAACTATTTTTCATGACCTGAAATAGGAATCCAACATCAACTCCATCCTCAAAACGCCCCAGCAGGGGATGTACTTTCTGTGCCAAATAAGGCAGTACGTTCTGCCACAGGAGCTGTTGATATTGGTCTATACTGCAGTCATCAAACCCGTCCTGTGCACATCAGTCACGGTCCGGTTCAGAGCAGCCACGAAACAGGACAGGAACAGACTGAAGAAAAACCCATCGCAGCTCGCCTGCTCCCTCTCCATGACTTGAACTGGTAAACAGGCACAAACAAATCTCCAAAGACCCCTCACACCATGGATAAAACCTTTTTCACCTCCTCCCCTCTGGCAGGCGCTACAGAACCCTGTACACCAAAACCGCCAGGCACGGGAACACTCTCATAATCAGTTGAACGTGACTATATGCAATCTGGTGTAAAAAGCACCAACATGCTTCTCATAAACAGTTAGCCTAAGCTGCATGTCTTTGGACTGTAGGAGGAAACCAGAGTACCCGGAGGAAACCCACCGAGCGCGGGGAGAACATGCAAACTCACAGAGGCGGGAATCAAACGCGACAAAAGGCGCAGTGCTAACCGCTAAGCCTCGTTGTACTGCATAGTGTAAAAACACCGACATGCTTCTCACATTCTCCTGCACATTATTGCTATTTGCAGGACCTGTACGGTATGCCATGCACACTATGGTCACTTGTACAGTACTTGTACCTTGCACACTCGCTTTATGCACAATTTATCGAATGTTGTGTCTTACTGTGTATAGTATCTTGTGTCTAGTGTCTAGTATTGTGTGATCTCTTAAAGAAGCGGAACCATACGAAGGACTGTCAATCAAACCTCTGAAAATCGTTCATGCTTATTTTTAAATGTACGGAATGATCGTTTGTCCACTTTGTGCTTAAACAAAAGCATCGTTTACACTGAGAAATCTGATGTTGCGTCTACATAAGTCCGTCCCAAAAGGATGCAAATTGAATGTTGATCGTCCCGGTAATGAATGTGACTTTAAATGATCTCTTTCTTATTCTTTTTTATTTTATTTTATTTTTTTTTACAAAGTTTGCAGTGTGGCACAAGTCCCCCTGCCATATCGACGTGTAGTATTCTGTGTGTTGTCAGAGGCTTTTCTGTTCCGGTGAGACAATGTACAGTATGTCTGTTGGCATACAGTAACTTAATTCTGAGTTTATTATTGTGAAACCAGTTCAATGTGGTTTAAATTGTGGCGTAAAGCATATACGTATTTATATCCATGATAAATAACTAAATTGAGGATCTTTTTCACCCTCGGCTCTTCTGTTGGTATTTATTGCGAAAAAGAGAAAGATTGGACTTTTCCGCCTCACGGGCTTTTTCTTTATATGGAGTCTTTTGTGAAATTCTTTGCTTCATTCATAAGTTAACTCCCTTGTGACTTCCAGCACAAATCTGACACATTTTTTGTGAATACAGACTGCTCTTTGCGGCAGTATCATAAAAAATAAAAAAGAAAAAGAAAAAAATTATAAATAAATAAATAAATAAATAAATAAATAAATGTGGTGTTTATTCACTATTCTGAATATTTCAGAATGCTACACATTCCAATGTGAAGAATGAAATGTAACAGCTTTTCTGCTTTGCATTTTTGTTTTTTACGCCAGTTTTGATCGCACTCACTGCTGCGCAGGTGTGAACACGTTACATCAGTTCATTTGTAACTGCATTGCGAGCAACAAGTGTTGCTCCACTTGTGATTTCAATGTGATTTCCAATTCACCAGTGAATTGCGGTCTGAGGATGAACCTGGTGCCGAAACAACTCGCGGGAGATCATAACCAGAAGCGTTTTGAATATCTGCACAGAAAATTGGGTTCCTTAAAGAGAATCGTTACCGGCGACGAGACACGGCCTCATCACTACGAGCCTGAGAGTAAACGGCAGAGTCTGGAACGGAGACATCCTCAATCGCAGACCGAGAAAAAGGCCAAAAGTCACTTACCATCAGCTGGAAAATTCATCAGCGCTTACAGTTTTCTGGGATTCTCGGGGGCCAGAAGTATTGGAACATTATCAGGAAAACGTTTCGACAATCAACAGCGCTCGTTACAGTCAGACGCTTATCGAAGAGCTGAAGACTGAACTTCGGATTAAACGCAGAGGACCGATATCCGAGGGCGAGAATTGAATTCGAATAAATTCCAGAGTTTCAGAGTTTCTGGTTCACGTATTATTGGTCCTGTCCTGTTTTCACCGTCCCAAGATTTTAAAAAAGTCTTTTTATGCAAGCTTATGTTTTAGCTCAATGTTTTGTTTTTCAATTCAATTCAATTTTATTTATATAGCGCTTTTAACAATTGACATTGTCGCAAAGCAGCTTTACACAATGTTGTTTTTGTCTCTTGCTCTTCCTACATTCCCATGATTCACTGCAGTTCAGCACTATGGTCATGTCATAACGCAGCACTGAATCCTTAAGGTTCAGTAGACAGTTTGTGGGCCAGCAGACTGATATGTAATATCTAACACTGGCCTCTCTGTCCGTCTCTCCACCTGTCTGTCTACTGCTGAGCTTTTTTTGTTTTTTTTTCCTGTGGTGTGATTCGCCACTCACAAGTCCTCACAAGTCGATCATGTAACGTGACCATCTTATGATTCAACTGAACTGAGAGAAATGCACGTAGGACAGCACATGATACACTCGCTCTCTTTTTCTCTCACTCACTCACACACACACACACACACACACACACACACACACACACACAAGGTTTTTCATACAGTACAATCCCGTCTGAACGTATTGAAATGACAGAGCCGATTATAAGTAATAAATTAAAGCATTTATTTCCAGACTTTACATTGTTTAAGTATGGCACCCCAACCCTGGATAAACCTAGAGAGCTGTCTGTGGAAGAAAAGCGAGCCATTTTGAAACAGAGACAGATGCAAAATCGATCAGAGCCACTGCACATTGTCTAGACTTACTGTAGCCTATGCAACAAATTGGACTGACCCGAAAAAGAAAAAAAAAAAAACTGGTCCTCTAACAAACTACATTTTCAACATTTTAAACAGTTTTAGAAGGAGAACGACTGAGCTATGAAAACAGTTCTCCAGCTGACGGATCTAAATAGCTTTTCTAATGACAAATTTGAAAATATCAGGGGGAAAAAATCTGACTTTAAACGTAAAGCGTTCCAAGGTAGACCCTGGACAGGGTGCCAATCCATCACAGGGCACACACACACACACACACACATATACTCATTCACACACTACGGCACACTAATCCCAATTCACTTAACGTACATGTCTTTGGACTGTGCAAGGAAACCAGAGCACCCGGAGGAAACCCACCAAACACGGGGAGAACATGCAAACGCCATGCACACAGAGAGAGACGGGAGTCAAACCCTCATCAAAATTTCCTCATCAAAATCATTAGCTTGTGTACTAGACCACCTACTTATACAGGTATGACTGAAATCATCAGATAAATTTTAATAAATCAAAGCAAGATTTAGCAAAGAGCTTCCCCCCCCCCTTACTAAGTACTGTAAAATCATCATTTTAAAACTGCATTCTGTATTTACTCATGTTTTGTTGTGAAATATTAAAACGTATTTGATGATCTGAATGATTTCAGTGTCACAAATATCTCCACGTGTTCAAGTGCAACAACAAAAGACCTTGGCTACAGATTGTAGATGGAGATAATATTACTAGAATAGCATCGTTTCATGTCAGAAACACGATGCAGAGAAGCAAACTTCATGCTTTTCTCCCTCTCTCTCTCTCTTTCTTTAGCTGCACATGGCACTCCCGAGATACCAGTAACCCCCGACCCCTTTTGGCCCCTGGACAATGATGCCACACTTCGGCTTGGTGTTCTTGTCACATGGACGCACCTCTCTGCTGCTGAGCACGGTCTCATATGATCTGCTTATGAATACACATTGTACTGCACTGCATTTGATACAAGCAGTTTCGCAATGATGGCTTGTGTCTGCAAATGCAGTGATAATGTTAGGACTGAAATTGTCCATCAGTGGACATCTGGTAACCTCAGCATCGTGAACTTCATGTTACGTTTCGAATACAAACAAAAATTAATTGCATGATCTAGATACGTTCTGGAACGAAGAGTAACGTCTAACGAAATGATGGAAAGACCAAAGCATGGTGATAGAAACGTATGAGCTCATCAGTCAAGCTCGGTGGAGGTGGTGTCACGGCCTGGGCTCTCTCAGGGAACAATATCACTAATCATTATGAATGATGGAACTCATACTGGTTCCGAAAGAATGGATTCAGAAGTCTACAGAAACATTTAGCTTTAAGTACTTTCTTAAATATACTGTAATAAGCACCTTATTATATTTACATTTAATAGGTTTTAGTTATATAGTTTATGGAATTTGACTTCTGAGTACTCTTTAAAACTCTCATACACACACACACACACACAGTGTGAGATGAATGGAGCACGTGAATTCCAAAGGCTGAGCCCTGTGGGACTACAGGGTCTGATCCTAAACATGTGATTTTGTGTGTGTGTGTGTGTGTGTGTGTGTGTGTGTGTGTGTGTGTGTGTGTTGGGTTATGGGTGAGACCGAGCACAATCCCCTGCACTTCTTCATTCTTTTACGTACTCCTAGTCTGATGCTCTCGCGCTTTGATCATGCAGCCGGCGTCTCTCGCAGTGCTCTTCTTACTGCACCTCGTGCGTGTGTCGTACGCTCAATTCCCACGAGTGTGTGCGACCGCAGAGGCACTCCTCTCTAAAACGTGCTGTCCCGCCTGGCCCGGTGACGGCTCGATGTGCGGTGTGAGCTCCGGCCGAGGCTTCTGCCAAGACGTTTCGGTGTCCGATCTACCGAACGGGCCACAGTTCCCCCACAGTGACGTGGACGACCGGGAACGATGGCCTCTCGTTTTCTACAACCGCACGTGCCAGTGCGCGGGCAACTTCAGGGGCTACAACTGCGGCGAGTGCAAGTTCGGGTACTACGGTGCCAACTGCGCAGAGAGGCGCGAGAGCGTGCGCCGGAACATCTTCCAGCTGTCGGTGGCCGAGCAGCAGCGCTTCATCTCTTACATCAACCTGGCCAAGAACACCATCAGCTCTGACTACGTCATCGTGACGGGCACGCGGACGCAGATGGACAACAGCACAAATCCGATGTTCGCCGACATCAGCGTGTACGACTTGTTTGTCTGGATGCACTACTACGTGTCACGCGACGCACTCCTCGGCGGTCCCGGGAACGTGTGGTCGGACGTGGACTTTGCGCACGAGGCCGCTGGGTTCCTGCCATGGCATCGCATGTTTCTGCTCCTCTGGGAGCACGAGATCCGTAAACTCACTGGAGACTTTAATTTCACCATCCCGTACTGGGACTGGCGGGACGCGCCCGACTGCCAGGTGTGCACAGATCGGCTGATGGGTGCACGCAGCCCACTCGACCCCAGCCTCATCAGCCCCGCCTCGGTCTTCTCCTCATGGAAGGTGAACCATCTGAAACTCTATGTCTGGGTTGGCTGGGTGTGTGTTAGTGCTAGAGTGTAAAACGTTTGCAAACTGTTGCTCGGTGTTCTATACTGTGTAGTATTTAGTCGGGTAGCATGTGGGGATGTGGTGTTCTTTGTAGAAGCTGTATTAATGTACACACTACTTAATATAATCCTATACAGTATACATGACCCATATCGGTCGTCTGTTATGGTAAACACGCGGGTGTTCAAAACAAACCGGGACTTGTGATGAAATTTCTGGTGAATGAATGAAGGCGTGAAAACGATTGACGTTTAAGAATGTCTTTAATTACAATACAGTAAAACATTTAAACGGAGCAAATGTTGTAAAGAAGGCCGTGCATCCATGAACAACAATCCAAACCGAAGTGGCTCAGAGCGCGCTGCAGTCGTCCCTGTGAACATTAAGTGAGTGGAACGTTTGATCCTTAAAAAGCGATGGATAACTTGTCGCCTACTTATGGAAGAGACGCATCCGTCTCTCAAGACTGTATACACAATCATTCACCTGGGAGTTCCTGGGAGGCCAGAGTTTCAGACGTGTAGCAGACAGTCCGATCATGGCCACAGCATACTGAGGAAACTTTCTTTCCTTGATGGTGTCCAAGCACGAATGATAAGCCGAGATAAGTGCATTAGTGTGGTTATATAGAGAAATTAAGGGAGTTTGTGATCAAAAGTCCCAGTTTCACTTGAACACTCCTCGTATTTCATACTGTAGCACATAATAGAGCTCCGTGTAGCAAGTAGGTGGTGTACGTTTATACTAGGAACGTGTAGCAAGTAGAGATGAAAAGACTTGACCGGACACAGTGTTTGGATTGTTAGGAGTTGCCTCAGGCACAGTGTATTAGGTCTCACCCTCTCACATGTGACTCACATCAGGGGTTGTAGGACCTCACGTACACACACACTCACATAAAGTAGTTTTGTAGACATTAACCAAAGCAGCTTTACTCTCTCAGCGCCACGATACAGCATCAACTACTGATGCCAGAAACAAACAACTTGCCTTCCTTTTATTCCCGAACTGAAGCTGAACGTTGAAGAAATATAAAGCCTGTTTTTGTGTGTGTAGGTGATCTGCACTCATCCGGAGGTGTACAACGAACGTGAGGTGCTGTGTGACGGCTCGCCCGAGGGTCCGCTGATCCGGAATCCTGGCAACCATGACCCGAACCGCGTCAACCGGCTGCCTAGCACCGCAGACGTGGAGTTCGTGGTCTCGCTCACACAGTATGAGAGTGACACGCTTGACAGGCGCGCCAACATGAGCTTCAGGAATGTTCTGGAAGGTAGAACATAATCAGACTACACACACACACACACTTGGTCTCTTGTTCTTATCGTTTTCTTATGCCTGTCCAGCTAAAATGGGCTACCATAGGCGAGACAAGGCTGACAAAGGTAGAGTCACATCAGTCTTCTGGATAAAAGGAAACCTAGAGCTACATGATAAGCCACTTGCTTTATACTCTGAATAATGTCATAAGTCTGCGCTTATACTGTAGGATGAAGTTCAGGATTACTGTCTCAGCGTTGGGTGGTATGGTGGGGAAAATTGTCACGTCACAGCTCCAGGGTCTCAAATTTGATCCTGAACTCAAGCTGGGCTCTATTGTTACATGTTGTCCCTCTACCAGTCTGGGTTTCCTTTTGGGCCTCTGGTTTCCACCTATCTCCCAAAAACATCTCAGCAAGTTAGCTTGAAAGGTCTTAATTGTTCCTGGGTGTGAACGAGCCTGAGAAAGGCTGGGTGGTAGAAGGGTTCCTTTAGAGACATCTTTTTGTAGGTGTGAAATATAAGTGGAGATTCTCAGTCATCCTCATCGTCATGATGACCTCAAGGTATCCTCATGATTACGAGTCAAGGTATGAATGACTGCAAAACCTCTTTATGACTTTGTGAAAATAGTACCTGAGCAAATTGAAAGCAATGCGTAAACTTGATAGTTCGGTCTCCTACAAGCAGGACCGGTTTAGTGGTGGAGCGTTCAGAGGATGGTAGCTGGTAGGATTGAGGTTAGGGTTGTAAAACCATGGGCTGTGAGCTATGGGTAGCAATTTGCTACACCAGGGTTCTTCAGCCCTAGTACTGGAGGGCCATCTAGTGTTCAGCACAGTTTGATGATTCTTCTGCTCAAACTCGGTTGATTCAACTAATCTATTAATGACCAGGTTCATTCATTTGGTGTGTTTAGGTGCTGGTGAATCACAAGATGTGCTGGACACTGGCCCTCCAAGACTGGAGTTGAAGAACCCTGGTCTCGAAGAACGTTTACTTGTATAGTTGCATTGATGCGTGATGGGGTCGTTCTTGAACGATTTGTTCATTTTGATTTGTTCCCGTCTCTGGGAATGATTTGTTCAGTCGACCATGCGGAATATCATAGGTTCTGTAAAGGAATTAGTTCATCTATTTCCGGTCTCTGGGTTTCCCGAGTCGTTCGTTCAATGCGTGACATCCCCACACTTTACCAATGCAGTCTGACCCAGAAACCCAGAGAGTTGATTAGTTCACCTCTCGAGTTTTTTTGGTGTTTTTTTTCGAGTGGTTCGTTCATCACGTGACAGCCCAATAAGCTTAACATATTAGCCTAGGGGCTGCCACGTGACGAACAAACGACTGTGTGAGACTGTGATGAACGAGCTACAGCAACTTAAACCCGGGAATGGTCATAGAAGAGGTTAGGTGTGCTAATCGTAGACTAAAGACCAGGGTAAATAATGAATTAATTTTTTTCTTATGACATTATATTTTCGTCTCGTTGGTTGTCGTAGATGTTAGCGAAGTAACACTTAACATTTTAATTACATTTTGATAAAAAAAAAAGAAGAAAAAAGACTCATCCATTTTGTTGAACGAGACTCAACAAAGAAAAAAAAATCTGAACTTCCCATCACTACTGTCTTGAACTAAATGTTTGTTTTGACTTCTAGGGATAAAATCTGTATAGTGCAACCGGCGGTCCTGTAGCCTCAGCAGTTTGTGGCCAGCCAAACTGGCAACCAGTGTCAAAAGGTGTTGAGGTTCATAAGAGTCTTCCCCTCCTCTATACTCACATGCTTGTCTTCTTGTAGTCTGAAATCACACCAGGGAGATCAGATGGCGATTCAAGATGAGAAAATTGTTCATGATATAGCAATTGTAGCTTAGTGGTTAAGGTGTTCAAACCCTACCACCACCAAATTGCCACTGCTGGGGCCTTGAGCAACCTACAACTGCTCATATGTGTAATGAGATCAATGTAAGTCGCTCTGGATAAGGGCATCTACCAAATGCCATAAAAGGTCTCATGAGCTGAGCTTCAGGAGCTGGTAGACGAAAAAGTGCCTCCTTAATGGTGCAACTGAAAATGTTAGTTCCTCAATCCAGAGGACGAATTGTTTTGCTGTTTTATGTGAGTGAGAACGACCGTGTTACGCGCACTGCAATGATTTAGAGGCACTGAGCAAGTTTGGGTGTCCACTTGGTGGAAATGATTAAGAACACCTGGAGCTCTTTCGTTATCTAAACTACGGTTTATCCCTGATGGTACTGAAGCACCCTCGTTGTCCTTCGTGTCAGATGATAGTTTAATAACAAAGACGTTCACAGTTTGAACTTTCCCTCGATGATACTTTTCACAAAATATTACACTGACTAGCATGTGCTTGAGATAACGTACAGACGCACGTGCGCTAAAGATCAACATTCTATGCTTGCCAATCTGATCAAAAAAACGTGCGAGCTCCTTTCCAAAACAACTCAAACCATGCGACGCGACACAAAACCCAGCTTCAGCTTCAGCAGATTTGCACACTTAAACCCTGTAACGAGTGTGCAGGCTATTGTTCTTATTTGGCTCACTCTGTCTTGTAAGCTTTTGTCATTTTATAAATTTTTTAAAAGGATTCAATGTGTTCTTTATGGTGTGTGTGTGTGTGTAGGTTTTGCGAGTCCAGAAACAGGTATGGCAGTGTCAGGCAAGAGCTCGATGCACAACTCCCTCCACATCTTCATGAACGGCTCGATGTCATCGGTGCCGGCGTCAGCTAACGACCCCGTGTTCCTTCTGCACCATGCGTTTATTGACAGGTAAGATATAGACACACACACACACACACACACACACACACACACACACACACACACAGAAATAAGGACAATATTGTTAAAATCTGATCTTTGCATGTGTCTTAGCATCTTTGAACGATGGCTACGTCTTCACCGGCCCCCGCGTTCCATTTACCCAGAATCCAACGCTCCGATTGGCCATAATGGTGGCTACTACATGGTTCCCTTCATCCCTCTGTACAAAAACATGGACTACTTTATCTCCAGCAAAGAGCTGGGATACGAATACTCCTACTTACTGGACCCGAGTGAGACACACACACACACACACACTTAATGTAGATTTTACTGTCACTTAAAGTTAATTTCCCGAATTCTTACTATTATCTGTATTATTCTCTCTATGCCACTCTTTCTCTCTCTGTCTGTCTGTCTCTCTCCACATGTCTCACCCCAGCTCAGCGGCTCCTGCAGGAGTTCATCGCTCCGTACTGGGAGCACATTCAGCAGATTTGGCCCTGGCTGCTCGGGGCCGCGGTGCTCGGAGCTCTTGTTGCCGCACTCATCGGCATGATTATCAGAAAGGTTGTCATGACGACGCGTCGCCGAGGGAACAGGAAGCACGGATACGGAGAGAAACAACCGCTGCTGAACAGCAGCGAGGAGGAGGAGGACACCGCCTCGTATCAGACCACACTCTGAACACACACACACACACACACACACACACACGTATCAGGGTACACTTCTTAAACTTGTACTGTATGAACACATGAATATTCAAAAAAACACGTACAGATATCACACACACACACACACACACACACTCACTCAAAAGTGAACAAACAGATTCCTAGGTGCAAATGCTTACACACACACAAAGAGAACTGAACACACACATCACATCTAAAAAAAAAAAAAAAAGATTACTAAATGCAAATGCACACACACACAAGCTCAAACAAACCCACACACATAGACGACAACAGACAACAGACACACAAAAGTCACGGACACACAGCTAAATGGATAATTCAACACACGCTCTCACACTCACTGAAATATAAACACATACCACACACAGATTACTGAATGCAATTTTTTAAAAATACACATAAACATGGATAAATCAGCTCTCACACACACACACACATGACCTAAAGAGTGTACTGTACATTCATCTAAATGCTTATTATGTACATAAAAGAAACAGATCCAATGTTATTAAAACATTTAAATAAAATGATTACAAGATCCACATACAGTACTGTAGCTCGGTAAACACACACACACACACACACACACACACACACACACAGAAATGAGGTTTAAAAAACATGAAATCCATCATAACAGTGTGAATGGAAAATGAACAGTTTATCAAACAACTTTTTTATCCCCATTTTTAATTTGATATAAAAGTCTATAATACACTCTCACACGTCTGAAAGTCTGAGGATTTGACAAACGCCAGAAGTGTTCACTGAGGATCGCTCTGACTCTGTTATTAGATGTTTCATGTTTCTGAAACAATGTTTTACTTTCTTAAAAAGTTTTCAAACTGTAAAAAAGTACAAAAAAACTTTTAAAAAATCATAAATAATTTACAAAACAGTAACATTTTTATACAGCCCCTCAAATCGACATCAACATTTAAATACATAAAGAGTAACAATTAAAAAAAAAAAACCTTAATAAAATGTTCTTAAAATGAAAAATCCTTTGGTTGTAAAAGATTCTTTCTTGATTAACCTCCTGGTAATTCCTGGAAAGTGTCCAGTTTTCATTTCACGAGTTTTGTTTTAAATCTCATTCAGGGAGTGTTAGCTGAACGACTCTTTGTTGTACTCGAAGACGGTCGTCGAAGACGAGAACGAGTTACAAAGTTTGTGTAGCTCTCTGGAGACATTTTTAGGGCCACAGCTGAACACGCCCACTTTTTTACTGTAAGAAAAAAAGAAAGAAAGAAAAAGATGAAATAATCATCAAAGGCACAGGAACAAGGCTAGGAACTGTGATTACTTGCTAGGGCTAAACGCTAACGTGCAAAAACATAAATGCTTTTCGCGAGCCAACTGACCAGAAACAAAACACAAGGCAGGTGATGTGGTGATGAACATGTGAATGTGACACTCAGACACTACAATGGAAGATGTAGATTTCTAATTCTCTAATAATTAATTGCAGTTAGTAATTTAAGTGGTTAAGAATTTATGACCCGGGACTAGCAGAGGGCAGTAGAGGGCAGTAGAGGGCGCTGTACAGCTGGCAGAGCAAATAATGTCACAATGGACAAAATTTCAAATACAAGCGGCCATCAAGTTAAACCTGGACTTGTGATTAAATTTCTGGTGAATGAAGGTGTTTTTTTTTTTTTTTCTTTTACAGAAGACGAGCACAGTACGATGATGAGACTCAATAAAACATTCGAACGATGCAAACATTTAAAGAACTGTAACATTTTGCGAGTGAAACACCTGATCCTTGAAAATAGATAGATAACGATCTGCCATCGCCAATTTGCGGATGAGACGCGTCTTGATGGTGTCCAAGCACTAGTGAACAGTGTTGGGTGTAAGGCGTTACATAGTAACATGTTGTTGTACAAGTACGTGGATTACTGTTGACGTAACGAGTAATCTTACACGTTAGCTCTGCCATTCAGTTACAGTTACTTTTTCAAAAATGTAATCCGTTATTCAGACAATTTATGTAATCTGTGATCCAAACAGCAGTCATTCCCAATCCATTAGTGTGTGTGTGTGTGTGTGTGTGTGTGTGTGTGTGAGAGAAAGTTGTCCTACAAGCCCCGCCCCCGATAACCCGCCCCCCTCTGCTGTTATACCCCTATCTCACCTATGAGGTTTGACTATGTGAGGGCCGACGCGCGGAAAGATGGAAACCTAATCACAGCGCCGAAACTCGCGGTGAATCATGATGAACCGTACTTACGGCCACCGCGCGAAACCGTGTAGGTGAGATAAGGGTATTAGTAGTTAACAGATAATGCGCCAAACTTCACTGAGTGATGATGGTAGAATAATTATAAAGGTCTCGACTAAAACAACATGCATGAGGAAGCACAAAGGAGTTTTCATCTTCTGCAGTGGAAAAGTACTCGAACTGGTTACTTTGATCAGAAAGTAACACAGTAATGTAACGGATTACTTTTTGAAGACAGTAATTTTGTAATGTAATTAGTTACTTTAAAAAGTAACGTCCCCCAACACTGCTAGTGTAAATCTGGCATGAGTGTATTAGTGTATCAGGGCATTATATAGAGAAATAAAGGGAGGTTTTTACTCTCGTTACTGTGTTCTGTTATTCTGCACAATCAAAAGTCCCGGCTTTGACCCTAACCCTCCCTGTATTAACTGGTCGGTAACGCTCGTTTTGCATCATGTAGCTGTTACGCTTACAATTTTGAATGAGAGCAGACAAACAAAAGCAGTAATGATCACAGACTTTTTGTGTACATTTAAGTATTTGTACTTCAGTATTTTTTTCCCACTCAATTGTTGGGACTGTGCTTACAGAAGCACTTAATTAAAACTTATACTGATTAAAAATAGGCATCTTATTATCATTACTGATTACTAATTATTTGCTTATTAATTGTTCATTATTAACTGCTCAACTGTGCCTTGCCTGTATATTTACTGTTGTAAACTCAGGAACGAGCGGTCATGTTGATTTGATATTAAACTGGGAAGGAACTGGAAGGTTGAAGGGAGGTTTGAATTTGGTGATGGTTACTTCACCCTTTCAGACTCCGATCATCAAACAAATTTTTAATATTACACAATGATACACAGCCGGAGTGATCCGGTGATCCAGACCCTCACCGCACCTGTCTGACTCATCCTGGTGCTGAACTGGACTCCATGTTAACTTCAACATCTCCTGTTATACTGAACTTCAGCCTCCTAACTCACAGCATGTCTGCATAAAACCCCTGCTCTCCGATATCACCCAGATGAGGACGGGTTCCCCGTTGAGTCTGGTTCCTCTCAAGGTTTCTTCCTATTGTCATCTCAGAGAGTTTTTTTCCCCCTCACCCTTGGCTTGCTCATCAGGGACAATCTAATCATTATGATTTATTTACACACATTTTTCTCGCTCATACACATTTTCATAACTTTGAAGCTGCTTCGAGACAATGATCATTGTGAAAAGTGCTATATAATACAAAATGCATTTTTTAAAATGAAGATCACATTTATTAGGGGGGAAAAGCTGCCGAAACCTATGTGTGACCCCTTTCCTAAATCATGATTTTTGTGATTTATGGCATACTTTTTCACGGCACTCTACATAATAGAGCCTAATGTTGATTAATGGTACTTCTGTAATCTACTGTTGTGCTAATCACGCTAGTCACGTGTCTGCAAAAGCCACATACAGATCACAGACCCACGTGCTCAGACCTTCAGGTTCCCTATCTCCTTAGTGAGTTCTCTAGTTCTATAGTCCTGAAAGTGACCTGAAAGTAAATATAAAGTGCTTAAATAACTTTTTCTTACAGGTCAAAATTGACCAGTTGATTATGAATCCATATAATTATATGAACTGTCCAGTAGAATAATAAATTGGTCATTTTATTTTATTTCCTCATACCTACTTATCTATACACTCACACAGAACAGATTTATTCTATTTATTTATTTGATTTGATTTTATTTATGTTACAGTACTTACTGCTGATTGGCTTTCCCTATCTCTTCAAAGAGCAGCTTCCACCTGGGTCGACCAATCACAAGCCTGGAGCTCAGGGGGCGGTACTTTTCCTCTGAGAGATTCTTTTGAATTAAAAGTAAAAGACACAAATTACTAACCATTATCAATATTTATATACAATTATAATAATAATTATTATTATTTTTATTTAATTTTATTTATTTATTTGGTATAAGTGTGTGAGTGTGAGTTACCTGCAGCTTGTGTGTGCTAGTGAGAAAGAGGCGAATATTCAGGAAATCAGGCCGATTCTCTTCCCACAACTACAGAGAGAATTAACAGAGAGACAAATTAAGAAAGCAGACTTTAACTCCGACAGATGCAGAGAGAGAGAGAGAGAGAGAGAGAGAGAGAGAGAGAAAGAATCACACATATACAGAGAGAAAGGACGGCAGTAATTACAATAGACAGCAGATGGCAGTATAGACCATAACAAAGGACGAACAGTAGCACATACTGTAAGCACTGTATATACACCGATAAATGGGTGGATAAATCTATTACCAGGCGTCACCCACAAGTCAGCCAGACCCTTACACTTGCCCATTTTTCCTTCTTCCGACACATCAACTTGAGCTGACTCTTGATCGGCCTTTTCATGGTTCCTTTAAAGTGATGACCTGAGATTCAAATCACTCTGGTTATTTTTCTAGTGCATATGCATTTAGTGATTTTCAGTCGGGTTAAGGCCAGAACTCTCTTTCACACTCCGAGTCCTGATATATGCCCAGGAAAGAAAAACTCCATAGATGTGATGACCTGGTGATTCAGTACATTCAGGTGGTCAGCTGACTTCATTTTATTGTCACATAACATTACCGAGTCTCGACCTGAGCGACTGAAACAACCCCAGATCATAACACTGTCTCCAGAGGCTACAGTGGACACTATGCATGATGGGAGCATCACTTCATGCGTTTCAATTCTTACCCTGACACGCCCATCACTCTGGGATAAGCTCATTCTGGACTCATCAGGTCACATGACCCTTTTCCTTCGCTCCAAAGTCCAATCTTTGTGCTCATTAGCAAACTGAACAAGCTGATGAGTCTCACTAACAAGTGGTTTTCTTATGGACACGCAGCTGTTTCGTCTCAGTCCTGCGAGTTCTCGTCACATTTCTGAATTTACTATGAAACAACACCAAGTGTTTAAGTGATCATTTCCTTTGCGGTGTTGACCGTTCAACACTCTCTTTCCAGTTTGTAATAAGGTGTTGAATTGTTCTTAACACAGTTCCATTCATTAGAGTAATCTCCTTAGTTGTTTTCTTTGTCCGGCGCAGGAAATTATTTGACCCTTTTGAAAAACAATAACTCTTAAGTATTCCAAATGTAAAGCCGCGCGTGTGTGTGTGTGTGTGTGTGTGTGTGTGTGGGTGTGTCTGTTACCTTGTGATATAAACTACACAGCAGTTCAGCGAACCAGTAGAAACACTCCAGCTCTCGACACACCCACACAAAGTAGAGTCTCTGCAGCTTATAGTGACGCCAGTCATCACTGCCTCACACACACAAATAAATGGATAAATTATTATCATTTAAATTAGACATAATTCTAGGAGGTATTACATAAAGCGGAATAACTCATTAACCCAACAATTTCGACACATCCTGTACAATTCTCTCATCAGATTTTGGCATGTACATAATCTAAGATTAAATAAAGATAGAACATATTTATTAAAGAAGGAGTCTCTAGTGTCAGTGCCATACGTGATTTTAGACCCCTTTTAAGGAGTGCTCAAGCACATCTAAATTAAATTTTAGCACCCTTTAAAAAAACAACCATTGAAATAATGCATCATCTTCTACAATTATTTTTATCGCTCCAGTATTTCAGTTGAATCCGTGTAGAGACGCGGTTCCTGCATGGTTTAGCCCTAAATATTTCAAGCTGAATATTTTTCACCTTAAGGTGGTGCTGTTGCATAGCGAAGCTTCAGACAGACTTCGCATTATGCACGACTGATTTGTAACATGCCCAGGAACAACTGCTCTCCTCTCCCTGCTCGACCAACGCTCACATTATCTTTGCTCTCCGTTCTCGGGTACACTTGCGTATTTACACTCTCCGGTACAGCAGGTGGCAGTATGGACCAATTTGGTTTGCATTAAATGCAAAAGAAGAAGAGAAGGAGCATGTTAGCTTTCGTACTATGCCTGATTTTATTGATAAAGAGGAATTTAACAGCGCGCACAAAGCCAGTCCAGCCTTCTGAGTCAAGTCAAGTCAAGTATTCAAGAAGAAAAATCAGGGGAAAGTGACTGACTGGTCAAGTTAGGGTTCTTTTGCTCATTCAGTTCAGTTCATACAGGCTTCACTGACATAAACACATTTTTTTGACATTAAAAGAAACAAAAACAGCAGTAACAGTAAATTTAACAATGTAGGGAGAAGAAGAAGGAAAAGAAGAGATCCTGAGGTTAGCCAGGCCATGCTCGTGTTGCAGTGGATAAACTATGCCACCTTGGTATAAGTCTGGATTGTGCAATCACTTTCTCTTTCTCTTACTGTCTCCCGTATGTGTTTGTTTTTGTGCGTGTGTGTACATGCGTGAATGCTAACTAAAGTAACACTGTTTGTACTTTTCCATCACCATGGCTAACAAGAGTCATCGGGGGACAGAGACTGAGGTGAACTGCAAGAGAACGTAAGAAGACAAATGTGTTTGTGTCAATGTGTGTATGGGAGATGAACAAGCCGAGGGAGACGGTGTTGGTGGTGGTGGTGGTGGATGAGGTTGAAAGTTCAGTACACCAGGAGGGGTGTTTAAGTTAATGGTCATTTTCGTTATTGGAGGCTCAGGTCCAAAACTGTGGGAATTTCAGTCCTGAACTATTGAGTCATAAAAAAAAGAAAAGAAACAAAGACAAGCCTCAGGCAAGTTTGACCCTGATCTTTTCAACAGCTAGAAATACAATCGGACACGACCAGCCATTACGTTCACGTTTACGGCATTTGGCAGATGCTCTTAGCCAGAGCGACTTACATAACTGCTTTGAAGTTTCCATCAGGAAATCCATCCTTACACTGGTTCATTGGGTTACTAACTAGAAGTACATCAATCAAACACTGCTGGGAAATAATTTTTTAACATAAACAAATTGGTCGTCGCTGAAGGTTAGCCAGTGATTCATCTGTACGGACATGAAGAGGAGGTTTATTCCACCACTTGGGTGCCAGAACGGAAAACAGTCTACATGCGCGTCTTCCTCGATCCCTGACAGATGGTGGGAGCAGTCGAGCAGTGCTGCGGGATCGGAGGGGACGTGGTACAGTGCGGGGTGGGAGAAGTGTTTTGAGTGAAGTGGGTGCTGGGCCGATTTTATCCTTGAAGGCAAGCAGGTTTAACAAATTGCTTAATGTCCAGTATTCTTGACAGTATTCTTACCGTGATGTTATACTCCAATATACTAGTTTACTGTACAGTACATAACGTTAGCAGTCTGCTCTCAGGTGGGAAGAAATGGGGAAGAATAAGTAGTTATTGAATTGCCAAGTTAGAGCTATTGAGAGTTTTCCCTCGGCTCTGGTTCAGGTCTCTGATGTACAGGAGACTGATGTTGCATGCGAATTTAACTTTGTGACATACAAAATAAGAGCACAGCTAAAGCAAAATGTGAGCAAGTGAGAGCTGACAGTTTGCTGAAGATCCGTTCTAATTCAATGTTTGTGAATGTTCTGCATTATTTTGTTCAACCAAATTCAAATTTTGCATTTTTTTTTTTTATTTTCCCCCCGATTTTCTTCCTTAATTTAGTCGTGTCCAATTCCTCCCCGTCACTAGGGGGCTCCCACATTAAGGCTACTACTACCACTCAGTCGGGAGGGCCGAAGACTATAACGTGTTTCCTCCGAACCACGTGACGCCAGCCGACCGCATCTTTTCGAACTGCTCGCTCACGCACCGTTGGGGGCGGCGTAACACACTCGGAGGACAGCGCTATCCGCTTCTTCCGCTCGCGTGAGCTCACAGACGCCCCTGATAAGCTGTAGAGCCGTGGTTAATGTCAGAGCACTAAGTACCTCTCATCCCTCCCCTCTGAGAGAGCTCGGCCAATCAGCTCTCTCTAGACCTCCGGCTGCGAGAGGTTACAGCATCACCCGGGAATCGAACTCGCGATCTCCGGGTGATAGGGCTAGCACTTAACCACTGAACAAACCTGCTCGGTGTCAGACTTATTTCTAGTGTAACCAGCTCTACTGGACAAGCGTTCTCAGCGTAATCTATTTTAGATTCGGCTTGGTCAGAGGGTGTTGATTAATTTCCTATAACAGTCGCTCTGACAGGCAAAATCCTGCTGGCCAAAAGACAAGAATGTCCCATCGATAGGCTAGATCTTGCTATGTATAGTGACATCTAACTACATCAGCAGTTACTTTATGTTATATCTACTGTAGATTTATCGACAGTGAATTGAACGACTGGAATAAACCCTGATTCATCCTAGATGCTTTTTTTCTGTAGATGAACATACAAACGTTTTATTGAAAGAAAACCACCAGGATCAGGTCAGGTCAGAGAACAAACGTTAAAATGACGTTACTTCTGTGCATCAGCCAGAGCTAGAAAAATGTTATGACTTGATATGGAGCAATAACCTTTTATGAAATATAACTTCTCTGTTTCATTGTTAACTTTTGGTGGACAGCACAAAGAGAGTGAGACGGGGATGGAGACAGCAGAAAAAAGAGAACGGGTAAGAACAAGTAAGTAAAGTGTTTTTGTTACTAATATTTGTTGTTAATCAAAACGTGTATTAAAATAATACAGTAAAATTAATCAATCATTTATATTTAACAGTTATAATTTATAAAGTCTGGTCCTAGAATCGCCCCGTTTTTTTGGCTAACATGGTAACAAGCTGTTGTTGTTTTTTGTTGTTTGAAACATCTAAACATTAAATTCTACGACCTTCCCGTCTTCACTCAACTCAGCGGGAACAGGACGCATCTGGATCGTGTCAGTGGAACACAATGAGCCTGGAGGATGTTAGACTGTTATACTGTAAGCCTGGATTTTATGACATCACTTTGTGAAAAACCTCCCTGAGACACACACACACACACTCACACAGAGATAAAACTTACATACATTGCACGCAAACACAAGTAAACACATACATGTACATAAACACATATAGTGAGTTACACACAAGTAAATATACACACACACAACCAACATAGACACACATTTATACGCCTACACACAAAACATGAATGAAACACACATGAAGGTAAACACACTCAGGTACACATACACACACACACACACACACAAAGATAAATACACAAAAGGTACATTCACATACATACACACGAGGGGTAAACAAACACGTGTACATACATACACACACAAAAAAACACAGGTAAAAACAGACACAGACAAGTAGACACACACTTGTATACACAGAAACAAGGAAACACACACACACAGGTGCATTCATTGATAAAAACAGACAAGTTAACACAGTCCACTGAGGCGTGTATGATACTCACAGCAGAGTGTGCAGAACACAGGCGAAGGGTGTAACACCGATCCCTCCAGCCACACACACACTCACATCGTAATGAAACACCTCCTCGGACGGACTGCCGAACGGACCGTCCACATACAACCTGGGAGGCGGAGTCACAAAAACCAATCAGAACAAAGCACCACACCTGGCGCAAGAGATGAAGGGAGTACCCACTCACACACACATGTACAAACGCACACACATTTTCTGAACATGATAATACTTCCAAAGCACACACACCCCACAGTGTACAAACAGAAACGTCCTCCTCATTTGCAAGAGAAGCTCTGAACCTCAGACCTTGTTGATATTGTAGCCCTGACTTACCCTTTCCTTTCCTCCTAAAGAGAGACTTGGCTTGGCTTGGATTCCCTGGGGTGCTACTGATGAAAAAGAAGAAGAAGAAGACAGTGGCCCGGGCGAGGGACCACCAGCCCGCTACACCTGCTAGACCCAGGATTAGGAGGACATCACCGACACAGGAGTTGAGTTACAACACCACTCTAGCCTACAGACCCAAGTCAACAGATCCATCGTAGAATGTAATGTAATCTGAAATGGGAAAACCTGACCCAAGACCAGCAGCAAAAACTAGGGGTACTACTCTTTGGTCAATTCTGGGATGTATATTTGGCACACACTTGCTGCAAAAAGAAACCAAGACACCTGTTGGTATGATTTTGCCCCAATGTTCCTATCAAGTGCCAGAGGCCCACTCCAAAACTATAGTGGAGGAAAATGTTGGCCAAATGTTGCAACGCAGGATCACTGAACAGTCCACGAGCCCTTGTTCCTGCCCCATCATTGTGATTTGCAAGTCACAGTCTAACAGAATCCCTTGCCCAGGGGAAATATTTAATTTAGTGTTTGGAGAAAGCCTGGTTGATCTCCATCCTGGCAAGTGACACTAAGGGAGGAAGCCAAGCCAAAAATCAGCACCAGTTCCGGTTCTCCCTCACAGAAGTACTATTCCTTTACCCCTACATCATTTTGCGACAGTCTACCATAATGACATGGTACTCCATTTATAAACCTGAGATCTGTATCTGTATGGCATCAAAGAAGTCCTAGAAGCACTCCATCGACTCAGGCTTGTGGCCAACCAATTGTAAGTGCCACCTGCGGCTGACTGAGGCACAGGACTTGGGGCAAAGTTTCAGGCCAAGGGCTACTCAAACCTCATAACAGAAAAATCAAAGGCATCCAAGAATACTCCTGTCGAACCACCAACCGTCAGGTATGCGCAATTTTAGGGTAGGCTAAGTACTCCAGGACCCAGTTTTTCAAAAGAAATAATCTGGATCAAATTGGTCCGGATTTGGAAATCCCATGTTTTGCTATCCAGGATTAACTGATCTATCTTACTTTTGTGACAGTTTTTTTAAAGGAACATTGGGTTGGATCACTGTGATCCAAATATCAAATTTCAGGATTACCAAATCCTGTTTACCATAGCCTTAAATGGAACCAACAATGTAGCCTACTGGCTTAGCAAAAAACAACAGGTAGGCAAAATACCAGTGGCCACAAACAATTTTGATGAACCTGAGCCTGATGTAGAACCAGAACAGCCACCAATGTTCTTACATAATGAAGGACACACTGGACATGCAAGTAGAGATGCAATTGTGAGAAATTACTTTTGCTATTAAATGACTAAATGAGTATATCTGTTGTGGTCATTGTCATTAATATACTGTGGAATTATAGAGCTATGAGCAACAGTGACATTTATTTGACATCTGATAGCTTTGATATTTTGTTGTTGTTGTTGTTTACCATATCTCAATATCATTATATGTGACATGCTTCATATAGGCTTCAAATATGAGGGAATTTATATAATCATCAGTAACCATTAAGTTTCTGATCATTCACTTAAAAAAATTATATATACAGTATATTGTCAAAAAATCACAACTGAATCCTGAATCCACCCTTCTGATGGGATCAGGATAATTATGTTTTTTTTGGATCTGAGTTCTGAGTTCAAAGTTTTGAATAACCCATAAGGTAGGTTTGATCCAAAGCAAATGTAAGATTGGATTATGTGGTCTGATCTTCATTCAGAATCCCTCTTTTACTTTTGAAAAACCCATTTCCAAGATTTGATCCAATCCGTGATCCAAAATCCCACTGGATTACTTTTGAAAAACTGGGCCCTGAACTAAGTAAAATAGAGGAGGAAATCCAGGTCCTTAAGAAGGTCATCACCAAGGCTTCCGAGTGGCGCAGTGGTAAAGCGCTCGCCCTAGCATCCGGAGATCGCCAGTTCGAATCCCGGGTGATGCCCACATTAATCACGGCTCTACAGCTAATCAGGGGCTCACGCAAGCAGAAAGCGCCGTCCTCCGAGTGTGTTACTCTGCCCCCAACGGTGCATGAAAGATGTGGTCATGTGGTTCGGAGGACACACGTGATAGTCTTTGGCCCTCCTGGCTGAGTGGTTGTAGTAGCCTTAATGTGGGAGCCCCCTAGTGACGGGGAGGAATTGAACATGACTAAATTAGGGAGAAAATCCAAAAAGAAGAAGAAGAATGAGAAGCCCATTTCCGAGTTATCCTACCATCATCGAATGACAGTGGTTGTAATCATAACAAGAATTCCCACTGTCCTCGGTTGCCCTGCTTGTCTGTGTGTTTATCAGTTTGGCACATCGCCACATACAGAATGAGTCCTGAGCCAAGTGTCCGTGGGTTTTCAACAATGTGCCACATCAACATCAACAGCATGGGCACTTAGAGGGGTAATGTCAAGCAACAAATCGGGCATCTGCTCCTATCCACGAGAAGAGGACCTCCAGAACTTCCTCTCAGGATGTAAATTTACTTTATTGACAAACTGCTTCAATGGATGGCTAAAGCCAAAGAGACAAATGCGTGAATAATCTTGTTTCTATCCCTCCAGGACTTAAATCCAGGTCCAACATCAAGCAGGGGTGTGCTTTAGGGACCATGCCCCTGGAAGAGTCACACAAGATCAGTCTCACCCCCTACCGAAGACGTGCAGAAAGGACACCATTGTCTTGGTCTAACAATGGCTACATGAAAACATGCCGACATCACAAAACACCAGAACAATAATTCTTTTCCAGTTACAACAAATTAAACACACACACATACACACACACATACACACACACATACACACACATATTGCAAGTGACTGGGGACTGGATGAGGGAGACAAAACAAGGACACGCACGAACACGCATATACAATGTGGAAGCAGATGAGTTTCCATGAGTCATTCTCATTGTTCACTGTTCGCAAGACTCTCACACTCACACACACATTCCAGATGTTTACACAGTATAATCCGAAAGTGCTGAACAAGTCAGTAGCTCATGTCTTTTCCATTCTCATAAAGATAAGAGGAACACACACATAGACACAGACGGAAACACAAAGGAACATACTTGGGGTATCTCTGCTGATGCATCATGGGAAGGATCTCAGTGGGTTCTGACTCAGGCGTTAACAGCTGTGAAAAACATTCTAGAGAGACAAAGACACACAGAGAGAGACAGAGAGAGTGAGAGAGCGAGACGTAGGGTGATGTAGGGTCATTTCATTATACAAGAAAATGTGTATGACTTGTCTATGTGTGTTTGTGTCTGTCTGTCTGTCTCACTCGTCCAATCCCCAAGCAATCGAATATGAATCCCAAATGTGTCTTTGTTCTGAGTTGGACACTGAAAAGCAAAAATAGAGAGTGAGTCACACACACACACACACACACAAACACTTATATGCAAAAGTCCCACGGTATCTACAGAAACATTACATCATCATGAACACAAGTAATCAGAAACATATAAACACACACATACACACACACACACACACACACACACACTCACCGCAGTCAGCGTGAACGCATGGTTTTCAAATGATGATACACTCGGGCAGTTCAGCAAAATGTACTAAAAACACAACACACACACATAAGGAATAAAAGCAAGAATTGGGACATTATGCACAGTATAGGGGCGGGGCTTACTTGTCCTGGGCGGGGCTTAAAGCCACTCTTCAGCATGCGCACCTCGATGACATCACAGGGATGCCTGGTGACCGATACCACGGTAACAGGAGCGCTGCCCCTCACATAGCGATACACTCTCTCTGCACAATACAGGCAGAGTGGAGCCGAGACCCACAACCACGTCTACACGCACACACACACACACACACACACACACAGAGTATTAAATCAATTATACATATCATAGTCACATTCCATGTATTCAATTGGATACTTTATTGTTTTTAATTATACCACACACACACACACACACACACACCTCAGGGAAGTGAGGTTTAAAGTTGGCCTCTTCGCTACACAGTGTAGTGATTTGCGATGACTCCGCCCCCTTTTCATCTTTTACTGTCGGTTCAGTTGGATGCGTCTGATTGGTCGAGACGCAGCCTGGTGGGTGGGTCTCCATGTTCGTCTGGTACTTTACGACCCCTCTGCGGAAGAGGGAGGTTACACGCGATTCTGTTTGTGTGTGTGTGTGTCTCTGGAAAAGGTCTTACCCCAGTCCATGCAGCATCAGGATGATGTAGAAGACAATAAAAATGTTGTGAGTGTACCAGAAGATCTCATAGCTGCACACTCTGCAGACAGACAGACAGACAGACACACACACACACACACACATGCATGAAAAAAAAACTATAAATGAAAAAAAGGTCATAAAAAATAATGTTATATATTTATTTAGAAACAAGAAGAAAAACTGAACAAGAACAAAGTACCGGCAAAAAAGAGTAAAACTTTGTCTTAAAGTAAAAAAGTTTTTTTTTTTTAATTAATTAATGAAGGACATAACAAGAATGATGAATGAAATAAAGCTGAAATACATAAACGAAAGACAATAGAAGAAAAAAAAAAGAAAAGAAATGGAAAAAGAAACTCCAGAGAAAAACTAACAAGAAAGAAAGAAATTGTAAGAGAAAGAAATAATGGATTCAATAAAAAAAAATAATTAACTAGGAAGTAGAAAAATAAAGAAGAATCATGAATGAAAGAAAGTACATAAAAAACAAGTACATAAAAAAGAAATTAACAAACAAAAATAAAGAAATGTAATGAAGGAAGAAAAAAGAACAGGGGCAGATGAACCATACTCAAACAAGAATGAAAAACCTTGGATTTATTATTTTTTTATAATCCTAAAAATATATTTTTTTAAAAAGACAATAAGAAAGAAAAGCAGAATGTGGTAGAAGTTAAAATAAAAAACAGTTTATATGAAAATAAATAAAGAGGGAAAACTGAGGGTACCTCTATGTGAAGTGATGAGCGGAAGTGGGTGAGTGCACATTGAGAACAGAGCTGAAGTGGAAAATAAAAGAACCTTCAATCCTCCTCAAGAGGGCGAGAGTTAAGTGCCCTTTAGAGAGCCCTGGGGTTAGGGGGCGTGGCTTATTGAGGACAAGAGCGGGTCACTGAGTCTCGTGAAACACTCATCACACTGCAATTTGAAAACAGCCACGGGCCAGAAAATACACTTCAATCAGAGAACAATGCTCTCAAAGACACTGTGAGTGTCACTGTATGTGTGTGTGTGTGTGTGTGTGTGTGTGTGTGTGTGTGTGTGTGTGTGTGTGAGAGAGAGAGAGAGAGAGAGAGAGAGAGAGAGAGAGAGAGATCATAGCCTTGAGTCATTTAGCTTTGTGACAATTACAAGTGCCTAGTTGTAAAGAGACAGGAAGACAGAAATGACAGAAGAATGAAAGAAGAAACTTTAAAGAAAGGAAAAGAAAAAGAAGAAACAAAATGAACAAGAAATAACAAGGCATAAAACGAAAACTTGAAAATTGAATAGGGAAGGATGAGAAGAATAAAAGAAGAGATGAGTGAAGGAAAGGAACACAGAGGAAAAGAAAAGCAAGGAGAAACTGGAGGAAAAGAGAAAATAAGAACAAACAGGAAACAAAACGGATATGAAGAGAAGAGAGAAAAGAACAAAAGAAGAAAAAAAGGAGAAAAAAAACAAAAAAAACAGAAAGCAGACAGATTTACCGTATACTGTGAGAGGACGCTGTAAACATCAGGAATAAAATGAGCACCAATAGGACGCCTGTGATTCCAGGAACTGGCCAATTAGAGCGAAGGAAAGAAATGTGAATCACTGGCTCCGCCCCCAAACATAGTAATTCAGGTTTACTTCAAGGTTCTTAATAGATGTTTGATGTGTGACTCACCTGTCGTCAGAATGAGGACACGGGGATCCTGCAACAACGTATACACACACATTTATTATTATTTTCTATACATTTAACTTTTATTATTATAACTTGCAGCATTGTGTGATCTTTGTGTGTGTGTGTGTGTGTGTGTGTGTGTGTGTGTGTGTGTGTATGTGTGTGTGTGTGTGTGTGCGCGCTTTACCTGTCCCCGGTAATGTGCTACATTGAGGTCAGGAAATTCGTCTGAGAATCGGACAGAGAAGCTGACGGCGTTCACAAGGTGAGCGCTCACATGAACCACTGAGGAACACACACGCACACACGCATACACACACACACACACAGATTGAAGTAACTGTTATAACTAATGAAGTGGTAACACTAAGCCTCTGTCTTAACTCGTGGATTTAATGATAAACACAGCATTTTAAACAATAAACACAGCATTTCAGTGTTGATTAGATACTTTTAGTAGTTTTTAATACTTCAAAGCCTGAAGTTTGCTGTTTGATCTTCAATGAAGTTTCATTCAATGCTATTGAATCGGAACAAATTGAGAAGTGCGGTGCCTAAAAATCAACCTGAATCAAATCAACAGTCTATCTACCATTCACAGCTATTTTTGTTGCCTCGAAATAGTGTGTACTGAAGGGACAGGAATCTTCAGGGACGACCCGATACGATATTGTCATGGTACCAAGATGTAGACTGAATGTACACATTTTTTAATACGTTTTTTAGTTCTCTGCAGCATGGTGGTGTAGTGGTTAGCACTGTCACTTTGCACCTCCAGGGTCTGGGTTCGATTCCCGTCTCTGTGTGCATGGAGCTTGCATGTTCTCTCCCCGTGCTTGGTGGGTTTCCTCCGGGTACTCCGGTTTCCTCCCACAGGTCAAAGACATGTAGGTTAGGTTAATTGGCATTCCCAAATTGGCCGTAGTGTGTATATGTGCATATGCACTGCGATGAATTGGCACCTTGTCCCGGGTGTACCCTGCCTTGTGTCCTAAGTCTCCTGGGATAGGCTCCAGGCCTCCTGTGACCCTGAACACAGGATTAAGCGGTATAGATGATGAGTGAGAGAGTGTTTAATTCTTTGATGAATTTCATTGATTCTGAATCACTGATTTGTATATTTGAATACTGCAAACATACAGATTGTTCATGCCACGGCTTAAAAGGGCTATATCAGGTTTTTTCGAGTCTGTCTTAAAATCAAATAAAACCTTTAATAAAAGGTACATTACCATAGGTCTTGGCCTGGCTAGTTCCGGGAAAAGAAAATCATTTAATTTGTACTAAATACAGTGTAACTTTGAAAGATACCATCTTAATTTAGCTCAGTGGGACTGTAGAAACTTTATATGAGTCACAGCTGAACTTTGGAATGTACTTTTGCATTGTTCGGCCCTGATTACTTACAGTACATTGTACTCGAGTTCCAGGAGACAAACACTGCGCTCAGGGTGCAGGGAAAAAAATAATGACCAGACCTACTGTAATTTATTTATATCCACCTCAATTTTGACTTGAAAAAAGTCTGAACTATATCTTCATGCTAGTCTACTTTTCACACTGTCCTTGTTCCCAAGAACTTAAAGTTGAAAGCACCAATTCAGAATTGTTACCTGATTCCCCTTTAAGCTAAATTTCTTTAGCTAGCTGAATATAAACAAAGCATTCCACAGCTGTTAGCTGTTACAAAGTGTTACAACATGCTGAAACTGGAGACTCCTTCCATGAATATTTGATAAACGTCTCATCACTATGGCGAAGATATGATATTGTGTCTTCTATATACTTATCTATTTTAAGGTTGTTTTGAATAAGTAAAGGTTCATTCATTGTTTAGCTACTCACAAAATCTTAGTTCCCGTGAGCCATCAGTGAATGGAACGCCTCATCCCTAAAAATAGACGGATAACTTGTCCCCAACTTGTGCAGGAGACACATCTGTCTGTGGGAACTGTGCACACAATCATTTACCAACACCACTTGCACATTACAGGAACTCGGCTGGGATTTATTGCCACATTACAGTCCTGACCTCGCTTCAAGCCATTTCCACATGTTAGGGCCATTAAATGAGTTCCTGGGAGGCCAGCGTTTCAGATGGGAAAGAAGCCGACAGTTTGTTCATGTCTCTGGCGTACTGAGAAAACTTTCTACCTTGAGTTATGTTCAGCTGCAGAAAGTTAGCTAGTGAACTGATAAACTAGCTAGTTAATGAAAAAACAAGTTAATATGCAAATATTACACATGCAGAGTGTTAAAAGATGTCATGCACGAATTATATCCTAAACAACTGGGTGGTAAATTAAAAGGAAAAAAGGTTTATATGTGATCATTTTTATGTGCCGATGTCCAAAAAGAATTTATGAAAAACCTATGAATATAGTATGAAAACCCTAGCTAATATCAACATTAGCATCAAACAAATTAGCCTCTTTTAGATAGCAGCTATTTATTCTTACATTTGGCTGTGTGCTAAAGATAGTGGGTCTGTTAGATGTTTTCTTAAGAATACTGAAGGTCCTAGAGTGGGCGTGCATACACATGTACACACACACACACACACACACACAATACCCCCTGAGGAGAAGTCTGACAGCATGCCTAAAGTATGCAGGACTCAGGATCTGTTCAACAGCTGATAATCTCTTTCTCTCTCTCCCTCTCTTTCTCCATCTCTCTCTCTCTCTCACAGACGTCGTTATGCTTTGTGTCACCTTGTTGCCATGGTGATAGGCTACCTCAGGATGTAGGAACTCTGTAATTAGAATAACACTAAAAAGTCCTGAAGTAGTCAATATAATAGAGATTCTAGTTCTTTCTATCAGTGTCTCTCTCTCTCCTTCTCTTTATCCCTCTCTCTCTCTCTCCCTCACACACCAACACACATACACACACCTGTTAACCAAGTTAAACACAGTTGGTCCACTTAGATTTCAGCACCAGCCTAAAATAATAAGCTATGTTTTTCTTTTTTCTTTTAAATGTTGGAGCTAGCTGTGTAACATATATATTACAACCTGCTTGGAAATGGCAGTTGCTAAGATGCTAGGTCTGGTCTAATGCCATTCTTCAAATGATTAAAGAAAGTCAGAATAAAAATATATACATTAATTTAATGTATTAATATAATTAGTACATTATATTAATACTAATCAAATTAATTGTAAACATGTTAGCTAGCGTTTGGTGTATATTTTATTCAGTTATCTTTAGCTAGTTGTGCTAGTTGTACTATTAGTGTTTCTGACTAAAACCTTGCTAAAAACAAACACGCTATGACTTCTTAATGCTAAACCATAAATGTTTTTAGCTATGTTAGCAAAGGTTTGTTGTAACTTAGGTTAAAATTAACTTTTCAGATTTTATTCAATTATTTATAGCTAGTTGCGCTAGTTGTGTGGTTAAATATTTTACCCATTGTTCGGCTAGATGCCAGTGGCTTGATTAGCCCTGATACATATGTATTATTAGCCTTTCTGACTAAAAACCTGCTAAAACAAACATGCTAAGTCGGTAACTGTTGTCATTAACTGTTAGAAGCTATGAAAGTCGGTCTTGTTAGCTAGAGTTTGTTGTTACTTATTTAGGTTACAACTCTAAATAAGTAACCTTATTTAGAGTTGTAATAGTTCTAATAGTTAGTTGCGCTAGTTGTGTGGTAAGATATTTTACTCAGTGTTTAGTTACTGTAGATGTAGAATGACCAGGTTTTTCCACCTGCTTCATACCATGACAATTAATATAAACCTGGACATTGCATTAACTACTCTCAAATATACAATGTAAAAAAAAAAATAGGTAGCTATACCTTCATAGCATTCGTATTATGTTAAATAGCAGAATGTTAGCTAATGAACTGATAAACCACAGAATAATAGTTTAGCAATTAATCAAATAAAAAGTTTTGCGGTTAGATATTTTACTCAGTGTTTAACTAGATGCTAGTGGCTTGATTAACCATGATCCTACGTATTATTAACGTTTCTGACTAAAAACCTGTTAAATCAAACATGCTATATGTTAGCTAGAGTGTGTTTTAACTTCAGAAATACTGTAGCTCTAGTGATTTGATTCACGTATTTATAGGCAGTTGCGCTAGTTGTGTGGTAAAATATTTTACTTAATGTTTAGCTATATGCTAGTGGTTTGTTTAGCCCTGATACTATGTACTATTAGCTCTAGTGATTTGATTCATTTATTTATAGCTAGTTGTAGTAGTGTTGGTAAAGACAGGAATACTCGAAGGAAACCCACCAAGCACAGGGAGAACTTTCCGCAGACCTGAAGCAGGACTCGAACCCTTGACTCTGGAAGTGTAAAACTACAGTGCTAACCACTACGTCACCATGCAGCCCTTACCTAGTTTAAGTATAATTTCATCACTGTTGGACTCACCTGAGAATATGCAAATAGCAACACCACACGCCACATGGAAGGTTTTACTTTTGTCCAACAACCTGCGGAATTTTCTGCTGTTCAGCTGAAACAGACGATAAACAGCGATAATGAGATATCCTGATAATAGCTCAGTTCCAGTCTTAGCAAGATGTTTTCCTTAGACATTTTTTATCTTTCAGTGAATATCTCTCTCTCTCTTTCTTAATGTCTCTCTCAGCGTCTTACCCATGTCTGCCCCCTCAGAACGGTGAGGACAGATCTGCACATCGGCAGCAGGACGAGGCTGCAGTTCAGGTTCAGGACGGATGCTGATGCTCGGCTCACACACAGTCCTGGCTACACACACGTACACATATATAAAAGAAAAGTTTCACTCAGACATTTACTAAAACGTCATCTTCATAATGATTGGCTAATGTGTGTGTGTGTGTTATATTGTCCAGTGTGCAAAAAGAGTGTGTACATGTAGGCACATTTCATACATTTATAACATTTTCTTAATTGTATAAAGAACAGACTGTGTGTGTGTGTGTGTGTGTGTGTGTGTGTGTGTGTGTGTGTGTGTGTGTGTGTGTGTGTAAACCCCTCTAATATGGTATGACTGATCTTTGGGCTCTCTTTGTAGAAGCTGACATGCTGCCACATGTTCTCTGCTGTAAGGAAATACTCTCTCTCTCTCTCTCTCTCTCTGTGTCCCTCTAATTCTGTCTGTCGCTCTCTCTCTCTCTCTCTCTCTCTCTCTCTCAAGATTTAAAGATGCTTTATTGGCATGACAAATATTTACATTTGTATTGCCAAAGTCTAGAAATAAGTCACAAGAAAATAACAGGAAGAGACATTAAAAAAATAGAATAGTATAAAAGGAGCAATAATAAATAAACATATATAATAGAGTATATACATTTAGTTAAAGTCATAGATAAAGTGGCTCTCTTTCTCTCTCACACACATACACACTCACGCGCACATTCAAACCTAGTCTGTTCTCTGGACAGTTAAGAATACAGTATAAATTGAGCGTGTATAAAAATGTCACATATCACATGTACACATGTGACTCAAGGTCACACAACCACACCTTTACTCACACACTCACAACACACATACCTCTCCATACCTTAATTAAAGTTGATATTGTGTATGTGTGTATGTGTGTGTGTGTGTGTGTGTGTGTGTGTGTGTGTGTGTGTGTGTGTGTGTGTGTGTGTGTGTGTGTGTGTGTATGTGTGTGTGTGTGTGTGCGTGTGCATGTTTCTCACTTACCCCCAGCATGTTGTGTAAGTAGTAATACTCTGGTCCACTGCAGTACAGCCTGAATGTCCTCCAGAAGATCCACACACTCACACCTACCCATACCACCTAAACACAGATACACACACACAAACACTGATAGCGCAGTGAAAATTAGACACACGTTTTTTGATACTAACTTGGAGTTACAGCTTACTGTATGCCGAGTCGTAGTGAGTGTTTTCTCTGTAATTTCTGCATATCTGAGGGAAATGGTTCTTGTTTCCTGTGGCACTACAACTTTGTGTTTCTTTATTATAAACAATTTATACCATAGAATTCCCAAATCTGGTTCATCAGACAGCACATCCTAGCTCCAGTCACAGGTTGCTATCAATGCCCTTAAGTGCTGAACTAACACCAAGCTTTTTAGTGCCTAAGGCTTGGTTGTTTATGTACCAACCTCAGCAGCAACCTCATTTTCCCTCTCGTCTGTTCCAACCACTCAGCATTCAGCATCACTAGTATACTAATCACTGGCCTGGTTATCTATCAGCATCTGCACCTGTTTCTCACTGGTTCATGCTTAAGTTAGATGCATTTTTATGATGGAATGATTCGTAGGTCACTGTGTGGCTTAACAACAACAACAACAAAAAAACATTGAAAAAAACATGAAGCTGCACAGGTACAGGGACTGGACTGAAAATAAGAGACAAAAAGTCATCCAGGAAGAAATATTCCTCAAGACAACAATAAATTCATAAGAACGTCTGGCTCTTTGCAAGCAAATATGAAAAAGTAAGGGGTGGATTCTGTGTAGTACTGTATATGGTAGACCTTGAGCTCAAATGGAATTAACACCTTCAAAGTTGAATTAACACCTTGGTGATAGAACAACATCACTGTTTCCATCTTGATCATTAACGTCTATGTTGCAGATTTTCTCATTTGGACACAAAATGGTAGACTATCTTGCATGGTACTAATGACTGTTTTTCACTTAAGGACATGAACAATCCTACTGCTGCACTCATAATCCATACTATAAATATATATTTGTATACTTACAAAAATTAGATTATTTTTTTTATGTATATACTGCTCATAGTGTAATTGATCGAAAATTATATTGTGATTATTTTGGCACATATTGTGATTGCGATTTAAACTGAGATACATAACTATTAAACGTACCATTTTGTATACAAACATATTTACGAAGGCTAACAGCAATTAGTGGCACAAATTATCTCATTAATAGGTTGTTTACCAATATTTATTCATCACCTCAGAAGTATTTTAAAAATAAACAAATACTTAAATTACAGGCAAACTTTTGATGAAAATTTGTTTCAGACTATGCATATATTACATGTAATAAATTGTTGACTTTACACTTCCATTTTGTAATTTTTTATTATTGTAAATGGAATTTGCAGTTTAAATTGTTGTTCTATCTTTTGCTAAATTTTATTACTTTTAGTTAATAGTTAATTATCTTTTAGTTAATTTTTTAATGAGTAGGGAAATTCTACACTACCTGGCCAAAAAAGTCAGTTAAATTTAAAACTGGAATTAACATACAGCTAAATTTTTACCTTTAATGTCATATTAACATCTATTCTGGCTTATTGTACTAACTTCTGAAGTTAGTTCCAAAACATTCATAAATCAAATCATCATTTCCCATAAGAAATAATGAAAACTCAAATTATACGTTCCACAGCCCCAAAAAATAAACACATAAAATAATTAATACAATCTATAAAATGAAAATAAAACAAATTAATCTGCACTTTACCTTTATAAAAAAACAAATAAATCCTGACAGATAAGTGTTTCCGTTGGTGCGCGCAGGCGTCGTGTGTGTGTGTATGTGTGTGTGGAATTAGCCCCTTCCCTCATCTCGTTTTACACAGTAACACTCCTCCTCTATCTCCCCACCTCGCTTTTTAAGTTTCACAACAAACACACACACACACACACACACACACACACAACGGAAACACCATTTTAACAGGAAAAAAAGAAAACTCTCTGAGACTGGCGTGAGTGCATACTAAAGGAATAACTTTTTAAGTTTCACAACAAACACACACACAACGGAAACACTGTTTTAACAGGGAAAAATAAATCTCTCTGACCTGGCGTGAGCATACTAAGGGAATCACTGCTGTAAAGTAAAAAAAAAAAAAAAACTAATGAGCCAGCACCTTACCTTTGAAAAGAATCGCGACAGAGCAGAGTTTCTGTGTGTTTGTGAAGCCGGGGAGGGAGTGAAAAGGCGAAAGAGCATCTGTGTGTGTGTGTGTGTGTGTGTGTGTGTGTGACGAGCAGAGTTTCTGTGTGTTTGCGAAGCCGTGGGGGGAGAAAATGTGAGAGAGTGACGCTCGGTGTCAAAATAAGAGTCGCATGCGCGATACATGATAACTCGCAAACTAATACTTGCTCGGTTTCCGATTAAAAATTTATTTAAAATCTTTGCTCGGTTTGTGGAACACTCGTAAACCACGTTACTCGCAATCCGAGGTTCCACTGTACTACATGAACAATATAATTGTTAAACTAACAATTAGCATGAACTGAATAAACACATTTAGTACTCAAGCCTTAACATAAAGATTGTATAAAAACTACAACCAATCAACAAGTATTATCTATTAATCATATTCATTACTAATAATAATAAAAGATTAGTCCAAGTATTTATCCTTGTAGATTTGTAGTTTCTGGCACATTCTTCTCAGTTCTAAATGTCTATAATGATCATATCATCAATTGCCATATCGAAGAATAGAGTTTGAATATGTTTTCTAGCAGCAGCTAATTAGACCCAGTTAGTTCAAACTATCTACACAGCCAAAATAAAACACTAATTTTACACATCTATTTTACAGTATTATAGCTGGTTAAATGTAGCGTTTAAGGTTAAGGTGTAACTTTTCCATCTACAGCCATCATTTTAAACTTACTTAGCCATCATTTTAAACTTGTCAATTAATTTACAACAGTATTACATCTAAGCATTTGACAGACTCCCTTATCCAGAGCGACTTACATTTTTATCTCATTACATCTGAGCAATTGAGGGTTAAGGGCCTTGCTCAAGGGCCCAACAGTGGCAACTTGGTGGTTGTGAGGTTTGAACCTGGGATCTTCTGAACCATAGTCCAATGCCTTAACCACTGAGCTACCCCTGTCCTATCGTATTAACTTTAGATCAGTTACTACACGTACACAGTACATTGCTAGATCTATAACACTGAGCAACCTAATGAATGCTTAGAGCTATCACTAACATTATCTAATCTACTCGATATTGTGTTGCAAACTCAGTCAAAAAACATTAAATTTATATTTAAAGTTGCCTACAGCAGAACAGAACCACCAGTTGCTCTGGCTAGCAACTGTAAAGACGCAGCTACTATAAAGAGGCATTTATGTTGTTTCCACTTTCCAATGTAGAAAATTATGTTGTTACGACTCGCAAATTCCTGCTTCAAGTAACTTCAAACACAGCAAATGTTTTTGAGTTAAATTCTTTTCTTAGAGTTCAAGGATAATTAGACTGCTTAAACCCAGCCAGACACTTATCAGACTAATTTACAGTAGCTAACAAGAAAATTAATAATAAACTCATATGAAATTATTATAGAATTGTATTAGAAGTTGCTATTTCACCAGGACATTTTTTAATTTTTGAGATGTTAATATTCTGTTGTTTCTGTCTGTTTTCGATACTAAACACGACTCAGCATTACCTGTTATGTAATTGTGTTGTGAACATACAACATCATCTTCAAAGATTGTTATTACCTTTTTAGTGTGGAAGTTGGACAAATTGCACTTAACTCTTGTTGGGTGAGGAAAATGTGCTAAATTCATGAAATTAACTTATTTACTCTCCTTAATAAGGAGTTTATGAAACTATGAGTTTAAACTAGTTTTGTGTCACAGCTTTGGTTTGAAGAACAAAAAAACTAAACAATAAAAATTTTTTAAGCATCTAAATACCATATAATGTAAAAGTGTATATTAGCTGACTTGATTTTAGCCACATCTGGAGGTAGTTTTGTTAGGAACTCAGTTTTACTTTCTTAGTTAATACCTACTTAGTTGCTACTCTTGTTTGCACATTTGCACGAGTGCACTTGATGTTGTCTTTTTGTATAGTTCTTCGCTAGTTTTGTTCATTTATGTTCTATGGAGCACCTTGAACCTGGAGGAACATTATTTCATTTCACTGTGTACTGAGCTGGGTATGGTAGAAATGACAATAAAAAACCTACTCGACTTGACTAGTGAACACAACCAGCTTGTTCAACAAAGTCAAATTTACCCACTAGCAACAGAAAATGTATCAGTGAACAGCTGTGTAAAGTAAGAAGTGTTCCTGTAATAGGATACTAATAGGATACATGTCATTGAAAAGGAAATATGGGTTGAATGTGAAGTTGAATTAACACACACTGACCACTGCAGCATAGTGTGTTGTTGAATTATACATTAGTAGTGTATGGGATTAGTCAGTGCAGTTTAGATGTTCATTCAAATCTGTGTGTGTGTGTGTGTGTGTGTGTGTGTGTGTGTGTGTGTGTGTGTGTGTGTATGTTCTTGTACCAGCACGCAGTGTTTTCCTCCCTCGTTGGACACCCAGCTCTTCAGAGACAGACCCATGTCCACAGTGCGCGAGCTCCCGGTGTGTCTGTGTTCAGGCGGGTCTCCGTCTGCTGTCCGGACCGGGTGCGCGCGCGCTCGCTCCCTCTTTTCCCCCCTCTCACGCTCTGTGTCTCGTGCGCCGGCCGGTCCTGCTCGAGCCTGGACTCGTCGCGAGCAATGTTGGTGGAGAGAAAGAGCGCGAGAGAGCGCGCGCGCGGGACAGAGAGAGAGAGAGAGAGAGAGAGAGAGAGAATAGAGGAGGAGGGGAGAGCGCGCGGAAACGGGAAAGAACTTCCTCCGTATTGTGTGAGTTGTGCCAAAGTTGCTAAAGAAATTATTATTATTATTATTATTATTATTATATTATAATAACAATAAAATAATAATAGTAGTAGTTGTTGTATTAGTAGTAGTAGTATTTGATTATGATATTGCTGTTTTTTTTTTAAATCCAGTACTTAATATAACGTTTTGATATACAGCCGGGCCAAAAGTTTAAATAATGACAAAAAAATTTTTTTCAAGTCTGCTGCTTCAGTGTTGTTAGATCTTTTTGTTAGATACTGAAATATAATTACAAGCATTTCACAAGTGTCAAAGGCTTTATTGACTATTACATTAAGTTTATGCAAAGAGTCAATATTTGCAGACTTTCTGAAGACCTCTGCAGTTTGTCCTGGCATGCTGTCTATCAACTTCTGGACTGTGCTTGGACTTTGTCAGAACTTTTAGGTTTTTGTTTGTCCAACCGCCTCTTGAATTCTCAGTGGGAGTAAGGTCTGTGGCGTTTCCTGGGCATGGACACAAAATGGTTATGTTTTGTTGCCCGATCCACTTAGTTATCAATTTTGCCTTATAGCAGGGTGCTTCATCATGCAGGAAAAGGCATTATTCATGACCAACTGTTCTTGGATGATTGGGAGTAGTTGCTCTCAGAGGAAGTTTTTGTACAATCCTTTATTCATGGCTGTGTTCTTAGGCAAAATTGTGAGTGAGGCAACTCCCTTGGCTGAGAAGCAACACCATACATGAGCGGTCTCAGGATGCGTTACTGTTCACTACCATCAGTTCTGTGTCTTAATGTAATTGTCAATAAACGTCTTTGACACTTATGAAATGCTTGTAATTATACTTCAGTATAGTATCATCTGACAAGAAGATCTAAAAGCACTAAAGAAGCAGACTTTGTGAAAATTTATATTTGTGTCATGCTCAAAATTTTTGGCCATGGCTATACATCTAAATAAAGACAGCTATATTGACTGCTTTAAAAAGTTGCATTCTATAATAATAACAATAATAATCATAATAATTATAATATTATTATTATTATTTATATTTTTTATTATTTTTATTATTATTATTATTATTATAAAAGTTAAGTTGTAACAGGTAATCATTCAGACTTAACTGTTCAGTGACAAAAAGAAATAAATATACAGTAACTTCAAATTTATATTTTAAGTCAAATATATGTTGTTAATTTAGTGGGAAAAAATAACAGAAAGGACTTAGTCTCGTATCCTTGTATCTTTCTTTTTGTCTTTCAAAATAACAATATATTAAAAATTACTAATGGTAGATTATATTTTCAACATTGATGCTGTATAAGTAAGTAATTAAATTTTTTTAACTGATGTTTACAGTGTTTATAGTGAATAAAAACTAAATAACTATCAACTATTATAGAGCTTTACAGTAAATCAACTTAATCTTAAACTTGCTTACTGAAGTTCAGCTAAGAATATGTCATTAGCGCCATCTGGTGGTGAAGAACAGCTCTGCAGGTCTACGTCTGCAAATCACAAATTGGTGGATCTAAAAACACTTCCCTTGATGTATGGAAACAAAACTAAAGCCACGCCTCTCAAACGCAGGCAACAAGTGGGGGTGGAAATCACACATTGATATTTATCTCGACTACTTTTTGCTTTGATGTGGTGTCCAGTCCATGATTGTATATTATTCCTTTTGTTCTCAGAGGCACTCTTTCAAACCATGAATCCTGGAACATGGCCGTGCCATCAGGGAATTAAAGATGTGACCCATAGATGCTGATGACCTGAACCTGGTCATTCAGGTCATCAGCTGACTTCATTTTATTGCCTCATAACGTTGCTGAGTCTAGTCCTGAGCAACTGAAGGATCATATCATAACCCCAGATCATAACACTGTCTCCAGAGGCTTGTACAGTGGACACTATGCATGATGGGTGCATCGCTTCATGAACTTACCTTCTTACCCTGACGCGCCCATGACTCTGGAATAGGGTCAGTCTGGACTCATCACACCACATGACCTTTTTACACCGCTTCAAAGTTCAATCTTTATGCTCCCTACCAAACTGAAGCCTTTTTTTTTCAGATAAGTCTCTCTAACAAGTGGTTTTCTTACGGATACACGGCTGTTTAATCCCAATCCTGTGAGTTCTCATCAAATTGTGTGTGTACAACTTCACCAAGTGTTTAAGTGATCTCTCACCAAGGTTAACTTTGGACTGTGGGAGAAAACCGGAGTACCCTGAGGAAACCCACCAAGCACAATAGAGAACATGCAAACTCCTGAGTCTAGAATCAAATCGTCGATCCTTGAGGTGCCACTTTGCCATTTTTAAGAACGTCTATCTATCTATCTATCTATCTATCTATCTATCTATCTATCTATCTATCTATTTATCTATCTATCTATCTACTGTATCTATCGATCTCTAAAATAAATACTCACACATGGACAAAATTGTTGCTAGCCTTCCGCTACAGAAAGAAAAAATAGCAATGGTCACAGAAATAACTTGAAACTGACAAAAGGCTGATTCCATTTCAAATCTCCCAGTGGGTCCCAGATGACCCTCTCAAATTGTCCTGAAAAAATTATTGAATATCGAGCACATTTCCTTAAATAGTTACAGCACTCTTATGACAGCTATGTGTATGTCATACATGCCAACATGTCATAGGTCCTTGGAAGAAAATTATGAAAACATGATCTCTTGTATTTCCTAAGTTACAAACACTCAAAGATAGGAAGGTTTTATTGCGATTCTTATTTTCAGCCATTTTCAGAGCCTCAGATATAGAAAACTATGCTAGACACACTCAATTTGATGACATTTTTGAAGTCTACACAAAAAGCTAGCCCCAGACACAGAGTTTCAGAACTGTGACCTACATAGAAGTGGAGTTATTCATGTTGGAAGTTGCTCTGAGACACTCTTTTGGCAAAATGTAAAAGAATATTAGAATTTTGAAAGGCTGCAGTTTTCAAACTACTTGAGAGAGACACCAAATACTTTTGGTATAGGAGCACCTGTGAATTTTTTCAGGGAAATCTGAGAGGGTCATCTGGGAAATTTCTATGAAATTGGGAGATTTGAAATGGAATCAGCCAAAAGTAATAATAAATAAAAAATTACTAATAATTAACTAATGAAAATCAGACATTGGTTTTTATTTGTGGTTCAACGGAAGCATAAATAAAATAATTTGACCATAGGGACATGTTAAACTAAATTGTAATTGCCCTGTAATTAGCATAACCGGTGTCTTATTTAGTTGACATTAAGGTGTATTAAGTTAAGGGTAGCATCATTTTTATGGGGCATTGGTGGGTGGTGGGTTTCTCGCCCAACATGCAGAAGGCCCGTGTATGACTGCCCACACTCCTGCCACTGGATGCAATGTCGGTCCCAAGTCTGATAGAAATGAGAGGGTTTTCGGCAGGAAAGGCCTCCGGCGTAAAACCTGTGCCAGATTACTGCGCGGGTCAGTTGGTCCACTGTAGTGACCCATTAATGGGAGCGGCTGAAAAACTAACACCAACCAGGGTACCATCAGTTTTGTCCAGGACAATTTTAGTTTTTTTAGTTAGTTGACAATAAGTCAGTTTTTATGCTTCTGTTAAACCACAATTAAAAAGCAATGGCTTGATTTTCAGTACATTTTTATTTATTATTACTTTTGTAGTACAAAATTGTTGACATTCCTAAATGCATGTCCTCCAATCACGTGTCAGTATGCGCACGAGCATGCTAACACTCTCTCTCTCTCTCTCTCTCTCACACACACACACACACACACACTCCTCCCTCATAATAAACCCCGAGTTGTTGAGCTGCGTGTAAGCGCGCGCGCGGTCGCACTTGTGCCAACTTCAAAGCGAGCTCTGTCAGCCTCACGCGCGCTTCAATGGGCTCGAAGAAGAAGCTCGTGCGTTGTTTGGAGTGTTTCACCGGCCTCACGCTCGTGTTCTTCGTGGGCTTCATCATCGGTAAGGTGACGTCACGTGGTGTTCTTTCGTGGTGTGCGTGAAGCGTCAGGAAGGGAGATTTTTTGCTGTGACTGTCGTTCGGGTGCACGAGCCCCGGTGCGTGGCATGCAACTGGGGATTTACATAAGCAGCACAATGTTGCATTGTGCGTGTTGCCCTACAGTATCCTTTAACCCCAACCAGATTTCTTTCTTATCATTTAACTGCAGAACAGAACTTAATCTAATCAGTGAACTTTTGATTTGATCTGAAAAATCTAATGATTTCAAAACTCCAGTATACTGAATCATGCACCGATCTGCTGTCTGCCAGGAGACAAGAAGAACATTATCTTGTTACAGTTGCACCTGTCAGGGGTGGGATATATTAAGCAGTGAGCGAGCAGTCGGTCCTCAAAGTTGAGGTGCACAGAGCAGAAAAAATGGGCAACCTGATTGACTCCACAAGGGCAGGTCTTCTGATGTGTTCCCGGTACGCAGCGGTTAGTGTCTACCAAAAGTGGTCTGAGAAAGCACAACCAGAGAACCAGCGGGTTCATTAATGTTCTGATGGAAATGCATCAGCTTGCTGCTCAGAGTGCTCGTGCTGACCTCAGTACACCACCGGAAGCTCTTACAGTGAGCTCGTGAGCATCAGAATCGAAGCATGGACAAGTGCAAGACGGTGGCCTGGTCTAAATCATTAACCATGAATGATGAAGCTTGGGAAGCTGATCTGTTTGAGCAGAGTGTACAGATTGTACCGAAGGACTAAAGATTAAAGTGACGCTACAGTATTGCAATCATTGATCCTAAAGCACAAAACAATTATAGATTTCTTTTTCTCTGCCTCCTCCAGAGTTGATTACTGATGCCGTTTCTTCGACTGTTTGACTCTTTCAGTGTATTTGTATAATAAATTATTGACCTGGAGTGTTTACCCCAGAGTGGTTATTAGGCCCAGTCAGATGACACAAATCAGTTCTTAGTAACAAATGGACTCTGATCTTTGGACCCATGTCTGTGAGTGCTGTGATTTTTTTGTTTTGTTTTTTTCATTTATATGTGAATGTAAGAGCAGCTTTGTTTTGTTTTTCTTCTTATCTTAGGGTGGTTTGCGAGACCTGCTGACACGCATCATGAAAAGTCACAGGGGCGTGACTTCCTGCGTGAGTTCATGGACGAAATCCATGCAGGCAACATCAAAGAGCATCTTAGGTATACACACTCACAGACACGCACACAAATACCTGAAGCACCTTAGTTACGGTAGATCATTCGATCAGCTCTTTTCTTTGCCTCAAACAGGAAGTTTACTCGTCTGCCTCATTTGGCGGGAACGGAGCAGAACCTGCGATTGGCCGAGCAAATCCGGGAGGAGTGGCTTGCGTTTGGGCTGGACTCCACCGAGCTCGTGTGGTACGACGTTCTGCTGTCGTATCCGAACTCGACCATGCCAAACTACGTCTCTGTAATGAACCAGCACGGGGAGGAGGTACGCTCTCGCACTGTACACCTGTACATAAATCCAAGCCCCTGTCCGTCATCCCTGAAATAATATCAACAGGACGAGATATCTGTTAAATCTATCTGAAAAACAATCTCTGGGTGATATGGGAGTGTGTTTGTTATACCAAATGTTCCATGCATACCACATGCACTCGCGCGCACACACACACACACACACACACACACACACACACACACATTATTATCTTGGTGTACTCCTTTTTCATGAGCGCATGTGATCTCACCAGCTGAGGTGAGTCTCATATCCCTGAGACGTGACAGTAATAATTATCCCTGTTTACGGTCTTAATAGGACTCCACAGAAACAGTGTGATGTTCCAATAACTCTGGACCTCACTAATGACTTCTTGGGAGATTAACGGCTTAAACAGGAAACAATATCTTAATATGACGCAAATAAAATATACACTTGGTTCTGTTTTGCCGAATTTTGCAGCTTTACGTAAATAAATACTTGGAATAGGACTTTTTTTTTTAATCTTTTAAATGATGTAATGAGTTATATTACGTGTTTGCTAGAGGTGTATATTAGCCCTGATGAAAGGACTGGGAGAAATACACAGTCCTGTAATTATTGTAATTATTATTTGGTGGACACAGATGACTTTGTGACAAAGAAGATGATGATGAAAGTTCTCATGTAACAGAGAACCTACTTTTCTAATGGAACATTCCTTCTTGGGTTTCTACTATGAATTCAGAAAGAGGCAGCGCACACACAGACACATAGGATTACCATAAGGTTAAAGGCAGGGTGGGTAGCATGTAACCTCAAAGAAAGGAAAGAGAGAGAGAGGTGGGAGTGAAAAAAAGAAAGATGGGACGTTGCGACGCTTTCTTGTTTTCTTTCCTCCTTGATTTTTCTCTCAGGTCAGTCAGCTGAACTGCAATGTGCTCACTTGGCGGTTTTACACACCACATGATTACAGGTGTACGTATGGTTAGTTTATCATTTATGATGTCACAAGATGCCAAGGCAGCTTATGTTCAAAAAGCTGTTGAATTCTCGAATCTGATTGGTCGAGAGTTTTAACAGCAGCTCTGACAGTTTCTATAGTAACTTAAGACAGCGACTTATTTAGTGGACACGCCACATATTCCACCTCATTTCAAGTCTTCAGGAGTTCACATGTTCTGGGTAGCATGACCTCCTTATCAAATCCTAAGTTGAAGATTAGTGACAGAGCGACTGTTGTAACCTCTACAACGTTAAATGTAAAATTTGTCACTGCACCAGTTGGTTATAATTAATATTCTGTTGTGCTTACACACACACACACACGCACACGCACACAGGTCATGAAGTCGTCTCTAGCTGAACCTGTACCTGAGGGTTACGAGAATGTGAGCGACATCGTTCCTCCATACAACGCCTTCTCTGCCCAGGGACAACCAGAGGTAATGATACACACCGGCGCGGTCCAACCTGCAGCCGTGGACACTGAAGGTTAACTGTCTGTCTTACCCATATTCTGTATTTTAAAAAATAGCACCAAAGCTAGATATACTGTATGATATGTATATTTAGCTAACGTATAGCTAGATGAGGTTATTTATACCATGTATATGATATTTAAGCTATGTCACATAACCGGATGTGCTGTTGTACTGAATATCAGCACGGCTTACAGCTAACTGATGTGTGTATATATAATTAACGCTGATAAGTAAAGCTGATGTCAGGTGGAAGGTAACTGAGTACTTAGTTACTATAATTAAGTACATATTTCACGTATTTGTTCAGTGCAAAAGTTTGCATTCCCCTAACTTCTACTACTAAAAATCCTCATCAATGTAATATTTAATAGACGTTCAGCTAGTATGGATGTCCCTTCATCATCATTTTTTATAAAAAGAAAGTTATAGTAAGATATCGGTGCAATATTATATATATCAACCATTAACCATTCCCAGTAATACTTTGTATACAGTCTTCTTTTCCCTATGTAGACATGCACCCCAAACACCATGTTTGATTGCGGGAACGGTGTTCCTCTCCCCATACGAAGAGTTTTATTATGACCAAATAATTTATTATTTTGTACGAATTATGACCAAATAATTCGTCCCTAATTTCCTCACACTACATGATCCTATTCCAAAACCCATTTGCTTTGTTCACATGCTGCTTATGTCCACAAGTAAGAAATTGCTTCCTGTGTGCTTTTCTCCCAAACAAGCCAGACTTGGGCAGACCGCACTTGGATGTTGAGATGTTGACTTTTATTCCGGATCCTATGCTGTTTGTTTTGGATTCCGATGTAGCTCTTGAGCAAGTTTCCAAGCGCACCTCTTTCGGTTCTTTCTTTTGGTCTTCCACTAAAAAATTAAGAGTCTTAGTGTGTCCACAGTTCTTCCGTTTTAGGATTATGGTCTTCACACTTGGTACTGGTATCCATAGACACTGACGATTTGTGCTGGAGAAATTCCTCTCCAGCTTTGTGAAGGTTTACCAGTATTATTTTGAGGTTTTCAGAAAACTCTTTTCCTGATCCTAAAATGCTAGCTATATTAAGCATAAAGTCTGCAAGTCTCAAATTTATAAGCACCCGGGTAGCATGTCTAGCTTAGCTTACTTTAGAGTGCTACGAAGAAGCTAATGCCTTCATGCTATTCAACACATAAACAAAGAACTTCGTTTATAACTGGTAAGACATGAAGTGACATTGTTCAGATGAACCTCAACCTACTAATTACTTCATATATGGACGTGTTCCTGTATTGTGATCTTTATTGCTCCTCATCATATAATCTCTAGTGTATGGTCAGCACAAAAGGCAACAGGAGGTACAATCCTGTTCATGCGGTTCGTGTTCTTATCTCACCTCAGTGTGCGGTGTGATCCTGGGATGCGCTCTAAGGCAGTATGTCACGCAGGCACTCCCTGTTTTTCTGCTTGGATAAGCTCTTATAAACACACATACCATTCCGGTGGAAGCAACTCCCTGCATTTCAACAGATTTTAAGAACTCCCACTATATATAAGTGAACTATATATATTTCACTTACAATATGTTGTTTGAGGTGACTCATTACTGCGTCATTATTAGAATTATCATACAAGCTAGCAAAGCGCTCCTTAAGAAGTAAGCTTCTAAACCTATTTCATTTAAATGAAACTTGCTAGAAAGGACCTAGTTAGCAAGATAATTAGCATTTTTATTAGAGATTCAGAAGCTGAGGCAAACTTTGAGGTAAACTCTGTAGCTAGCCAGCATTAGAACGAAGTGTTGGTGTCTGATAAATAGCACTCTAAAATAAGCTAGTATTAAACAGTATAGTGAGGTCTGGATCACTGGCAACTCAGGAGCGACATGTATAGCTCGACAGAGAGACAGGGAGAGGGAAAAGGAGAGAGAGAGAGAGGAAAGATATATGCTATGCTATGCTATAACAGCATAACTAAAAGGGAGATCCAGAAGGAAACACAGACATGAGGGCTCCCTGAGATGTAAAGCAACCAATCACGTCACCGTGAACAAACCTGAGTGAACAATGAGAGTGGGGAGGACAGCATCTAAACATACCAGTTCACCAGAATACTCTACGTCCATGAGTCCCCCAGATCTGCTCCTTTACCTAAAGCTAATCTATTTACAAATACGCTTGGCTAAATAAATAGGTTTTTAGCCTAGACTTAAACACTGTCCCGAACATTAATAGGAAGACTATTCCATAACTTAGGGGCTTTGTAAGAAAAAGATCTGCCCCCTTCTGTAGTTTTAATAATACGTGGTACTGACAGGCAGCCTGCATTCTTTGATCAAAGTAGGCATGGCGGATCGTAAGACACTAGCAATTCACTCAGATACTGCGGCGCAAGACCATTTAATGCTTTATATGTCAAGAGTAGTATCTTAAAATCGATGCGAAATTTAACCAAGGGGTGATGTGCTCGTATCTCCTGGTTTTAGTGAGGACTCTCGCTGCTGGATTCTGTACTAACTGAAGCTTGTTTACACACCTAGTTGAACAACCAGACAGTAAGGCGTTACAATAGTCCAATCTAGAAGTGATAAAAGCATGAACTAGTTTTTCTGCATCATTTAGTAACAATATATTTCTTATCTTGGCAATATTTCTATGGTGTAAGAAAGCTATCCTGGTAATATTATCTACATGTGCTTCAAATGAAAGGCTGGAATCTATAATCACACCGAGGTCTTTTACTGTTGCATTTGATGGAACCGAAAGGCCATCTAAAGTTACAGTGTGATCAGAAAGCTTACTTCTAGCTGCTTGTGGTCCTATGACTAGAACTTCTGTCTTATCAGGATTAAGCAGAAGAAAATTAATTAACATCCAATCTCGTATGTCCTGCACACACTGCTCAATTTTAGTAAACTGTTTTTTTCTCATCTGGTTTTGCTGAGACGTATAATTGTGTGTCATCAACATAACAATGAAAACTAATACCATGTTTTAGGAATTATGTTGCCCAGAGGAACCATGTAAAGGGAAAAAAGCAGTGGGCCTAAAACTGAGCCCTGTGGAACACCAAACTCCACTTGAGAACATGAGGAATGGTCACCATCTAAATCTACAAACTGATAACGATAAGCCAAATAGGATCTGAGCCACAAGAGGGCAGTTCCCTTAATTCCTACAACCTTTTCTAATCTGTGAAGGACAATACTATGATCAATGGTGTCAAAAGCTGCACTGAGGTCCAGTAACACAAGTATAGTGACACAACCCTGATCAGAGGCCCATAGGAGGTCGTTTACTACTTTAACAAGTGCTGTCTCTGTGCTGTGATGAGGCCTAAATCCTGACTGATACAGTTCATTTATGCTATTTCTGTGTAGATGTGAACATAGCTGCTGTGATACTACCTTTTCCAGAATCTTGGAGATAAACGGAAGGTTTGATATCGGCCTGTAATTAGAAAGCAGACAGGGGTCAAGGTCAGGTTTCTTGATTAGCGGTTTAATAACGGCTAATTTAAAGGATTTGGGGACGTACCCACTACTGAGTGAACAGTTAATTACGTTCAACAGGGGTTCTGTTATTGCTGGTACTATCTGCTTGAGAAAATGTGTCGGTATAGGATCTAATATACAGGTTGACGATTTTGAAGAAGAGATGAGTGAAATTAGTTCCCTCGCTTCAAGGGGAGTAAAGTGTTCTAAGTTCTGATGTGATGTGGTTAGATCATCTGAATTATTTAAATTGTCTGGTTTCAAAGCCTGAATTTTTTGTCTAATATTTATGATTTTGTTATTGAAAAAGTTCATGAAATCCTCACTACTGCATGATGTTGTTGTGGAGATTTCTGCAGTGGTCCTGTTTTTAGTTAATTTAGCTACGGTATTAAATAAAAAATCTCGGGTTGTTTTTGTTATTTTCTATAAGAGTGGAGAGATACGTTGATCTAGCATCACTGAGAGCTTTTTTATAGTTCAGGATGCTCTCCTTCCAAGCTATTTGGAATACTAACAATTTAGTTTGGCGCCATTTACGTTCGATTTTTCGATTTTTTTTTTTGTTTTAAAGCACGTGTGTGGTCATTATACCAAGGAGCGAGTTTCTTATCTCGAATCATTTTCCTTTTAACTGGAGCTACATTATCTAAGCTATAACGAAGTGCTGACTCTAGATATTCAGTCGCCTGATCGAGTTTGGTGATGTCAGATGGCGATGCAATCAAAGTTGATCATTCTGGAAGATTATTGATAAAGCTCTGTGCGGTATTTGATGTAAATGTACGTTTAACGTGGAAGCGCGTTGCTGTGCGTACATTATTACTATGACATGCTTTAATCGAGACAAGATAATGATCTGCGATAACGTCAGACTGTGGAATTGTGGTTATATTTCCTATACTTAATCCGAAGGATAATATTAAATCTAAAGTGTGACCTGCTTTATGAGTGGGTCCTACTCCACACTGATTTACTCCTACTGAGTCCAGTATGGACAAGAATGCTGTTCTCAGAGGGTCTTCTGGATTCTCAAAATGAATGTTAAAGTCTCCAGCAATTAATGCTCTGTCTACAAAAACAACAAGGTTTGAGAGGAGATCTGCAAAATCACAGAGAAACTCTGCCCTGGGGGTCTGTAAATGATGATTAGCGGGATTGACTGAGCTGACTTTATGGTACTATAGAGAACTTCAAATGCATTAAATTTAAAACTGTGTTTTTGTACGAGAGACAGATTATCGTTGTAAATAACTGCGACGCCTCCTCCTCTACCAGTTAGCCGAGGCTGGTGTATGTAGCTGTATCCAGGAGGACTGGCTTCATTTCGAGCTACATACTCGTCCTGTTTAATCCAGGTTTCTGTTAAACATAATATATCAAACTCCTGATGCAAGGGATCTAATATTTAAGTCCTAGCTTCAGATCAGAGATCTTTAGCTCCCTCCAGTTAGCGATGACACCTTCACACCTTGTAGCTGTGTATTTGAGCGAGCTAGCTACAGTAAAGCCGTAAAAGCTAGCTACAGTAAAGCTAGCTACAGTAAAGCCTTGCTGTCTTTGTTGGCTTATCAGACACAATAGCATAGATTAGCATTAAGCAGGACTAACTTGACGTGTGTTTGTGCTCAGGGCGAGCTGGTGTACGTGAACTATGGAAGGACTGAGGATTTCTTCAAGCTGCAGAGGGAGAAGGGGATCAACTGCACGGGCAAAATCGTCATCGCCCGGTACGGCAAAATCTTTAGGGGCAACAAGGTGAGAGAAAACGGATCGTTCCTGTGTGCCCTGTTTTGTTTTTAACGCACTTTAACCCTTTTCATTCTGTTTGAGACAAATGTGGCCCAATTCAAGATAAAACATTTCTGAATATTATCCGGTTAATTTTATGGGAGCAAGGCTTAAAAACTTTTTAAACATAACAAAACTAATGGTTATCATTTTATGTGGTTTTGGACATTTTAGAAAGAATTTCATTAAAAAAATAGTCCAAGGGGAACATAAGATCTTGGTAACATGGGACACTGGGAACATACAGTCATGTGAACTTTTGTAAGTCGCTCTGGGTAAGAGCGCGTGTGTTTGTGTGTGTGTGTGTGAAACATCTTTGAGTGAATGCCCAAAAACTTTAATGAACTGAAGCAATGTCGTAAAGAATAATGAACCAAAACAATGTGAGAGACTGATAGTCATACAGGAAACTATTAATTTGTGTTATTGCTGCTAAAAATGGATTTACAAGCGATTTTATCATGGGGTATGTAGTATTACTCAAGTTTTTCTTTTTAGCTTTATTTTTGTTAAATTATTAATGACATGGTGGTCTGAGGTTGTATTTGCCTAATATTGAGACCCACTACGATCGCATGATTTTTATTAATGCTTTAACGCAAAAAAAACGTAGAACTGAATGACCTGACACATGTCTGTAGGACCCTTTGTCATGCTCCCATTCTGTTCTGTGGATCCTGGGAACATAGGGATGAACCCAAGATAAGTAGAACCAGCTGTTTACCCTGAACCAGCTGTGCTCCAGTCGGCGCTGTCTCTAATCTCCCACGTTCCCTCGTCCACTTTGATTTCTTACTCAACGCAACTGAACTTGATAACAAGAAATGCCTTATAATCACAAATGGATAATTAGCATGTATGTTTAAAGGGTTCGCTCTCCAACGCTCTCCACATCGCCACAGTTTCGTTTGGGCTGTACAATGAAATTGAATTTAAAAATGGAGGTAATGTAAATTATATCTAAAGAACGGGCCTGTTATGTGACACTGCACGATGTGGGAAAAGAAATCATTCAAATTTGTGAAGCTGCTTTAAGACAATGACCATTGTTAAAAGCGCTACATGAATAAAATTGAATTGGATTGAAGTGAAAAATGTTCAACCACCTACTTAATCATTTGAACTAATATTTAGGGGAAAGATAGTTTTTTTGTCAAGATATTGCTTAGCTATGCTAGATTGAACTATTAGCATGTTCCTGTCATCTCTTGTAGGCAACCATTCCTGGTAGCTAAATATAACTTCTAAAGTGAACAAATTGAACATAACGTGCTAATTTGTGTAAAAACTGGCTTGGTTGCTATGCTACGTGCTAGGCTTTACACTAGCTTTGTTAGCAAAGCGAGTTAGCGGAAAAGACGATCTTTTGAGCTTCTTTGCAAGCTGAATTGTTGTCAGTAATGCGTCTACAGACATTTGATGAAAGTTAGTATGACAGGATAAGGTGAAACTATGGAAGTGTAGGAGCGCGAGAGAGAAATGACATGCAGTATGAACACTGTGCCTGATGTACTAAACTTAATTTCTGAAGTAACAACAGCTGAGGATGAACATACTGGCTTGGTCAAAAGTAATGGATCAAATCTCCACAGATGTCTAGACTATCATCTGTATCTTAGGCTAATATGTGTGTTTGTGTGTCAGGTAAAAAATGCCATGTTAGCCGGTGCCAAAGGCATAGTGTTGTATTCGGACCCGGCGGATTACTGCGCCAAGGATGTCGAGCCGTACCCTGAAGGATGGAACCTGCCAGGAGGGGGCGCACAACGGGGCAACGTCCTGAATCTGAACGGAGCCGGAGACCCCTTAACCCCTGGCTACCCCGCCAAGGGTGCACTTACTTATCTTTCAGACTCTTTTTCTTCAAGGTTTGATTTGGATTTCTCTTGTAACTGTGATAAACATTCTCCCCATAGAGTACACTTACAGATTCAGACTCGACCAAGGGGTGGGGCTTCCCAAAATCCCCGTCCATCCGATTGGCTACAACGACGCTTTTCAACTGCTGAAGTGAGTCAGATTTGTCCGGATCAAATATAAAACACGATTTATGTAGTCGTGACTCATGTGTGCTGTATATATTTAAGACATCAGAGGTACAAGAGTCTGAAGTCAAGTCGTGATGTCACTTCCTCTCTCCCTCACTTCCTGCAGGAATATGGGTGGAGAGTTGCCGCCTGCCGATTGGATAGGAGCTCTGAACGTGTCCTATCGGATCGGACCTGGATTCGCCGGCGACTTCGCAGAGAAGTGAGGCGACAGTGTCATGAGGTCTCAAATGCTCCAAACCTCTTCCTCTTCTTCACCGCAGCTGCTAACTATAACTGTCTCGTTTCAGTAAAGTGCGCATGAACGTGCACAGCTACAATCAGGTGACCCGGATCTACAACGTGATTGGCCGGATCAAAGGAGCTCTGGAGCCAGGTGTGTACACCCAAACGAGATCAAATCAGAACACACACTGCTGCGTAAACCCACGCTAATAAACTTAATACAACCTTGTAGCTATCATATGCTAATAATTGGCTGACGTGTGTGTGTGTGTGTTGTGTAGATCGGTACATTATATTAGGCGGTCATCGTGACGCCTGGGTGTTTGGGGGAATCGATCCTGTGACTGGAGCTGCAGCGACACATGAGACTGTTAGAGCTGCTGGGAAACTCATGCAGAAGGGTAACACACACACACACACACACACACTCTTTTTCTCTCACTCTGTTACACAGTAATTCCAAACAAAGGAGGGGGGGGGGGGTATTGTTACTCACTTTTTACACATTTAAGTGTTTAACAAATGAGACACAGTTGAAAGACAGGCTTGGACAGTAGCTGTTTTGGCTTACTGGAAATCTGGTGTGTTTGTGTGTGTGTTTGTGTGTGTGTGTGTGTGTGTGTGTGTGTGTGTGTGTGTGTGTGTGTGTGTGTGTGTGCGCGTGTGTGTCAGGCTGGCGTCCCAGACGCACGGTGATCTTTGCCAGTTGGGATGCTGAGGAGTTCGGCCTGCTGGGATCCACAGAATGGGCGGAGGTGAGTGTGTGTGTCTGTGTGTGTGTGTGAGCAAGAGAAGTGGATGTCTATTAGTGTACGATGGTGTATGTGTGCATCAGTGTGAGAGAAAAGGTGTTTATTAGTTTACAAGTGTGTAATTTTGTGTCTTTGTATGTGTGTGTGTTTGTGTGTGTGTGTAGGAAAATGCTAAAATGTTACAGCAGAGAGCTGTAGCATACATCAACGCAGACTCCGCTATTGAGGGTAACACACACACACACACACACACACACACACAGCAACAATACTGAACAATAATGCATTTCCCGTGTGTGTGTGTGTGTGTGTGTGTGTGTGTGTGTGTGTGTGTGTAGGTATGTACACGCTGAGAGTAGACTGCACTCCGTCTCTACACACACTGGCTTACGACATCACCAAACAGGTGGGTCAAAGGTCACGCTCCACTTCCTCACAGCACCCCGAATAGTGTCCGTTTCCCGACAGCAGCATTTATATTTACACGAGCTGCAAGTTAAGTCATGTCGAAAGTGTTGGCGCCCCCGACCTCTGACTCTGCGTTTTGTGTACGCCGTCCGAAACCACACCTGCTTTTAAGTGTTCCAGATGTGGACACCAGTTTGGTTTGGGACACAGCCAGGGGGAATAACATGCTAATGCTAACGTTTGCGACGGTGTTTGTGTAGGTGATGAGTCCGGAGGAGGGGGAGGAGGGCATGACTCTGTACGACAGCTGGCACAAACGAGACAACTGGACGGAAAATCGGGATGCGCCCCGGTGAGAGCTAAGCTCCGCCCCATTTCTCTTATTTCTCACACACAAACTAATGAGTACTGTATATAACTAAATGCTTATGTATGTATGTATGTGTGTGTGTGTGTGTGTGTGTGTGTGTGTGTGTGTGTGTGTAGCATCAGCAAGCTTGGCTCAGGCAGCGATTTTGAGGCGTACTTCATCAGACTGGGGATTGCGTCTGGTCGAGCGAGATACACCAAAAACAGAGTAAGAGTGTGTGCGTGTCGTATGTTTAGATGTGTGTGTATGCGTGTGTGTTTGCTTTGCATACACTTATGGTGTGTGTGTATGTTACTACAGAAGACGGAGCGGTACAGCAGTTATCCCGTCTACCACAGTGTGTACGAGACATTCGAGGTGGTCGAGCATTTCTACGATCCCACATTCCGGCGCATGGAGGCGGCGGCACGCGTGCGAGGGGGTTTGGTTTTCCGCTTAGCCGATGCCCCCGTGCTACCTCTGGACTGTCAGGAGTACGCAGTCGCGCTCTCTCAGTACGCAGAAGCTATCCAGCGGATCGCGCAGAAACACCCGCAGGAGATGGAGCGCTACGCTGTGACGTTCGGTGAGGCGCACACACACACACACACGTGCACACCTTCTCTCCTTGCTCTTTCTGAGAGAAGAAGTGGCCCTCCTTCCCTCACCTGGCCAAGATGAGGACATGAAGCGGCGAAATATTACGTGGGCATCGTTGCTCTCTTTTTAAGGGACTCGAGAAAATCGAGTTTCAGTCCCAAACACATGGACATGTTTAATGCAGTCACAAATGAAACACAGCCGAAAGACAGGCTTGGACAGTAGCTCTTTTGGCTTATTGGAAATCTGGTGTGTGTGTGTTTTACAGATGCTCTGTTCTCAGCAGTGGCAAATTTCACACATGCAGCACAGGAGTTTCATCAGCAGCTGAAAACAGTCGACACCACCAAGTAACACACACACACACACACACACACACAGTTATATGCAGCAAATCCCATAAAGATTAGTCACATTTCTACACTTACTGACACTTCCTGTCTCTCTCTCTCTGTCTCTTCCTGTGTGTGTGTGTCTCTCTCTCTCTCTTTATCACTTGCTCTTCATGCACCTTCCTGTCTCTTTTTTATCCTTCTTTAACACTCTTCCAATCTTTCTCCATCTATTTACCTTCCTGTCTCTCTTTTATCTCCGTCTTCCTTCTTCCGTCTGTCCCTGCCTGTCTCCCTCTTTCTCTTTCATTGTTTTCCACCTCTCTCTCGCTCTCTCTCTTCCAATCTCACCCTCAATTTTCCAATTTTGCACTCTGTCTCACTCATTCTCTATCTGTCTCCTCCTGTTCCTCTTTCTATCTGTCCCTCTTTTTCCACTTGTCTTTGTCTCTCCATTCTCTGGACCTCTGTTTCTCTCTCTCTCTCTCTCTTCAGTTCTCTCTCAGTGCGGATGGTGAACGATCAGCTGATGTATTTGGAGCGAGCGTTTATCGATCCTCTCGGCCTGCCCGGTCGACCCTTCTACAGGTAATCACGTCTCGCTTTGTGATCTCATCAACATGAGACGGATGACCACGGAATAGGAGATTTAAAGGGACTTAAATTGAGACGTAGCCCAAACCAGGGTTTGGTTTCCTGCTCTCTTTGTGTCATATGTTTTTGAAAGGGCTCCCTCTAGAGGATGAGAATGGAAATTTTACATTTCTGTGTTTTTTATTCCGGCTCAGAATTTATTCATTGGTGGTGTTAATCTGTTGGTCATTTTCAGTGTGTTTTGTCTCCCTTCCTCAGACACATCGTGTTTGCTCCAAGCAGCCACAACAAGTACGCGGGCGAGTCGTTCCCCGGGATTTACGACGCGCTGTTCGACATCCAGAACACCGCCGAGCCTGAGACAGCCTGGAGCGAGGTGAAGAGACAGATCAGCATCGCCGCTTTCACCGTCAACGCCGCCGCCGATACGCTCCGCCCCGTCGCGTGAGCTGACCTTACATCTCTGCGGCCTCAGGGACAATCTAAGCTTACACTTCGTCTGTCTGAGAGTCAATGCGAGTTCCCAGTCAAATAAACTGATATAACATGACTGCTCTTAAATGAGACACTATCTGCCCTCTTCTACATACATGAGCTCAAACACGCCAGAGCTGTGAGGGGGGAAAACCACCATATGAATAACTTAATGTAAATATAATCAAATGTAGAAGCACATCTAGATATTAAAATGATTACCACTGGAGTATTAGATCAGGTTCAGGAAGCATTGTGACTGAATGGTATTGATTAGTTTTCTATAATGGCACCCCTGACAGTAAAACAGCTTCGAATGCCTGAGTAATATACGGTGCAACTCAATTAATTCAAACATCATGAAAAAGTTACAGCGGCATGGAGTTTGCGTGTTCTCCCCGTGCTTGGTGGGTTTCCTCCGGGTATTCTAGTTTCCTCACACAGTCCAAAAACATGCAGATTAGTCATAGTAATAGGTGTTCCCAAATTACCCATTGTGTGTGTGTGTGTGTGTGTGTGTGTGTGTGTGTGTATGTATGCCCTGCGATGGATTGGCACCTCGTCCAGGATGTACCCCACTTTGTGCCCCCAAGATCCTGTATAGAGGATAAAGGGGTATAGATGATGAGTCAGGGGGGAGATTTTTCTTTTTTTATTAATTTAATTCAAAAGGTAAAACTCTTGAAAACTAAAAATCCAGTATCTTAACATATTAGAATATGTCCTAAAATCAATTAAATAAAGATTTACAGTGCAGAATTTCTGAACAGTTCTGTTCATTTGCACACTGAGTACTTTGGTCAGGGCTTCTTTAGCGTGAATTACTTCATCACTGCGGCGTGGCATGGAGCCACGAAGTGGATCAAAGTGGACCAGCAACATCACTGACTGGAAACTTCACACTGGACTTCAAGCATCTTGGATTCTCTTCCTCTCCACACATTCTCTTGATTTCGAAATGCAAAATGCCGAATTTACTTTCATTTAAAAAAGAAACACTGAGCAACGGCCCAGTTCTTTTTGTCCTTAGCCGAAGTAAGACACTTCTGACGTTGTCTCTCGTTCAGACTCCAGCCTCACTCCACTCTGTGTGAAGCTAAGCCAAGATCTTGAATCAGCTTTGCTTGACAATCTTCTTAAAGCACTTGCTATGAACACACAACCATTTCAGCGATGATTGTTGTTGCGTGTAGTGGACTAGACCGAGAGAGACACAGTGTTTATACTGTACGAATAGCCATTTCCTCAAACTCAAAATTAAATGTTCTAATTTTTTTTTTTAGTTACTGGACTTTTGATTTTCACTAGTTGTATCCCATAATCATCCAAATGAAAACAAAAAATGTTTGCAATAATTCTGTTCATGTGCAATTATTCTAGAACACTTGAGTTTAAATGTTTTATTTAAAAACTTCTCCATGGTATTCTATTGAGATGCAGTGTACGTGCGCTCGCTCTAATACCTCATTTCTCCCTGCAGACTAATAAAAAGCTGATCTAAAAAGTGTTATTTTATAAATACATGTTTATACACTGTGATATGACAAAATTTCTGTAACCATGTGTTTATTTAACAGTGATGGAACAAAATGTTCACATATGAACAAAGTGTGTGTTCAGGCCCCAGCTGAAATCCCACAGTTAATGCATTTTTTCAATACCTTAAATTCTCTTTATTTTCCCCCATTTCAGTGTCCATGTAAATGCCCTTCGGCTGAGCCACGCCTCTCCACAAAGCAACAAACTGGAGGAGGAGCACATCTTATATGAGGTCACAATAAGGAGAGAATCTAATTGGCTTTTTTAAACCCCACCAAGTACCAAAATAAATACCCTGGAGACACACGTAAAGGTCTAAAATGACTACAAAGTGAATTTAGCATAATCGGGTCTCCTTTAATATAATAATAAAATGGTTTGGAATTGGATCTTTTGGTACGTAGATTTAGAGAAATTAAACAATTTGTGCTGGTATTAAAAAATAATCAACTTTGGGGTTGTAAGCATCATTTGGGTTGTATGAATGGGCACCATTCAGTAACTGATTATTTTCCTAAAGCAGCCTTGGCCAAGTGTTTTTGTTCCTTAAAGAGTGAAATCAGTTTCAGTCAAACTGGGACTTGTGATGACATTTCTGGTGAAAAGAGATTGATGTTTACAGAAGACTTCAGGCACAGTACGGTGATGAGACTCTTGGCCGCAGTAAAACATTTGAATGGTGCAAAAGTTTTAAAAAAGTCCGTACATCCGTGAATGGCGATCCCATTCTACCCTGATGGTATCCAAGCACTAGTGAAAGGGGTATGGGTGATCTGCTTGAGTGAGGATACGATTGGGATAAGTGCATTAGTGTAGCAGGGGATTATATATAGAAATAAAGGGAGTTTTTACTCTCAGAACTGTGTTCTGTTATTCTATTAAACCAAAAGTCCTGGTTTGACTTGAACACCCTTTGTAACAAGTCAAATTTAGAATTTTTTTCGTTTTTCATTCAATTGTTTCATTGAAAAGATTCTCCCAAATGGACACCACTGTAAATATGATCAGGTCCTCACTTTGTAGCAGTCAGACAGTCTGACTGTTTTTTGTTTTGTTGTTCAGCGTTGTGAACCCAGGCCTAGGCAATCTCTAACATTTCACCATATATAATTCATATCACATCCAATCTAATTTTGCAAAATGAGACATCCTTTAGATCTTTTAACTTTATTTCATTCATATTTTATATAAAAAAATAAAGAGCTTTTGTACATTGACTGGAATCTGATCTTTAACCTATACACAGAAATTCTCAGCTTCAGTGCTTCATAGCATAATTTCCAGATCCCGGTGTACATTCATGCACATTCATAGCACCTCACATTTTTAAAAGGTGGTCAAAAGTGTGGACATGTTTAAAACAATTTAGACAACATCAGAAGAACAAACAATATTCAGTCTCTGTGAACATTTTTTATATAATTTATAGCACAAGTTACAAAAATAACTGTGTTAAAGTGAACTGAGGAATTGATCTGGAAACATTGTGACTTGTGACTCCTTGGCAATCTGGTCCATCAAGGGAGGAACTTAATGTATAATTAACGTAATTATCTAAATGCTAAACTGATCGCTCGTCCTCGCTGCTAGACTTTCATTTCACCTCAAAAATACACAAATGTAATAGCTAATGTAGCCATGGCCATGCTGGCTAAGCTATTTAGATGTTGCTTCTCATTTAAAATGTAATTTGACAATTTTTATTTAGACTTCAATTTACAATTGATTAAAACCTTTTTAAAAGTACAACAATTTTGATGTAACAAAGAGACAAACTGATTATGATATATGATACCGCGCTGTCATGCTAGCCAGCCACCTAGTAACACTAGTACCCCTTTTCAACATGAGTGAACCTGGTGCTAGTTCATGTCTGGCTAGTGCCGGTTGAATAGTGAACCTTCCGTGTGGTGGGTTAGAGCCTCTCAGCCTCTGGTGTAAGCGGTTGTTTGTTCTAGCTCAGAAAAGTGTTGGTTCTACCATGGATTCAGGTTGTATGTTTGAAAACAAAGATCTGGTTATGGAATTCAGCAAGATGGAATTCAGTCTTTTTGCCAACGACATGAAAACAGCATTGTGGCATCATTTAGTCTCTGATGTACCCAAGTGCACTTTGTAGTGAATGTGATTTTAGTCAGGAAGCTCGCTTTTTAATTAAATAACTTTAACTACAGATTTTATATCCTTTACACTTACAGAAAGCTTTGTATCAGCAGTTCAGTAAGGCAAAGTGCATAAGGCAGAGTCAGTAAGGGCACATGGAAACGTTGGAGATGTAGTACAAGCAGATTTTTTTTAGACGTCGCTATTATCTGGCCAAAAAGTCTTGTGTTATTGGCAGACATGCAGCAATGATTTGGGACACAACGAGTAAATGGGGGGAGGGGGGGGGCTCTGTAAAGGGCAAATGAGACAGAGCCGGAGTCTACAGACTGATGTGTGGTGATTTAAAAGAGGACAGGACACAGAAATGAGACACAGTTAAAGCCAGGTGTCAAGCGATAAAAAACAAGAATAAATGTACATGTGCATGGAGCATGGAGAAAGTGTGTGTGTGTGTGTGTGTGTGTGTGTGTGTGAGAGAGAGAGAGAGAAAGGGTAAATTGCAGAGAAAGTTGGTCAGCACAGGCACTCTGTGAGAGGAAAGACAAAAGACACATTGTATAGGAATGAAATAGTGTGTACGCGCGTGTGTGTGTGTTGAAATCTGTGCTACTCTTCCTTTACATAGCCTTTTTATTTGGTTGAAGTTCAAGAATCTGTGTGTGTGTGTGCAGTACAGTACAAAATTACACTCGATGTTGTTCTGAGTAAGCTCTCTAACCGTCCCTTTCCCCTACACGCTCTCCTCCTCTTTCTTCTCATTGGTCGGATTAGGAGGGGGCGGAGGCAAGTCCAGCCGTGCCCATGACATCGGCTCTGCCTTCTTCATGACAACCTCGATTTTGGCAGCCACCATGTTCATGACGCTCTTGCTGACATCTATGACCTGTCGGGACACGACAGAACAGTGACGTCACCTTTACTTTATCGCTGTAACACACCACAAGGTGCGCGCTGATTACATCATACCATGGTGATTTTTCTAAATAATTTCTTTGCGCTTCAGTTAGTTTGTTTAGATTTCTTTGCTGACTTTCTCTGTGTTGTGATTGGTCGTGTGTTACAGCTCACAGAAAGTGAATTTTCTGTACCTGCTGATCGGTCAGTCTTTGTCCTTCCTCTGCGCTCTGACTGGTCGACGTCTAACTTTACTCTGTGCACTGATCTACAGCTACCTTCCCCTGCACTCTGATTGGTCAACATCTAACTTCATCTTCATTCCCCTGCACTCTGATTGGTCGATGTCTACTTCAATCTGCGCTCTGATTAGTCGACATCTAACTTCATCTGCGCTATGATCGGTCTACGTCTAATTTACTCTGTGCTCTGCTCAACATCTAACATTCTCTGAAATCTGATTGGTCGACATTAAGCATTCTCCGTGTTCTGATTGTTTTATGTTTTATTAATGCTCTGATCAAATTATAAACAATAAGCATAACAACATATTAAGTAACAATTGTAAGCTGACTTTTGAAGCACTCACCCCCCAGAGACTGATTGTCTGTTCAAATTCCTTCTCTCCCTCAAAGATCACTCGGATACACACCTGCCATGGAGAAAACACACACACACAATTTAATAGCATCAAGAAAGAGCAAAGAGTGCTTCACATGGGAAGAATGCAAGCCTTAATATGCACACAAGCACACACCTGCGGTGTGCACAAACTCACCGTAGTGCTGTTGGCTCGTACTGAACACAGCTCAGGATTGGAGTGTTTAGCGTAGATGGAGATGGTCACATGACTAGCAGTCTGATGCCAATCAAACCGGCATGGTACCACCTTCTTCCCCTACACACACACAAAATAATGCTATTTTTGTTTTTCCAGAGACCGGTTTACAAGTGTGTGTGTGTTCTACTTACGTCAGCTTTCCTCCATACATGAGCGCCGGTGTCACATCCCTCCTGAGAAAGAAACGTGTTGAAGTCTGAAGTTTTCCTCCTACAACAGCTCCAGTATTTCAATCTACACACACACACACACACGACAGCATTGAATAGATGTCCCATACTGTGTGTGTGTGTGCGTATGTGCATGTGATTCTTTCTCACCCCTCATGGAAGATGGGAACTCCTGGGTGAAACACACACTTGTCTTCATCACTTGCTGGTCCAGAAAAAGTCTGAAACACACACACACTATATATTCACACACCCTAATAGCTGTTAGACTATAAGGACATAAGGAGCTGTGTGTGCATGTGTTACCTTAGAGCAACCTCCATTTTTACATGCTGTTCCGATTTTCACCTCATTCGCCTCATCCGCTGCAAAACACACACACACACACACACATCATGACCAGAATGTGGTTGTTGCGCCTCTCGTTCTGATTGGCTGCTCCTTACCGTTGTCTAAAATCTGATTGGTTCCTGCTAGTTTGAGGTTCTCGAGTGTTTGCCTCAGGGACAGAGACACTTTCTGCTGCAGCTCCACCAGCGGTTCATCAGCACTGCAACAAACGCGCACACACACACACACACACACACACACACACACACACACACACACACACACACACACACACAGGATTAGTGCGGTCTATTTTATGGTGTGTAACATTATACACTGACCTTGAATGAACTGAGACGGTGTACATGTTGCTGTGTGTGTTTTGTAGTTGGTTCTAGCTCAGTACCTGGGTCTCTGGATGAACTCCACAGGTTTGGGAGCCTGAATGATATATTCGTTAAAGCGTGGTTTCAGATCCTCAAGCTCCTTCTTTCCTCCAGAATTCTTCACCTCAGGTTTCACCGGCTCGGGGGGTTTCTCTTGGTTATGGCAACCTTTCGTGCAGCCCTGTAACACCAACGCAAACAACCGGGCTCTAGTACGGAACCACTCAACAACATCATTCTCGAATGCAAACAAATAATTCCTAGAACATGCGCCATGTTGGGTCTGGAACAGAACCATGGTGCTCTAGAGTCAAGTGGATTGTGGGATTTCATTGGATGAGCTCCGAATGCATTTCCTTGAACTTCACCACTACAGAGCTGATAATGTGAACTCGGTGAGGTTTGACGTTCACTTACAGCGATGCTCAGGAAATCCGAGAAGTCTGTAGTGCGTCTCTTGCAACATGACCATCCCTGTGTTACACAAAACACACACACACAAACAAACACACAGATGTTAACTTTGACTATTTGTTGTACTATTTAAAATTAACACATTATGGGGAATATGTCGGGAAGACTTACTTTCAGGGCATCATGGAAAACTGGAACTCCAGGATGGTAAGTGCACACGCCTGGAATGACACACAACCAAACAACACCAACTGAGTATACATTTGTGTATAGGGAAAGTACACTTTATTTGTATTGCTATATCCAGAAATTATGTAAAGGTTTTGTCTGTACAGTTTTTCAAAACTCACTCTTTCAATGATATCTTTACGTTTCATACATACAGGACATGAAACCAGTCTCAGAATAGTTTCTGTCTGTATGTCTGTCCAAGCATCATGCAACTGACTGGACAAAATGTAATGAAACAATGTTCTAAACAGTTATATGTCGGATTTAATTATCTACTTTAAAATAAGCCACTAATGCGCTACTTGCTCAATGTAAACAAACACCTGCACCAATATATATTAATTAGAAGCTAAACTTAATATTTTTACTAAGATTAGTTCATATTTTCTCTGTTTTAAGACAAAACTTCATTTTTATTCAATCTACTTTTTCAATTTCTTATCTATGATTCACTCTCCAATTACCAAACTAGGGAGCGTGAACGCGTAAACATAAACTTTCCTAATATCCCCTCTTTCCCATTGATTGTAATAAGATGAAATGACAGCAGATTCAAAATCTTGCCGTGAACTAGGTACATTTTGTAAAATTTCAAAATATTTAGCCGCGAATCCAGTGGAAACGGATACCATATAATGTTGTCAGAATAAATGAAATTTTGCAAAATTACAGTTACAGTAAAAAATCTTTGTTGCAGGCAGACATGTATGTGGGCTTCAATGTCACTGATTACAGCTTATTTTTAGCTTTAACCTTTTAAATATTTCTACTATATAGGGCAGTGTTCAAGGGAAGTGGTAGCTCAGAGGGTTATGGCAAGGGTTAATATTTAAAAGTTACTGATCGGAAAGTCGTCGGTTTGAGCCTCAACTCCACCAGGTTGGCAATGTTGGGCCCTTGAGCAAGGCCCTTAATCCTGTCTGCCTCAGGGGTGCTGTATCATGGCTGACCCTGCACTCAGAGCACAGTTACACTGGGATACGCAAAGAACGAATTTCACCGTGTAGTAATGTATATGTGACAAATAAAGGCTTAACTAACTCTATATACATTATATGTATACATATTATTATTTTTTTAATTATACACACTTCAGGAAAAGAAAAACTTGTATAAATATTTTAATTCTAAATTCATTGCTATATGTTATGATAATATGATAATATAAATATGATATTAATATAATATACACCATACTAACTAGTCTTGTCTCTTCTCATTTAGTCTTAATTTAGTCAGAAAATCGAGTTTAATTCATTATTTAAAGTAAAATGAGATTTTCTAAATTACAGATAGATATTAATAGGTGAAATATATCGGGTTTTATGCTTGTCAGTCATAAACCTCACTTTTCCAGATTTAGCTTTAGCTCAGCAGGTCAGGACAGTCCAAAAATATACATGTGAATTAAATGAATATATATTTATATCTTACCTTCAGGATTATTGTCCGGGTCAAAACGCTGCCCACAACCTTTATTATAACACAGCACAGACATAATAAATCCACAAAACCTCAGTTCTCTCAGCGAAACAGAAGGAAATTATTTTTTTTGTTTTGTTTTGTAAAAATGAGTTGAAGAGACGCGGGCAACCGACACTGTGTAGCGCTGCTATTGTGAGAGCCGGCTCGCGCACGCGTCGACAGATTTCCGGGAAACCTCGGAATGTTCCGGAAACTTCTCGAACGTCCGCCGAAGCGGCTACGGAGGCGAGTTCGGCTACTTTCGGTTGCCATCGTACGCGCTCGTGTGTGTTCGGGAATCTTCGTACAAGCGTTTGAAAACGGACGTTCGAGAACATTCGAGTAAAATCAGGAAATCTTAGGGCAGAGAGCGAGAGAGAGAGAGAGAGAGAGAGAAAAGCTTTAAAATGTATTGTACTTTAAAGATGGCACTTATATTTAACAAACCGATAAATTACACAGGATGTGAAGTATAAATCAGTGGATTTATGAATATATTATACAGCAAGTGTGGAAGTAATTGAGAGAACAGAGCGAGGTGAAACAATGGCAGACATCGCTCGTTCTTTTAATATGAATTGTTCAACAAGATCATGGAATATGTTTTATACTCAAATAACGTCTCATTACCACCAAGGTATGACTCCCTCAATCCAACTCGTCAAACCTTAAAGCAGATGGACTACAGCAGCAGAAGACCACACTGAATGCCTGAGAAGTCACTGAAACCGAGACTGCAGTTCACATGTATGCACAAAATTTGCTAAATTGGACAAGAGATGATTGGGAGACTGTTGCCTGCGCAGATGAGTCTCAATTTCTGGTGCAATATCTAGATGGTAGAGTCAAATTTTGGTGTTATCATGAAGGTGTTGATCCATACCGTCTTGTACCAATGGTTCACGCTCGTCTGGTACTGGTGGGAGGAGATTTTCTCGCCACACGTTGGGCCCATACTACATTCTGAGTATGATATAAATGCCACAGTCTACCTGAGGATTGAGCTCCTTTAGACGACGAGATGAGGGTCAGGGGTAGCTCAGTGGTTAAGGCATTGGACTACGGTTCGGAAAGTCCCAGGTTCAAGTCCCACTACCACCAAGTTGTCCCTGTTGGGCCCTTGAGCAAGGCCCTTAACCCCAACTGCTCAGGTGTATAATGAGATAAAAATGTAAGTTGCTCTGGATAAGGGCGTCTGCCAAATGCCTAGATGTAGGATTGCTGTTGAGTATGTCAGTCCACAGGATAAGTGCTTTTTTTTTTTAATGAAACTTTGGGGTAAACACATGCAGCCTTACTAATTCTTACCGATTAAAAAGAAAAATGCTCAAAGCTGAAAGGAAGCACCGATAGATACATTAACATGACATTATGAGCATTTTGAATTAATATAAAACTTAAACAACATGGATTTTTCAAATGTAAACAAGTTTTATTTTTTATATCACAAAAATAGTAATGGACCATGAGGCAAGGGATGGAATAAAATGGAACTGGATTTGATAGCATATGATGGGGTAAGTTCAGGTGGGATGAGTCAAGATGAAACAGAAGATGATACGATGGGTAGGGAGAAATTGAGATGGGATTAAATGGGATTGAACATGACAGGTCAGAAAACGACAGGATGCAACAGGATGGAATGCAACGCATGAGGATGGGATGTACGAGGATAGCAGGAGTCGAAGGGAAGATGAAGTAAAACGGGCTGGGAGAAAATGGGATGAGGTGGGATAGAACGAGTTGGAAAATAATACAGAGTCAGAAAAGGACAGGATGGGATGAGATAAAATACAATAAGAGTCAAGATAAAATTGGGGAAAATGGGATAAGATGGGATGGGACAGGAAAGGACGGGACAGAACCAAAGTACAGTGTAATGGGATGGAACGAGATGGAACAGGATGGGATGGGACAGGACGGGTTGATTCATTTAAATGTCTGTTGGGATGGAAATATATTATTATGAAAATAAATATATAATAAATTTATTATGTATTACATAAACGCCATTTACTATTTTAAATGCATGGATCACAAGAATTTATTTCCACAAACTTTGCTTCAGACAAAAATCTAAGTCACAGTATGGACGGGTGCAGCTATTTAAACACAAAAGGCCGCAATTTATCATAGTTAATATACGCACATTCAGGAATGGTTGAGTTTTTGACAATAAATTAAGTCTTTATTTAAGATGCATTTGAAACTAATTTAGAGGTTATAACTAAATATGAGATTATTTGTCCAAGTACGTGCTGTGAGGCTAGATAATGGAAATCACTAGGAACGACCCAGTACGATGTCATGATACCTGTGCTGATTCCATTTGCATTTCTAATATGTAAATATATTATAATTTTATGAACATCCCAATTCAATATTTTTAATTTTTTTTAGATTGTCAACCTTTGCGAACAAAATTCGCTCCTACCACAAAGACTACTGTGCTACCTGCCCTTATGAGAACAGATTACTGTAGGATTATAGAGGAACTGCAACATTTAGTCACCTCAAATGCAACATATACATAAAAAAAAGGCAATTCATCACTGAATTGATTTTTCTCCCCATCTTTACTAAATATATTTGAATATAAAATGCTACAATTAATAAACACTGCAGCTCGAATTGCAATTGCAACTTGTGTCATAATGTAATCAATGTGATTTTTAAATCAAGCATGCAGGAACAAAAACTACCACATTTAAAGCTGAGAGACAGCACCATGTCATTATTTCACATCAATAGACACATTATCACGACATGAGCATTTAGATAAACTTACACAATATGCATGGGTTAAATGTAAACAAGGAGTTTTATTATTATTTTATAATATTTTCTATTATTACTCAATCTGTTTGTCTGATTAATGTCTTTAGCAGACTCGTGTCTGCTTTACGGGGACTTTTTTTTTTTTTCATCAAGAAGCCAAAAAAAAAAAAGGAGCAAATCTCAGTAAAGAGAACAAGCCAGTATCCGCTCAGTAGATGATGTAGTGAGTAAACGCTCGAGCCCACTCAAAAGCAAGGAGTGATAGTGATGAGAAAACACTGTTTTTAGGACATACATCATTTTGCACGAGTGACAGTTTTTCCCCCACAAACGTAGTGACAAGGCTTACAGAGCTGGATAGATTTTCTTCCCACTTGTAGTTCCAGGATCTTCTTGCTTTAGACCGAGGGGCGGAGCTAGCTCTACTGAATGCAACAAAATGAGATCTAAGTGCATCTCTTGGCAGCAACAAAACATGATGCAAGTGCATAGGGACGGGGCTAAAGACGCCATCCTCCTCTGATTGGTTACGGCATGCACGCTGAGACAGTGCGAGACAACATTTGACTCACCTACCAGGAGAGAACAGAAGTAGACATGCTGTCGCTATGGCAACACTCCGACTAAATGCCACTCATGAACTTTAAATAAATAGTCTTTAAAATCTAATCTGACAAATAAAATTTAAAAAAACTACCCAATAACCTGCAATCACACAATACAATGTGCATTTTACCAGCTTGGAAAAACACCCACCTACTATAATTCCCTGCTTACATCAATAATAAATGAAGCCTACGCTCATTAAACACTCATCCAACATCCTCAGTCCTTTTGTCGATCCTTCATCGTGCATTCCTGCTCTCTTCCAACTCCTTGAGACACAGTTGCAAATTTCTACACCGCTCAGGTATGGCGTTTTTCTTTTGTACAGACTTCTTAATGTGCTTGATCACGTCGTCCAAGCCCTTCGCTTCGGGGTGATACTGAGGCAGCAGGTGGCCGCGCAGATACATCTCCGCCCCGCGGGTGGCCAGTCCCAACAGAAAGTGCAGGAAAAGGTCCAAGTCTCCGTCGCGGCGGGAGAGCACGAGGTCGATGGCGGTTTTGAAAAGCTCGCTGACGGGTCGCTCTGCCTTCACCCTCCCAGCATTTGGCTGCAAAACGTTTTCTCCCGCCTCCCGAAACCTGACATAGACGAACAGGGCTGCCATGAATTTCTGAACGCTGGGGTGGACGAAACGAAAGCTCCGCCTATTCCTTCCGGAAGCTTCATGCGTTTCGGATGAGATCCCGCTCCGATGCGTGACCTCGTCCATCTCCAGGACCGATTGCTTTACGTCTTCTTCGAAAAAGACGACCTGTCCGTTAAACGTCATCCGCCGTGCCAACTGACCCATTTTCATCAAGAAGTCTTTATCGGAGTCTTTCCACCGCGACGCTTCGAGCCCGGTGCCGACATAGCGCTCGATCTTCCTGTTCGTCAGCACAATGACGTACTGTGTGTAAAAAGTGGCGAGTGCCGGCTCCGGATCCGTGATCCCTCTGTTCGTTAGACGCCGTTCGTAAACGAAGGACACGATCCAGGAGAAGAGCGGCAGGTAGCAGGCATCGTAGAGCGCCGGAAAACCCTTGACGTGATCCAGGACACGTCGACCTAACGTCGGGTCTTTGGTGCGTTTGGTGAAATACTCGTCCTTCTGCGCGTTCCCAAATCCCTTCAGCACGGTGAACCTGCTGATGCAGTTTTCCGGGATTCTACTCAAAGCTGAGTAACAGGATGTGATCCATATGTGGGCGCGGGGCAACAGGTCCCCTCTGATCAAACTAGTGAGGAGGGCGTCGGCACGAGCCGGAGTCGTGATCTCTGTGACGGTCGGATTGTTCTGGAAGTCGAGGGGCTGCCTGCAGAGCTCGAGAGCGTCAATGACGAAGAGTGCGGCGCATTCTTGGGCCAGGAAATCAGCGTGCTTGGCTTCGGGATAGAACGAGGAAAGGAACTCCAGGAACGTCTGCTCCGAGTTCCTGACCAGGTGAAGGTCACGACCCGGGAGGGCGAAGACAAACTGGAACTGGAACGTGTCCATGGACTGGACGCGCTCCTCTGTCCAGTCCATGATGAACGTCTGGACGTTGACGGTGAGGCCGATGGCTGGGACGCCCGTCGTCGCGACAACCCGGACTTGACCTCCGCCCTCGGCGGGAGTGAAGAGGTCGGTGATGCGAATCGGCGTCTCCTCGTTGTTTGGCGTTTCGGGGACGATCGGGGTTTCTACGTAGACGTGCCTGATGTAGCGCTGTTGCCCGGGACGACAGGTTCCCTCGTAGAGACTATAATAACGCCGCTTGTGGCTGGCTCGTAGCTCATATTGCACCAAGGCTAGAGAGAGAGGAAAAGAGAGAGATGCTAATTATCACGTACATTACAGCAGCTATCAGCAGTGCTAACCCGCGCTCTCCCTCTCTGAGCCCTACCTCTCCTGCACACACTCTCCAGCGCGCCGGCGACGTCACGCTTGTTGATGTCGTGCAGCGTGCGTACGGTGATGTGCAGCGCCTCTCCTCTGTCCCATTTCTCCAGCATCCGGTCCACCACGGCGAGGACGTCCATTTCACCCTCCTGCTTCAGCTGCCGGAACTCCAGCTGACCTTTACACTGCGAGCACAGAGTGCGCACGAAACACCCCAGCTCCAGCCCATTCAGAGTTCTCAGGGAGTTCAGCATGGCCTAATCTCACACACACGCATGCACACACACACAGGTCAGAGCGGATACTGCAGAAACAAAACACACAGGTCACTCGTTCTTTACATCAAAGCTCTTAAGACTAAAGTTTGGTGGCACACGCTCACCGTGAACACATAGGGCAAGCTAAGTTCGTGTGCTGGATCCGTTGAGGATGCGGGCGGGGGCGGGGGTGTGGGTTCGGGAGCCGTCGACTGTGGCTGGATATTCCTCCTCTGTTGATTTTGGGGTTCTCTCACAAACACAAAACTCTCGGTTTCTTCAACCTCCATCACTTCTTCTGGTTCTGGCTCTTTCCTGAATCGCGCACACACACACAAACACAGACATGGAACTTAAGAACATACACACATGCGTACATACAGTGTACACATTTTTGCTGAGTGACGGATTACTATGACTTGGCGAAGAAAAGCATCAATTTAAAAAAAAAAAAAAAACTGACTGGTTAATCACAAAAATTCAGAAAAGGAAAGAGGTCAAAAATAAGGAAGGAAACGTTGAACAAAATTGATTCAGTGATGAATCCCGATTCTTCTGCGTGGCGATTCACCCATCACCACACTGACTTCAAAATCGATGTGGGAAAAAAATTCAAATTCAATACCGAGTGCAGAGGATTCCGAGCAGTGTAACAGAAACGCATTTTTTGCCGTTACATTATCAAAAATCGCTCGTGTTAAAAACCTCAGATCTTAGTAAGAAATTAGTCTTAAACTCACCTCATTACACACACTTACACTCAAAACTCAAAACACTGCTTGCGCACATTAGTTGTATGTTGTAATTTGGATTGAGGAACAGATGAATAGAAATTGATGAATGAATGGAAGAGGTGAAGAAAGGAATGAGGAAAGACAGGAAGGAAGGGAGGAAAAAAAGAGAAGAAAGGAGAAGAAAGAGTGAAAGGCGGAATAAAGGAACAATGGAGAGAAGGAAGAAATAAATGAAGAATGAAGGGGGAAAAAAAGAAAGAAAGAGAGGAAGTAAAGATGAAAGGAAGGAAGAAATTAAAACAGGAAATAAGGAAGTGAGAAAGACTGTAGAGAGTGAGCAGGATGTCGTGGCCTCACACAGACTAATAAACAGAATCATTATAATTTATAATAAACCATGTGTGTGTTCATTTTCTTCCAGAAAGAAAGAAAACAGAAGGTGGAAAAAAAGTGGAAAACGTTGCTGTTTCTGTAAAAACTGACGCTGTAGAGTAATTGCTTGCTAAGAAATGTCCCAGTGAATGTGCCAAAAGATGCGTGTGTGAGTGTGTGTCAGAGCGCGCGTGTGATGGTGTAGCTACCTAGGTGCAGTAATGTAGACTCCCTCATCATGGATGCTGGTCTGTCGGTCTTGTGTGACAGAGGTGATGCCGGTTTCTGGTGAGTCTGGCCGATGAAGCTTGACCCTGTCACACAGACACACACAGACACACACAGACACACACAGACACAATGAAAGAGAGAAAAAGCAGGGGGAGATAAGTCAAAAACAAAGCCTTCATATATTTTCAGGTCACACAATATACAATACTGTCACACACACACACACACACACACACACACACACACACCTTGTGGGTAAAGTTAGTTTAATGATGGGTTTAGGAGCAGCAACCTGAGGCTCATCATCATCTTCATCATCGCTACACATGGAGCCGTAGCTGCTGGGCGGCCGCTCCAATCCTCCAGTAATTCTAAAAAAATAAAAAATAAAAACACACACACACACACACACAAACACAAAGAGAGAGAGAGAGAGAGAGAGAGAGAGAGAGAAACAAGACAAGTGATCAGTGTACATGGAATTAAATAAGAATTAAACAGGGTGCTGTTATAGGACCACGTCTAACAGCGTCCTGAAGTCACCTCATACAACTTAAGCAGTCTCTCTGCATTTCTCTAAAAAAAAAAAAAAAAACACCGCTTGTCATTAAGTGGTGAAAGTGTAAACACTATTCTGTTGCTTCTGAAAACAGAGCGTTATAAAGCGCTGACACTAAAGATTTGTTTATAAAAAAACAGTAATTATTAAATAACTTTTCAACCAAATTATCAATTATCACCTGTAAATTCAACTCTTTTTTTTTTTATTTTGTTTTGTAAAGATTGAGGAAAAAATTTATTCAGTTATGAATCGCAATTATTTTGTGTAGTGATTCACGAAATCAGTTTTTTAAAGAACTGTTTCTATGTTTCAAATAAGGATGAACCGGTCGGTGAGTGAGTGACCAGAATTGTCCGTTTTTCAGTTCGATTGTTCGTGACCGGTGATCTTCTGGTCAGCCTCAGGTATAAATGATGGTGTACCGAGCACAAAAGCTTCCGAATGGCGCAACAGAACCGCATTTTTTGGTGTTACACCTGCTAAAAATCTTGTGCGTTAAAATTCTGCGTTCTTCTAAAATTCTAAAAATCTGCCTTAAAATGACATTTTTATTTCATTTTTATCTGTATAGCGCTTTTAACAATTATCAATGTCACAAAGCAGCTTCACACAATCAAAAGAATTATGGAAGTTTGACTCCTATCTGCCTTTTCCTCTAAACTTTATGAGTAAATTAGTCTCAAATCCGCTCATTACAAATGCTTACACCAGTCTCAAAACACTGAGTGCTAACTAGACAATAATCGTGTGTGTTAGAAGCCCTGCATGCCTGCACACTCACTTTGAAGGCATTTGAGATGTAAAAACATCACCATTTTTATAATCAAATAGGTGGTTAATCATGTTAAATATTCATGGCACGGTGGTTTAGTGGTCAGCACTGTCGCCTCGCACTTTCAGGGTCCAGGTGCAATTCCTGCCTCGGGAACTGTATGCATGGAGTCTGCATGTTCTCCCAGTGCTTGGTAGGTTTCCTCCGGGTACTCCGGTTTCCTCCCAGATTTGAGGTTAGTTTGTATTGTTTAAATGCTGCATTTGTTTTTTAAGTGAGAAAAACAATATTATAAGGAACAGGCTACATTTAATTAATCACTTATCTTTTATACTTATAAAACTTATAAAATCGTGAAACTTATATAATCTAATCAATATCAATACTGCGGTATCAGGAGATGACTGGTGATTCTCTTCCCTATTATTTTGTCTATTCTTAATAGAAATTAACAGTAATATACTGCTGTGATCTAAACTTAAACGACTTCTGTAGGTTTTTTAAAACATATATAATATATATATATATATATAATAATATAAAATAAGTATTTTTTACGTATTATAGTATTGCAAAATTTTATAATATATAATATTATATATATATAATATTATGCTTTTACGTTTATAGTTTATTAAAGTGAACTCACCTTTCGACTTCATCGTCGTTGTCACTCATTGTGACAGTTTATAAAACCCTCACAGCTTAAAAACACAAATTATTGGATTAATTGTCCACAAAAACACCACAGTTTCATCCTCTTCATATCATAAACACTACAGCACTTAGCAAACTGTCACACCGCGCGCTAGCTAACCAGGCTAAACATCTCCTCTGAGACAGACAGGCGACAACGTTTATATTTAACGCAACATTCAAACTTCCTAGTCAAAATAAATATTATAATAGTCGCGTATAAGTCCACTTGACGTGAATAAAAAGACTAAAAATGGAAGTTATTCTAAAGTTCAGCTGAGCTAGGATAACAATTTCTGGCCTGACGAGTTTTTCATTTCCGCCTGCGCAGTTTGATGGCGTCACGGGATCAAGTTCGCGTGGCGTCGCATCGCGTCATTAGTACGGATCACGTTACAGATCAAAAGTAAAAAAAAATTTCTCCCTTCGAGTCCTAAAAATATTTTTAACTGCACTTTAACAACATAAAAAGAATTATTTAAAGTTTTATTAAAGAAATATAATTTTGTATTATCACCACAAGACAAAATAAGAAAGCTCTCAAAGCTTATGCAGTCTTATTGTTTTCATTGAAACCACGTGACAACATACATTTATTCTCATACATTTTTTAAGAACTAATATGTTTTGACCCTTTGTGTATTAAAGTCATTTTGTAAAGCAGTTCATTCCTGTCCGCTATTTCGAGCAGCACTCCAGCAGTGCCTATATTCAGTATAACCTCACTGTGTTTATTAGAGTTAATGATGTCATTAGCGTTCACTTTTCAGGAAATACAGAGAGGCCCAAAACTTTTACACACACTAACAGTTATCTATTCCCTTTTTCAAAAGTTGTGTATTGTTGTACAATATAAAAGTTGTACAATGTGTAGTATTGTTTCCTTTAAAGATGTCAGTCATCGCACCGTCGTTAATGATATTAAGAGGGCCATAGACAATAGCAGACCACTGAGCAATGTTCCTTTTTTTTTTTTTTTTTTAACTTAACCCCGGTGAGACACTTTTGATGTTGTTGCTGGTTCAGGAATAACTTGGAATACATCTGTTGCAGCCCATTTCTTGAAAACATCTATGTGGTAGCTCTTGATGAACTAAATCCAGGCTCTCTCCACTCAAGTTCTTGAATTAGCTTTGCTTCAGTTTTCTTGACTGTGGTCATCCCTGTTGCTTGTGCATCTTTTTCTACTACAACTTTACATATACAGCACACTGCAAACAGCCAGCCGTTTCTGCTACGACCTTCTGTGGGTTCGGTTCCTTGTGAAGTATGTCTTCTGGACAACTGTCAAGTCAGCAGTCTTTCCTCTACATGTACTGAGTGAACTGCACATGCAAAATATACATGGCATTTACAGTATAAATAGTAATTTACTCAGATTACAAATTAACTATTCTAATATTTTGAGATACTGGTTTTCATGAGCTATAATCAAAAATTTTAACAAAAAGGTTTGAAATATTTCACTTTACATGTAAAAAAAAACCCAGAATGAGTTTTTTTATATAAATTATAAAACAAAATTAACTTTGATATTAAATTTTTTAAAATATATATTTATGAGAAAGCTAAACAAGAGCATAATGATTCATGAAAACAGGTATCGTGACTGTTAGATGTTGGTTTTTTTTCTTGGTTATAAAGAACAGTTTTTTTTATAATTTTCATGCTGAAAGCCTCCATAGATTCCTTGTGTACCTATAATTAGTGTATTATACTTGGCAACAACAAAATGATCCTTATTTGAGAAATGGAGTGTAGTGTAAAGCAGTGAAATGGAAAATAAAAGGGCACACTATACACGCTGTAATTTTAACGGAATTTAATTTCTGTACATGAAAACGACACTTAAAACGTGAAAATGAAGCAAAGAACAGATTATGCAAAAAGGCAAACATTTAAAAATGGATGAAAACAATCCAAACGCAATATACTGATCAGCCATAGCATTAAAATCACTGACAAGTGAAGTGAATAGATTTTATCATCTTATTTCAATGGCACCTGTCAAGGAGTGGAATATATGACGCAGCAAGTGGACAGTCGGTTCTTAAAGCTGGTGTGTAGAAAACAGACATGACTGGCAGAGTGTCTCCAAACTGATCGGTCTTGTGAGGGTTGCAAGCCACATTCGGTGTGACGGCTAACCCTTCAGTCTAAATCCAAGAGCTACACAGAGTCCCCATTCTCATTCTGTCCACTGCTGAAAACACTTAAATGAAGCACATGAGCATCAGACCACCTACCTAAACATTGTTCAGCAACTCCCTAATGGCAAGATAATGCAGCCTGACACACACAAAATATTCAGGAACTGTTCCAGGAACATGGAGTTCAAGGTGTTGACTCAGCTGCTAAATTCTTCAGATCCTCACTCCTCTGTAGGATTAATGGATCTGCTGCTAACATCTTTGTGCCAGATACCAAGGGGTCTTGTGGAGTGGAGGTCCTGATGGTTTAGAGCTGTTCCGATGGCACAAGGAGGTACTGACAATATTAGGCAAGTAATTTTACTCTTATGGCTGATCAGTGTATATACAACAGATGAACTGCGAAATCCACACTGCTGGAAGTCTTGGTTCAACTTTTTTTTGTGATTGCAGGATCATGGAACATGAGTAACAGACAAATATAACCACAAAGAAAGAAAGAAAAAAAAAAAAAAAAAAAAAAACAAGGGGGGAAAAAAAAAAGCAAGTATTGATTACAGATGATTCTGGATATTGACAGATTTGTGGAAATATGTACAGGAATAAACTAAAGCACATGAGACTGTTCTATGAATATTGGATTTCTTCAATTATTTTAAACTGCTCTTATGTAAGGAGGTGCTGATGATCGGTTTTATGATGTGCCAGTATATACAACATGTAGAACATAATGGAAGAGATGGTGGTCAGACGCTGACTAGTTAAACAGAGGGATCAATTCCTTCCCATTTGAGTCATATAGGATAAGAACAGCAGTCTTAAGGCAACTTTTAACTACATACTATAACTTTAAAAGTATACATAGGTGCAGTCTGTAATTATCAAGGGTCCTACATGGGCAGGATGAGCATTTAATACCCAGTGGCAGAAATTTCCACGTGGTTTGGTTGCCTACACGAGCAATAAGTGCGTTTATATTCGAGAATTTCTTCTCAGGGGGGCTTTGGAAACGAACAACATGCATACAAATACAAAGCCAGAATTAGATAAGAATTCTGCATGAATAGGAGGATAAAAAAAAAAAAAACATCAACAAGGATTTAAGGAAAACTCAAAATAGGCGGGTTTTATGAATCTCCAGCCAAGTAAAAAGTTTTCAAAAAAAAAAAAAAAAGTTCCAAGTCAAAACACAAGACAACAGCACCACAATCATGCGGCATTTCACTTGCCTTTGGACTGGCAATCATAGGGCACATGTCAGCCCTATGTCTTCAAGTTTTTACTGCCCATACACACTACACCACTTTAACAAATTAAAATAATCCTAGCAAAAATTATTTCCTGAAGCTTGATAGCTTGGATCCCTGAAAAGAATGTAGTGATTTTATCCAAGATTCAAGTTATTTTGGTTTCCGCAACAACTAAATCAAATCCAGGCAAGATTTTGAGATGAGCAGTAAGAGCAAAATTCCTCAGATTTTATATTAACATGTAAAAAAAAAATCCACAACCAAACATTCAGTGTATATAAAAAATAAATCAATACCCTGACATTGCACTTTGTTTAGAGGATGAGGAAGGAAGCAGTTTTACATCTTCATCCTGAATTTCATCAACTGTGAAGAAAAAAAACAATACAGAGTGAGACAATGTTTTATTACAGGACCAAAATGAATCCTGCTTCCCATATGAACCTGGTGCAAAACAGAGTACCCCTTGTTCACACTAGCAAGAGAAAAATCACTGTTTATCCATAGGCTGATTCATTTTTTAAAAATTATTATTATTAGAATGTTTCCTGAAATCAAAGTTCAGTTAGTGAGAATGGAAGTTCAGGGTACTGTGTCATGTGAATTTCCTCATTGACTGTAACACCAAATACTTCTAGTGCCCCAGATGTTTTTAGTTTCCCACCACATCCCCGTGACCATGACAGAAAACAAACGAACGACATGCAAACCCGAGTTACCTGTTTTAATCACAGCAAACCGCTAAAAGACGGGCTCTGTTCAGGGACACACGGCTCACGTTTAGTGTAAGGAAATTAACCGTACACGCTCACACAGACGTCTTTGTCCCATATTAACACAATCCATTTTGCACATCGTATAGACTTATTGCTGTTCTGATGCACTTCAACACCCTACGTTCACTCTCAACCTCTGACCGACACTCGCTTTCTCGTCATGAATGTACAGAATCAGTTAAACAGGATTGTCAGGTCGCGACATCTACAAAAAGGTTAGGGATGTTGGTTGTGAATTTTTGACTCACCTTTTTCGCACTGCTGGTGATCTTTGGTGATTTCCCGCTGGTGGTGCGTGGGGATTTGCGAAGCTTGTTAAAGCCGCGCTGCAGCCTGCTGTCGCCACGCACCACTTTCTTAGGAGTATTATCGATTATAAATGCCATGGACTGCCTCCGATCAGCCTGAAAAAATAAAATAAATAAAAAATAAAAAATCATTGTACCAGAGTATCAAAAGTATTGTATATACACACAGACGAGACACAAAGAGACTGACCGGAGAAGGCGCAATGTTCTGCGAGCTGGCTGAACGAAGGTTCCTTCCTTTAGGTGTTCGAGGAAAGCAACTGACCATCTTCTTTGCCTGATGAGGGGAAAAAAGGACAAGGTTTTAAAAAATATTTCTAAATTAAAGCGCCTTTTGAAGTTCAAGGTCAAACTGCGCAAGTCCGCGAGTGCCCTTACCTCAGGTGTGTCCAAGTCTTGTACTTGCCCCGCAGGTCGTTTAGGCGCAAGCGGACTGCGAGTGGATCGCACCTCCCGCGCTTTGGAGACTTGGGGTGCTCGTTGCGGAGGGGCGTGGCTATGAACAGGAGCAGCAGGTGGCGCTAGAGAGAGCCGGTGAGCAGCGATGGAGTCTTTGAGCTGAGACGGGATCATGGAGGCACGGCGGATGGTCTCGTCAGGATCGCCGGTGCGGACGTCCTCGTCGGTTACGGGCAGGTGCGAGAATCCCAAGCTGGGCTGCAGGAGAGAGGAGAGAGAGAGAGAGCAGGACAACCACAGAAATTATTTACTCATGGCTACAGTGCATAAAAGGTTCAATCTTCTGGTTATGGTTTTTAGCTTGCGTTGCAGGTTCGATTAGCTAGATGTTTATTTGTAGCTAGTTAACTCGACACCAGCTGTGTATGAAACTCGGTAGCAAGTGCACCAGCTCACTATTTTTCAAAGATCAGTCATTTGTACAGCCAATGATTCTATTCTATAAAAGCTAGTCATGTTTGTACCCTGGACTCCAGAGCGTAGCTGCTCTTCAAGTGAGGTAAGCACGCTTTGTTACGCGACTGCAGCTCCGCGATCCTCATCCAGTCGTCGGCTATGTGTTCCGGCTCGTTCTCGGATCCTATACAGAACGCACTGGAGGCTGCAGACGGAAAAAAGATTGTTGTAAATTGCCGCAAAAAACAAAAACAAAACAAAAAAAAAAACACACACAGCAGATGAATAGAGACAAACAAAGAGACAGCAGAGGACAAGCAACAAAAACAGGAAACAAAAAACTAATAAAATGTTTGTTTTTTTTAAAGATAAATATTTTTTGGCCTTTCACAAGAGAAAGGCAAAAAAAAAAAAAAGCTAGAAAGAAAGAAAAGATGAATACAGTTAAATGAATCATCTCACCGCGTGAAGGAACAGTGCCGTGAGCGTTGCTGCGGCGATACCCAGGAAGGCTGAAAAGTTTGTTGGGATCCTCAAAGATCTCTGCTGAGACCGGGCGAGTTTTGTGGGAAGCGAGATTGGGCTGGGACTGAGCCGAGTGCAGGCTGAAGAACGATTCGTCTGCCTCTGCAGCGCCACTTAGAGGAGTTTTCTACAAAGAGTATAACCGTGTTTAAAATATTTAGATATAAATTCATTATAGCAGTTATAAAAATGCCACTAATCTCCAGATAGGAAAAAGAGTCAACAAAAGTAACATTTATGTCATTCAGATTATGAGGTAGAGGTTCAGGACAGCGCACTCTGTGTGATGACAACGACATGTACAACGTTAACTTGTCCCTCACCTTAGTCATAGTGATGTTGATGACCTGCGTGGTACGTCGTCGCTGGACCGAAGAGCTCGGTTTCCGCGCTGAATCGAGAGTTAGCTCGCCGAGTGACGTGATGCTGCTTTCTAATTTGTGATCTTGGTTTGCGGTGTTGCGCGCCTTGCCCCGAGGCATCATGGGAGTGAAGTACAGTGTCTCAAGAGATCCTCCATCTTGAGCACGGCGTTTGGCTGCTAATCGTTCTGAACTGCGGACCAAAGGAGTGCTGGCCTCGCCAGGCACCGAGTGTTTGCTGATCAAAGTGAGAAAGAGTAAGAAAAAAGGAAGGAAGGATCCATTATACAGCTCAAGTTTTTGTGACTGTCAAGAAATGATTGTATGTTGGCCCATTTTGCCAACTAGAAACCAGAACATTACCTGTTTAGAGAATCGTCCAGGTCGAGGTCCAGACTGTCTGTGCTGTCATTCTGACGCTTTTCAGGGATTTTCACGTAGACGCTTTCTCTGTGCTTCACTTGGGCACTCGGGCCTCCCTGCTTCTGCAGCTCTCTTAACTGACGGTCTGCGTAATTCAACTACAAAACAAACAAACAAAAAAAAATATATATATATATTATATACATACACACACGTCTTTGATAACATGTAGAACACCTTTTAAACACCGACCAACAAATCTAAACAAAACATGTCCTTGCAATACACGTTGCGAGTCTTTATCATCAAGTAAAAATTTGGCAAAGCTCTTAATTGTCACATGACAATCCAAGACACACTCAGCTAGACCTGGTTAATTTAGCTTAACGCCATTTTGCTAAACCAAACATTAACATCTGGAACAAACTTTGAGTTAAAGGACGTTTCGTCTACCTGTGTCTCCAGACTCGTGACCTTTAATGTTAAATTTTTCTCTGATGTCTTCATCTTCTCCAGCTCCATGGAGACAAATTTTAGCTCAGCTTTCAACGCCTTTGCCTCACTCTCGCTTGATTGCAGAGAAGCATGGAGGTTCTGACGTGCTTCCTGCTCCTCCAGGAGTTGCTGTTTTTTACCGTTGTAATGGGTTTTTGCTTTTTCTACCTATAAGGAATAGAAAACGCAAAAGAGCAACCAGTGATGCTCTGAACCTGAAAAACTCCACCGTGTGCCATAAAAAATGGGGGGGGATAATAATAATAGTTAAAAAAATATATTAAAAAAATCAGATGATCCTAACCTGTACTTTGTAATGCTCCACAGTTTCCACCTTCACCTTGAGCTGCTCCTGCAGTTCTTGGTTCTGTTTCTCTTTCTTATGGATAGCTTCTTTTATCGTCTGGATCGATTCATTCTGTTCTTTGAGCTTCGCCTCAAACCCTGCTCCGAGTTTCTGAGAGGCTTCACACTCCCGCTGAAGAGACTGGTTAACGGAAGACAAATGCTCCTTTTCTTTTTTCAGTGTCTTGACTTCCTGCTGCAAGCTGCTCTGTACATCATTCAAAGCATCCTGCTGTGTCTGCAGGGACAGGTTGACCTTGGTAAGGGCATCTTTCTCCTTAGCCAAGGCTTCCAGTTTCTGATGGAACTCCTCAAGCTCTTGTTTCCGCTTCAGTCGCAGCTCAGAAACCGTCTCCTCCAAGACTCCATTAGCCTGACAGACATCTTGCTTCTGCTTCTCAGACTCCTTAACCTGGTCTTGAAGTAAAGTCAGCTCGGATTCCCTTTCGGATACGAGTTTAGATGTTTCTTCAAACCGAACTTGAAGTTCAGCGACCTTCGTCTCCAATTCAGCTCTTAGAGCCTTCTCGGATTCTTCAGTGCTGATCCTTGAAGCTTGTTGCTGGTTTATTTCTAAGTGAAGACGGCTTATTTCAGCCTCTCTTTCATTAGCTAGTGTTGAAAAATTCACAATCTTCACTTGTAGCTCTGCAACTTGGATTTCAAGCTCCTTTCCTCGCTGTTGGGCGACTTCTTTGACAGTGACCAGTTCTGTTTGCACCTTCTGGGCTGCCTCAAGGTCTTTAAGAAGGCACTGGTTCACAGAAGCAAGATGATTCTTCTCATTCTCCAGGGTCTCCAGATCTTTATGAAATTTCTCTTTGTTTTCTTGCAGGTCAGCCTTGAAGGCATTTAACTTCTCCTGTTGCTCCATTTTCTCTGCCTGGAGTTTCTGCTTCTCTGAGGAAAGATGTTCCTTCTCCTTCTCCAATGCTTCTAGATTTTTTTCAGATTTTTCTTTGGTTTCCTGCAGATCAGCCCTGAGGGCGTTCAGCTCTTGCTGTTGCACAGTTTTCTCTTCCTGCAGGTTCTGGCACTCACTCTGGAGCGACTGGTTCACTACAGCAAGGTTTTCCTTCTCATTCTTCAAAGTTTCCAGATCTTTCTCGTATTGGTCCTTGCTTTCTTGCAGATCAACCCTGAGGGCATTAACCTCCTCATACTGCCTGGTCTTCTCTTCCTGCAGGTTCTTGCACTCACTCTGGAGGGACTGGATCACAGAGGCATGATGTTCCTTTTCATTCATTAAGGTTTCCTGATCTTTTTCATAGTTTTGTTTGGTTTCTTGCAGGTCAGTCCTGAGGGCATTCAACTCTCCTTGTTGCACGGTTTTCTCTTGCTGCAGGTTTTGGCACTCAGCCTTAAGGGACTGGTTCAAAGAAGAGAGGTGCACCTTTTCACTCTCCAAAGCCTCTAGATCTTTTTTGTATTGATCCCTGTTGCCTTGCAGATCAGACTTGAGGGCATTTAGCTCCTCTTCTTGCCCCATTCTCACTGACTGCAGGTTCTGGCACTCACTCTGGAGCGACTGGTTGACTACAGCAAGATGTTCCTTCTTATTCTTCAAGGCTTCCAGATCTTTTTCATATTGATCTTTGCTTTCTTGCAAATCAACCCTTAGGGTGTTCACCTCCTTCTGTTGCCGAGTCTGCTCCTCCTGTAGGTTCTGGCATTCACTCTGAAGGGACTGGTTGACAGAATAGAGATGTTCCTGTTCTTTCTTCAACGTTTCTACCTCTTGTCTGTACCCATCTTGGACATTCTGTAGTTCTGTCTTGAGAGCATTCAGTGTCTCCTGTTGCTCCTTCACCTTCAGTTGCAAGGTTTGGCACTCAGACTGAAGAGACTCGTTCACAGAAGAGAGGTGCACCCTTTCGCTCTTCAGAGCCTCTATATCTTTTTGGTATTGATCCTTGTTGGCTTGCAGGTCAGACTTGAGGGCATTTAACTCATCTTCTTGCACTGTTCTCTCTGCCTGAAGGTTCTGGCACTCACTCTGGAGCGACTGGTTCACTGCATCAAGATTTTCCTTCTCACTCTTCAAGGTTTCCAGATCTTTTTCATATTTGTCTTTGCTTTCCTGCAGATCACCCCTGAGGGAGTTCATCTCCTTCTGTTGCAGAGTCTTCTCTTCTTGCAGGTTCTGGCACTCACTCTGGAGGGACTGAATCACAGAGGCATGCTGTTCCTTCTCATTCTTCAAGATTTCCAAACCTTTCTCGTATTTATCTTGGCTTTGTTGCAGGTCAGATCTGAGGGCGTTCATCTCTTGCATTTGCAGAGTTCTTTCTTCCTGGAGGTTTTCGCACTCACTTTGAAGAGACTGGTTCACAGAACCAAGATGTTTCTGTTCCTTCTTCACCATTTCTAATTCTATCCGGTACCCATCTTGGACACTCTGTAGTTCTGCCTTGAGAGAGATCAGGGTCTCCTTTTGTTCCTTGTTCTCTACTTTTAAGGTTGTGCACTCTGTCTGGAGGGACTGGTTTATTGAAGAGAGCTGATCCTTCTCATTCTTCAACATCTCCAGATCCTTTTCAAACATATCCTTGTTTTCTTGCAGCTTGGACTTAACTGCTTTTAACTCCTCAAGCTGGCCAGTTTTCTCTGCCTGTAAGGTCTGGTACTCACTCTGGAGAGACTCCTTCACTAAACACAGATGTTCCTTTTCCTTATTCAAGGTCTCTAGATCTTGCTGGTACCCATCAAAATCTTGCTTCTGCTTGCTGCAAAGCTCAGCCACTCTTCTCTCCAAAGTTTCCTTGGCCTGACAAGCTTCATTCGCAAGAGCCTCTTTCTGTTGGTACAGGAGCTCCAGTTGCTTCAGCTTTTCCTCTGTCGATTCCAAAAGCTCATTTTTAACTGCGGTCAGATGCTTGGCAGACTCGAGTTTTCCTTTCAAATCCTCTACTTTCACAAGTTCTTTCTGAAGAGCTTCTTCTGATTTTTGAAGGAGTTTCTGGTTGCAGTCTTCCTGTTCCTTCATCTTTTCACAAAGAGAACCAAGCTGGGTTTCTCTTTCAGAAGCGAGACTAGTAAGCTCCTGAACTCTGGCTTGAAGTTCGGTTACCTCTCTTTGAAGCGCTTTACGTTGAGTCTCCTCAATTTCCTGAGCTTTTGCTCGGAGATTCTTTTGACGCTGAACTTCCTCTTGAAGCTTGAGAAGCTCCGATTGTCGTTCTGTAGCTAGCGTGGTGGCATCTGCTAGTTTATTCTGAAGCTGAGCAAAGCTTTCCTCCAGAGATTTGTTCTGTGCTGCTAAAACAGAAAATTCACGTTCTTTTTCGAGTGCAAGATCCTGTTGGCGAGACATTTTTTCTTTGAGGAAACTGATTTCATTTAATGACTCCTCCAATTTCTTTAAATGTCCATCAATCTCCTGTTGCAGTTGCGAGGCCTCCAGTCTCAACGTCTGCTCCTGTAGTTCATGGGCCTCTTTTGAAGCCTTGAAGCCATTTTCCAAGGTAGCAACTCTCTGCCTTTCCACTGCAAGTTCTTCCTTTAAGTCCTTTAACTGCTGAGCGAGATTTTCCAAAGATTTAACTTTCTCCGAGATAAGTTTCTCAGCTTCGGCAAGTTGCAACTTCAGGTTTGCAATAACATGCCTCTGGTCTTCAAGTTCCTTCTGGTGAAGTTCATGCATTTCAGCAGACTTTACCTCAACTATCTGAAGGCTGACCTTAAGGGACTGGATCTCTCCTTCTTTCTGGTCAAGCGACACCTTTAAATGCTGAACTTCTCGATCTTTGGACTCCACATCCTGGCTCAATTTTTGTGAAAGCTCTTCTACCTCCAGGAGCTGCCTTTGCAAATCATCTGTTTTATTCTGAAGTTGGGCCAGTTCCTGTTGTTGTGTGACGAGTTCTCCGTCTTTAGAAATAATTTTTTCTTTCAGCATCATCAATTCAGATTCGCTTTGCTTCAGTGACTCAAGAGTTCCCTCAATCTTACTTTGTAACTCCGATATTTTGCTCTGATTCTGCGTTATAATTTGCTGCAGTTCCATCTCCCTCTCCCCTTTGGCCTTACTTAGTAAAGCCAGTTGTGACTGGCTTTGATCTCGCTCCTGTGCCAGACTTGCTTTAAGGTCTATTCCTTGCTGGGTTAACTTCTCTATACATGATTCAGCATCAAGTTTCTGGTGCTTCAGTTTACGAAGTTCTTGGCTCAGCGCCTCTAGTTCAGCGAACATCTCATGAGCTTTTTGCTCCTGTTTTTGAAACTTTTCCTCCATTGAAGCTTTCTGCTCCTCTTTCGCTGAAAAAAGCTCATCACCTCTTTGTCTCTCGGCACCAATCTCAGTTTGCAGATTTGCAACGGTATCATCCAGAGCAGAGATTCTGGCTCGGAGACAGGCGTTGTCCTCGACCACTTTATGATGGTCGGCCAACTTCTTTTCATACTCCGCAAGAGAAATTTGGGCATTGTTTAAGTCATGCCTGACGGAATTAAGAACTTCCTGCTGTGTTGTATTTTCTGCCTCCATGTTTTCACACTTTGATTGTAGCATATTAACCAAACCCTCCAAGGACGTGACTTTAGCCTCAAGCGCTACACGTTGCTGTCGAAGCTCGGTGGATGTGGCAATCTCTGCTGTTAGCTGAATTTCTAGTTGTTGAAGATGAGCCAAATCATTTTCCAAACCTGCTATCTGGGACAAAAGACTTTCCTGCTTAGACCTTGAGGCTTGTTCCTCAGCTTCCTTCTCAGCCTGTAAATTGTTAATCGACTGCTGAAGATCGGAAATGCGTCCCTCCAATTGCAGAGTTTCCTTTTTAAACGAGCTTCTCTCTTCTGACAATAGTGTTTCAATGTCCTTTTTCTCCTTCTCAAGAAGGGAAATGGTTTCTTGGAGTTGGGAATGCTTTAGAGTTAAGTCTGCGAGCTCCTGGTTCAGTTTCTCCCACTGCAGATATAAAGAGTAACATTTTTTTTTATTAAAGAAAAACACTGAAACAAAAACACTTCTCACAAAACCAACACTAGTAAACATTGGAAAGTGAATAATGGAGTTAACTTTTGGAAGCAGTCGGTCATCAGTAGATAGCCAATATAAAAATCTCTCAAAGTCAACATAATGTTGGCTGATTTAATAAAAAAATAAATAAAATAAAAAAAACTTATGTTCATAGTCTAGTGAAAAAAGTCCACATTTGTGTTAAAAGCGGTCCTCAAAACAAAAGTGCAGATGTTTGGCATTATGAATTTTTGAAGGAAAAAAAAAAAAGTTACTCAGGACCACAACACCTACCTCTACTATGGGTCCCAGAACTTCACCATTCTCTTGGGGTTGTTGGGAGAGTTTAGCAAGCTCCTCCTCCAAAACGGAAATCTTTCCTTCCAAGATCTGAATTTGCTCAGTAAGATATTCCTGAACAATGATGTGGAAAATGACAGATGTCAGGAGCAACAGAGAAAATGGCAATTTTGGATGTTCAGTACTATTTAAGAGACATGGCAATAGTCAGTTACGCTATACACCGATCAGCCATGACCTTAACTTGACCTTAACCCACAACGCTTGACTTTCAGCATTTTGTGGCCCAGACAGCCTAGACGTTGCCATCTACGCGGGTGAACCCTGAGTGCCCGTGAGCCTGTTGCTGGTTCACTAGTTGACCCTCCTTGGACCACTTTTGTCGTCAGGTACTAAGCACTGCATACAATGAAAACCCGACATCTACCGTTTTGGAGCTGAATCATCTAAACATTAAAGCTGCGCATATGCTTACAGTTTTTTTTTTTTTAACGCTTCCATCACCTTATAACAAACCAGGGTTATTCTCTTCATCTGTCAGGTGTTTTAATGGTATGACTGGATGGAGTATACTCCAATATATCTATACATACAACAGAACTGGAGTTTTGCGTTGGCGTGTCTGTACATTGAAGATATTTCTGGAACAATAATTTGTGAGGACGCAAGATGAGTAATAGAACACATCGATACGGTTTGGGGAATTTCTCTCGGTTTGTGTACGCATCACTTAGAAACTACTGAACACATTTTAATAGGGTTTTCACAGGTGTATTTGGCAGCGCTTGAGGTAAAACATAAGCATAAAATGAAAAAAATAAATCCCGACCTTCAAATTAACAATCCCCCCCCCCATCAAAAATTTAACAGATGGCACTGTACAATTTTTAAACTTAACTCCACGCAAACAAAGCCATGGGCACATCTAGTGTTAAAATAAGTTCTCATCAAGACTATGATTTGGTACATCATAATTTGAACACTTTCATGTAAATATGATCAACAGTACCTTGTTGTTACTGTATGCTTTTTTTATTCACTAAAATACTGTTATTTATAGTAAAAGATTTTGTATTTCCATTTTTTTTAATCATGTTCAAACCTGCACCTTCAACAAAGTGGTGGCTATTTCAGTTATTTAAAAGAACATACAAACTTCTTGATTCTTGGTGTTGAAATGTTCCCATTATTAGAAATACAAGACATTAGGAATTTTAGTGTGCATCTACCTTCTCGGTTAGAGCCTTGTTTAGCTCTCTCTGCAGCAAATCCATCTTGTTGCCCCACTCTGTCTGGGACGAATTATGAGCTTCTGTGAGCTCAGAGACCTTCTCCTCTGCCCTCGTGAGCTGGGTGAAGGCGTTCCTCACCTGGTGCAACCAGAGACAGGGCAGAATAGTCATGACAAATAAGAAAGCACAACTATTAAGACTATAAATCTTTGTCTTGTACCGATGGGGGGGGGGACTCAGCGATAAAGAACAACGATGACGATACCTGTGCGGCGAGCGTGCCGTTCTCCTCCGTCAACTCGTCGATCCGTCTCTCTTTCTGAGTGTTGTCCGTTTTAAGGTCTCGTGATTGCTTTAAGAGCTCATGCACACGTGCGAGAAGTCTAAAAGAGAGAGAAAGAGAGAGAAAAAAAAAAAAACACTGTGTTCAGAAACACACGTTCAGTCAATGGCGATTCAGACTAGATTTTATTGTGATTTATCAAAATCAGACTTAAAACAGTGGTTACCCATCGATCTTCTGCTGCAGTTCGGTCAGAGTAGTTTGGTGCTCCTTCTCCATGTCCTCCTGATCCCTCTGCAAGCGCTGCAACCGGTGCTGAAGCTGACTGATCTGTCCCTCTGTACAAGAGAGATTTATTACATATTAATATCCTCATTCACTAAAATGCCAAATGTCTTTTGAGGCTGTTTATTTTTCTAGTTCAACTTTAACACCCTTTACCTTTTTCTGAGAGGAGGCCGATGCGCTCGGACAGCTCACGTTCCAGCTCGTCTCGTACGTCCTCTTCATGTGCCAACTCCTTGCGCAGCCTCTTTACCTGAACCTGAGGCGTGCTCATCATCTCCTGTAATGGAGAGCTGCCACACACACACACAAACACACACACAAGTAAACATGAACAAAAAAAACATGCAGAGGCAATAACACAAAAGGTGCATAAGGTTAAGATCTGTTACCCATTGAATGAACTGGAGGCCACGGTGTCGAGCTCGACGAAGGTGACGAGTTGAGAGGAGCGTGTGCGGGAGAAAACGGGCGAGCCGTCGTCGCTGTAAGACGACACGCTGCTCACAGATGGGTTGTGGATCAGAGCTAAAAAAAGAAACAAAATGAACGTAAAATATTACTATTTAGCTTAGTGTATTAAATTAGCGTGTTATAATTATAAGACTCGTCTGCGTTCCTGGTTTTATAGAAACCCAAGAAGAATAATGGTTTTGGTTAAAGTTGCACCAAAACCAACAGCAGTATCAGATCGTGTCCAATATCGCCCCCCCCCCCATCTTTGTCCTGTTTTAAATGAGTTTTTTATCCTCCCTGCTTAATTTACATTGCGACTTCAGCACATAATGTTGTGATACTGATATTAATTATGAGTGACTTCCACAGTACTGACAGGGCACTATAAATACATTAATTACAATTGTTCCCTTTAATCTAATGTGGCTCAGATCTGATATTTTTATGGCAGTCTGAACACACAAGCCCAAATGTTTGACAGATCGTATCGGAGTCACTTTCATAAGTGGTGGGGGGAGGGGGCTTGAGTTGTAAAAATGAGGCTCTTACCCAAATATATTGACTGTAAATTTTAATAACCAGATATGTAATAATACATAACACTTATAAAACCTACACTTTTCTATCCCAGAAAGTGCTTCCAAAGCAAAGCCAGAAATTCTAAAATGTTCTTTTTGCACCGTGCTCCAGGACAACACCTGGTATTCAGCGGGTTTTAACAAAAAGTGGTATCGATGCAGCTAGTTTTAGCGGACAAACACTTACAGCTTGTGATGAGGAGTCTGTCCAAACCATCACGCAGGGACAGACCACTTGCTCCCTGCTGAATGTAACGGAACATGGTGGCCATCTGCAGCTGTGAGAGAGAGAGAGAGAGAGAGAGAGAGAGAGAGAGAGAGAGAGAGAGATCTTAAGATGCCATTTCTGTAAAAACATCAACACTCTTCTGGAAACTTCACCGCATTTGATTTAAGTGTTACCTCTGTTTCAACTTCCACTTTGGGGACCAGACTGCTGTTAACAAGTCCATAATAACACAGGAGCAATACAACCTAAAAACACACACAGTATTATTTTCTCTTATTTAAAGTTTATACATCGCTGCAAGCTTATAAGATATTTGTTCATTTCTTCAGTTTATTAGCTAATATGCTGGCTCCTTTAAATCCTGCACTACTTCCCAACAGCCACAAAGATACGAGGAAACACTTGAAATTATCTGCTTATGAAAGTGGGAATATTGTTACATACACCGCAGGCAGAATTTGATCTTTTTTAAACATTCAGAGGCACAAAAATGCACTCTTATGTGCACACACCCACCTTGGTGAGCTCCAACTCCAACATCTTCCCCTTTGCCAGTGTAAGAAGGATACACTCTTCGACATGGCACACACCTAGAAGAACAGGAGGAGGAGATGACGTGGTCACACATCAACACATAGATTTAAAGAGGGACAGACGGCTAGACGGATCAACCAGGCAGTCGGACATCTGTAAAGTAAAACTTACTGTGGAGGAAGTCGGAGACGAGAGACAGCTTTTCCGCTTGAGGCAGGTGCACAGGAGCCTGGTTAGGCTCCTCCCCTTTTCTGCAACAACCAATCAGCAAATATGTCTATTAGGAAAACTACTGTCCAAGATTTTAATGATGTACAGAAATTCTTGCTTGTAACACGACTTACAGTTTACACACGAGCTTCAGTAGTAGGTTTCCATCCTGCAGGTGTGAGACTCTCTGCACTGGCTCACCCAGCCGAAGCTCGTTAATCTGCACAGAGCATTTTACAGTACATCATGCATCAGGTTGTATAACAAAAGATGCGTTCTTATAATAAAAGTTAAAAAGAAGTAAGAGATAACGCAGACATACCCACACCAGAAGCGCCTCCTCCTTCACTGGATGCAGCGCCATGACTGTCGGAAGGACAGAGACAGTTAGAAGACATGACACACCTGCTTCTATTTTGACCAGTATGGTGATCCACAACAGTTAGGAGTTCACTCTCTTCACATCACAAAGAATTAACGTTTCCCAAAGCTGTCAGTTTTCAGTTGTCATTTTACGCAATGTCACTAAACAGGTTTCTGATGTCAAAATCAGAAAAACAGAAATCTGAGAATTCTTTGAAGATTGTGTAATTTCAAATGCAATGTAATGGTGTTCAGAGGCAAAGGCACAAAAATAGTCAGTGTCCGAATACTTATGGACAAAGCACCATGTGTTCTAATTGTATTGGACCAGCTTTTTGTCCAAATGTCAAACATTCATTTCTGTTCCGAGTCACATTGATTTCTCTTCAAAAGTTTGTACTGAAGGAAGTCGGACCGCTGCTTGAAGTCTTCTCCAGCACATCCCAAAAATAAGGCGGCCAAGCCATGTGTGAAAATGTCTTATGAACATTTCCTGGACCACGCTTTCATAATTTGAGCCTGATGAATCCTGGCATCGTCATCTTGGAATATGCCCACGTCAGGAGCAAAAATCCATTGATGGAAATACCTGGTCATTCATTATAACACAGGTCGTCAGCTGACATCATTTTTATGGCGACATAACGTTGCTGAGCCAAGACCTGGCCAACACAACCAATACAAGCAACCCCAGATCACAACACTGCCTCCATAGTCTTGTACTGTAGACACTCTCGCCTCTCCTTACCCTCACGCACACATCACTCTGAAACCTCTGAGTAAATCTGAGCTCATTAGATCACACGACTCTTCTCTAAAGCTCCGCAGTCCATTCTTTATGCTCATTACCAAACTGAAGTCTTTATTCCCCTGACTGCTTTTCTTAAGGCTACACAGCTGTTTAGTTAAAGTCCCTCAAGTTCTCTTCGCATTGCCCGTGTGAAAATGATCTTACCGCCACTGTTGTTTTTATAATTTGATTTCACTAAGTGCAAGTATGTCCTCTGATAATTGTTTAAGAAACGAATCAGTTAGGGTTCAATAACTTGTTTCCAGTTGAACCAAATTTAAGGCATGATTTTCTTAGGCAAGTCCGATAATGACATCACGTTTTTTGGCCAGGCGTTGTATAATAACGAAACAGATAAAATGCTAGAAATTGTTTGAGAATGGAGAAATATGCTTGGCACTCACTGATAGTAATAACTTTAAAAACTGACATTATAATGGAGTCAATATAAGACAGTATTGCTGTTATAATCTGCATAACCACCAGTACATACAATAAAGTTTTCTAAAAACTCCAGATGCTCCTGTGACAAGAGTACCAACACGATGTGCATTCATAATATATATATAAAAAAAAAAAAGTTAAGACTTTTTGAACAACGAATTACACAAAAACGAAATGCGCTTATATACAATGCTTTACGGTTTTTTCCTTCTCCATAATGAACTACATTTTTTTAAATCAGTCTCAAAATTAAGTACATTTTTACAGAGCATGTTAAGTATTCTCCCTTGAGCTTTTATTTACAATAGGTGTCATAAAATATCGTAAAGTTGTTGTTGTTGTTTTTTTTTAATCAGGAATACAATTGATCGAGTTAAAGATCTTATGTAGCCGAGGCGTTAGTTCTAGAATTCTCATCGTAGAGCAAACCTAAAGAAATGCAACATAACTTTTAAGTGCGGTGGATTTTATAGCGTTTAAGCGCGAGCTTGTCTGTTTTTATCTAAAATAAATAATGAGTTTCGCCCCCTCAAAGCGCCTGCTCATTACCGTATAACCCGATGTAAACACGCACGCTTGTTTCTACGGCGAGTTACATTTAGACTTGTTCTTTAATGTAATGTAATGTTGTTTACTGTAAGCCCACTTTACTGTTATAGCTAGTCATCTTCTAATAACAAACTAACTTTATTTTGCTAAATAAATTAAGAAACATTTATTTTTACCCAGAGGTCACATTAACTTTTAAACAAACTGACACAAAGACAGACTAATATGATTCAATTTGGTATAAATGCCGTGGAAACTGTAATTATCTTACCTTTTTATTGAAAAAAAATCCTTATAAGCTAACCATTAGTCTAAATGGTTTACTTTAATGTAATCTAACTTCATTTACTGTCCCCGTTACCCGTCGTCTCTCACTGCCGTTCTAACCGCTGCGCGTGCCCTATCTTTTTTTCAAATTTCGAACAAGTCATTTGATTGGATGCCTTCTAATGTGACGTATGTGTAAATCTTGCGTGTCATTGGCTGGTGCGAGACAAAACGAGCCAATGAATATCCGAAGTGTACGCGTCACACTCATGCCGGAAGTGAATTTCCCTTAAAAAAAAAAAAGTTAATCTACAACGATTATTATTCGTTTATTAGGAATTAAAATGTATTTTTATTAACTTTTATATCTCTAAACAATATATCTCGAAACATTTTTTAGAAAAAAAATGAGCATTTAGTTTATTTCATTGTCTCTACAATCTACACGTTCCATAAACATTTCGGGTTGCCATGTGCGCAAATTTCACTGTTTTATATACATTTTATTGAAGTTTTAGTATAAAAGGTTTTTTTTTTCTTAGTATTTTAAGCAAGCATTTCAATGTTTATTTTTCCATTTCACACACAATAGTCCAAAGAATGCACAGAATGCTACCTAAACATATATAAATAAAAATCAGGTCTGGATTCTGTGGTGGCGCATCCATGTGTGAAGATGATGTTTCATTCTGGCATCGTCATCATGGAATATGCCTGTGTCATCAGGGAAGAAAAGTTATTCTATAGATGGAGAAACCTGGTCGTATATTCAGGTCAACAGCTGACCTTATTTTTTACTACATAATGAATGGCCTAAACCTGACCAACAGAAGCAACACCAAATCAGACATAATTAGTCTCACTGATCCTTAAAGCTGCAGTCTCCATACCTTGAGTTCTCTTAGCATTGGGTGTGTATGCTTTTACTTTGAACAATAATCAGACCCCTGTGATTTCACCAAACATTTTAATTATTTCTCATCACAATCATTTTAAAAAATTGTCGTCATAGTTGAGGGGTTACCATTATCCTTCTCGGCTTTAATAATGCGTTTTACAGTTCTTAAACCAATTTTAGTGGTCTCAGCAGTCTCCTTAGTTGTTTTCTTTGCTTGATGCTGGACAATAGTTTGACCCTTCTGAAACAGAGGCACATCTTTGCCATGACCACAAGATACATCTTCTGCCATGATTGTTGGAGAAATGAGAAGCTATTCACTGCATCAGTTAAGGTTACAGGTAAATTCATACCAGATGTATTTTTATAATAAATACATTTCCCAGATTGGACACAAAACACGTTACTTGTATTAGTGACTGAATGTGGATTTGAACCCTGCAGCTGCCTACTAAAACATCAGAAGACTCTTCTTAGAGCACTTACTTTCAGAAGTCTTGTACAATCCTGCCTTGATGGGTCAGTGCTGGTCTGGTTGCAAAAGTGGAGGCTACCCTATACTGTGAGTAATGCTTTAAGGTTTTAATGTTAGGGCTAAATACAAAGTAATTAAGTGGAATAAATAATTATAAATGAATAAAATTCATTAAGGGGGAAAAAGCTGTCCAACTGTACCTGGCCATGAAAAAGTAATTGCCTCCTTAACCTAATATCTGGCTGTGCCACCCTTGATGGTAACAACTGAACTTTCCAGGGTAATAATGTGTTAGACAGTTTGTAATTTGTTTCTGGTCAACCTCCATAGTTTTCTTTGCTTCCTCCATGGTTGGTCAAGAAGGGAATCTATACGCACTAAGTTTGGCATAAAATAATTGCTGCAGCTAAACATTCTTGATCGCTGCAGTAATTTTTCAACCAAATACTTTTTATTAATTGGTGATCGACATGAGATGGTGATTTTAGTTTGGGCCATGAAGCATATCAAGCAATCAAAACTCAGGGTTGGAGTTCTGTATTGAATTTATTAAGTCTGTGGTAGAAATGACCATGTACACCTTCACAAACGTTATAATTGTACAGTCGTACAACATTCATCCATGTATAATGCATTTGCCCACAGAGACACACCCACACACTTATTTCAGTATTTAAACAAACTTTATTATTAATCAGAAAATTAGAAGGACTACACGCATTACCTGTAAGAGAACTGTATTTTACAACTGCCTGTATGTGACAACTGCCAGAAAAATCCGAAATGTTCCTCTTCCTCTACCCGTTACTGTAAAACACCTGTTTCACACTCAAACACAAACTTTCACTCCTGCTCCTCCTAAAGGACATTAGCATGTTATTAATATGTAAACAGGAGGAGGAGTTATGTCGCTTCACTTTCAGTTTGTTCATGTACTACAGGAACAAACAAGAGTTTTTTACAAATCTAGATATTTTACAAATATCCATATTCACAACATGTGAACAAGCCTTAAAGCTGAGACCTCAAATACCATGCTTTACTCACATTTATGCGGTAAATTCCATAAGGGAGAAAGAGGACACAGGTAAGCATGTTGCAACTCGCCCGCGATTCTGTAGTCCCCAGAGAGTTAACACGTCTGTCAACAGCTGTGTTTGAGTGTGCTGACAGCACTTAAAGACAGTGCTGATTCAAATAAAACTAAAACAAAAAATTAAGTTAGCATTCAATAATCAGTTACAGAACTACCTTCTTAACCATGTTGTTGAATATTGCTGCTAACTATCAGTAATAAAATACTCTGTCCAGCCAAAATAAAATGAAAGTCACAATCTAATATTGCATTGGACCACCTTTTGCTTTGATCACAGCCGTGGCATCGTTCCGAGAACTTACACAACGTCAAAACATTTATTTAAATCCAGAGTCACATTAATTTCTCTAAGATCTTGTAATGATGATGGGAAAGTTTAAACCTGATAAATCCTGGTGTAGACGTCTTGGAATATGCCCGTGCCATCAGGGAAAAAAAAAATGATCCATCACTGGATTATTATAACAGTGATCCAGATCATAACGCTGCTCTCACAGCCTCTCTTTTTGCCCTCATACCTCTAGTAAATTAAAAATCTTTATAATTTTTTTTTTTACTAATAAGTGGTCTCACTAATAAGTGGTTTTCTTAAGACTATACAGCTGTTTAGTCCCAATCCCGTGAGCTCTCTTCGATGTGTGTGGAAATGCTCTTACTCTGACTATTATACATAGCTGTGAATTCTGCTGCTGTTTTTAAGATTTGATTTTACCAAACATTTAAGTGATCATTCAAACATTTTCTGGCCATAAAAACTTACCCCCTTTGCAGTAGCCAGGTCTAGCTCCACCTGCACCAAACGCATTTTCACCAACTCTCTATAGTTAGAGAGTCTGGAACAGAGACGGAAATAAAACAGCACAGAAACAAAGATTTTCAGCTTTAATTCAAGAGCTTTAAGGAAAACATTGTATTAATTGTTTAGAAATTGCAGGAAATAAAATGGATGATCACAGAATTAATTCCTTGATAAAGAAAAAACGTGATCTTAGACCGTGTGTGTCTGAGACCAATTCGCACAGACCTACTCTCACCCATGCTGAGACCCACAGTTAGTGTAATTATCGACTGTAGAACTTTTAAGCCCTTTCAGTCAGTTGGTATTATATCTGTAATGGCCTGTGAAGTCATCAGAACTCAACCCTATCGAGCTGTGGTGGAAATAACTTGGATTAAACCTTGGATTGCAAGCATAAATATACAAGTATCAAGTATATCACAGCGAATTTCCGCCATAAGAAATAATGAAAACTTCACTGATTTGTTACACAACCCAAATACAACAGCTGTTAAAAGAACATGACTACACTTGGACACAGAGTAAAAAAGAAAAAAAAAAAATGCTTTACGTGTGCACACACACTGTCACAATGTTATAATAAACAGTACACACGCGCACAGATGTTGACTACACGAGTGACGCACGCGCACCGAGACCGAGCATGGGAGACGATTACCAACAATCCTACAGTGCGAGAGAGAAGAAACATTGGCTCGGTTGTGATCATGTGACGCCCGACAGACAAAGCGCAGACGTACTACTCGGATATCAAAAACAAAAAAAAAGGTACCTTTTTAAAAAAAAAAAATTTATCGTCTTGCAATTTTTTTAAAAAGGACTAAATTTCATTCCTTATTTCAATCTAAAATGCATAATTATATTTTTTTTCTTGATTCTTCTCTCTTTATGTTACAGGACATTTCATGAATAGATGGAAAAGTTTACATGAAAAAAGGTACATTTTCTGGGTGACCCCATACTTTTGACCTTTAGTATGCATGTCTACACAGCCTTTCCAAAGACGTAATAATGACTCTGAAGGCCTGAAAAATGTGGGGTTCTCTTTTACTGGACCTACTCTGAAACTAACACCTCTGAATCAACGCTGTTAAAGGTGAAGATTTCAGTATTTACCCATCAATGTCTTTGTGTAGCTGAGTCAGTGTGGCGCTGTGCTCATCGGGATCCTCCTGCTCCGGGGTCTGTTCAGACAAGGATTTAAAGCAAGATTTAACTTGTGTGCTTTCATGGTTTTTGTCACTATGCAATGTCCAAGATCTGTCAGTTACAGTATATAAAGTTAAATATCTCACATAAAGTTACAATTTATAATGGAACTGTCTAAAATAGGGTTCAAAATGACAGCCTTCACCAGGGACTGCAAAAGCTAAAGGAGTGTGTGAATGATATTTTCATAAGACTTTAACCAGTTGTAACGGGTAGATGGCGCTATTGCATTGTTGTGGGTCTTCATCTTCATTGCTGTTTAACAGGGCAGGGGGTTATCCAGCAGGTTTAAGGAAATAAATCTGCAAAAAGCTTAGCTTAGCAAAGAGTTCAATTTTTATACATACACACACACGTGGACAAAATTGTTGGTACCCTTCGGTCAATGAAAGGAAAACTCACAATGGTCACAGAACTCACTTTAATCTGACAAAAGTAATAATTTTAAAAAATTCTATAAATGTTAACCAATGAAAGTCAGACATTGCTTTTCAACACATCATGCTTCAACGGAATTATAAAAAAAAAAATAAAAAAAAAACTCATGGAACAGGCCTGGACAAAAATGATGGTACCCCTAGAAAATACTGAAAATAATGTGACCAAAGGGACATGTTAATTCAAGATGTGTCCACTAATTAGCATCACAGGTGTTTACAATCTTGTAATCAGTCAGTGGGCCTATATATAGGGCTCCAGGTCGGCACTGTGTTGTTTGGTGACATGGTATGTACCACACTCAACATGGACCAGAGGAAGCGAAGGAAAGAGTTGTCTCAGGAGATTCGAAAGAAAATTATAGACAAGCATGTTAAAGGTAAAGGCTATAAGACCATTTCCAAACAGCAAGATGTTCCTGTGACTACAGTTGCACATATTATTCAGAAATTTAAGATCCATGGGACTGTAGCCAACTTCCCTGGACGTGGACGCAGGAGGAAAATCGATAACAAATCAAAGAGACGGATAATCCGAATGGTAACAAAAGAGCCCAGAAAGACTTCTAAAGAGATCCAAGGTGAACTTCATGCTCAAGGAACATCATCAGCGTCAGATCGCACCATCCGTCGTTGTTTCAGCCAAAGTGGACTACACGGGAGACGACCAAGGAGGACACCATTGTTGAAAACAAATCAGAAAAAAGCCAGACTGGAATATGCCAAACTACATGTTGACTTCGGGGAGAATGTCCTATGGACAGATGAGACAAAAATGGAACTTTTTGCCAAGGCACATCAGCTCTATGTTCACAGATGGAAAAATGAAGCATATGAAGAAAAGAACACTGTCCCTACTGTGAAACATGGAGGAGGCTCTGTTATCTTCTGGGGCTGCTTTGCTGCATCTGGCACAGGGTGTCTTGAATCTGTGCAGGGTACAATGAAATCTCAAGACTATCAAGGGATTCTAGAGAGAAATGTGCTGGCCAGTGTCAGAAAGCTGGGTCTCAGTCGCAGGTCATGGGTCTTGCAACAGGACAATGACCCAAAACACACAGCTAAAAACACCCAAGAATGGCTAAGAGGAAAACATTGGACTATTCTAAAGTGGCCTTCTATGAGCCCTGACCTCAATCCTATTGAGCATCTTTGGAAGGAGCTGAAACATGCTGTCTGGAAAAGGCGCCCTTCAAACCGGAAACAACTGGAGCAGCTTGCTCATGAGGAGTGGGCCACAATACCTGCAGAGAGGTGCAGAAGTCTCATTGACAGTTACAGGAATTGTTTGATTGCAGTGATCGCCTCAAAAGGTTGTGCAACAAACTATTAAGTTAGGGGTACCAGCATTTTTGTCCAGGCCTGTTCCATGAGTTCATTTTTTTAAATAATTCCGTTGAAGCATGGTTGAAAAGCAATGTCTGACTTTCATTGGTTAACATTCATAGAATTCTTATTTATTATTAGTTCTGTCAGATTAAAGTTATTTCTGTGAACATTGTGAGTTTTTCTTTAATTGACCGAAGGGTACCAACAATTTTGTCCATGTGTGTGTGTGTGTGTGTGTGTGTGTGTGTGTATGTGTGTAATATATATATATTTATTTAATTATATTTTATTTGTATAGCATTCGTCATGGTCACAAAGAGCTTTGCAAAATCAAAAGAAAATTATGGAAATGTGTGAGAAAATATGTATGAATCAAAATGATCAGTTCGTCCCTTATGAGCAAGCCGAGAGCGACGGTGCTGAGGGAAAAAACAATAAAGCAATAATAACTAAGCTAAGCTTTTTGCTGATTTATTTCCTTAAACCTGCAAGGATAACACCCTCCCCCTGCCCTGTTAAACAGCAATGAAGAAAGAAACCTTGAAAGGAACCAGACTCAACAGGGAATGCATTCTCATCTGTGTGTTAACAGATGGCAGGAATCGATCCGCATACATACTGAGTACTAGGAGGCTGGAAGATCAGTATAACAGGAGATGTGCAAGTTAATATGGTGTCCAGTTTCATTATTCAGAACATGATTCGAGACTAAGGCTGCTCATCCAGGTTGGAGAAACGTCTAAACTCTTATCCGAAAGGAAATCTGAGTTAATTTTGACTTCAAGATCAGGTTAAGGAGTCTGAGAAGGAGAACCAAGATGCCTGTTAGGCTAACAGAGTCAGGCAGTTTCTGAGCTGCAACTCAAGCAGAATCAAGAGCTTGAGGAGTTCCGTCACCAACTGGAACCCTTGGTTAAGGAGAAAGATGCCCTTACCAAGGTCAACTGGACGCTCAGAATGACCTACAGAGCGGCTTGTTGAATTATTTACTCAGTTACCTTGTGGTGACATTTTTTTGGCCTTGTATTTAATTAAAAAAATATACACTCACCACCCGAGGCACATCCGCTCTGAGCATTACTACAACCTTAGAGAGTCTGGAACAGAGAGGGAAATAAAACACAGAAACAAAGACTTTCAGATTTAATTCAAAAGCTTAAAGGAAAACATTGTATGATTATATAGGAGTTGCAGCAAATAAAATGGATGATCACAGAATTCATTCCTTGATTAAGATCAAACGTGATCTTCGAGACTAGTTATCACTCGGAGTGTTGTGAGACTGGAGTGAGTGTGAGTGAACTTATACACGCTCATTATACACAAAGTTTGGAGAAAAATACAGATTGGAGGCTTTTTAACACATGATATTTGATAACGTACACCATGAAATGCTCACTCTGAAAATACCATATTTGAATTAAAGCTGTTAGGAGTTTTCAGTATTTACCGTTCAATGTCTTTGTATAGTTGAGGCAGTGTGTCGCTGCGCTCCTGTGGATTCTTCAGCCACTGCCTCAGCCTCTGCTGAATCTCAGCAAAGTCTTTGTAGGACAAAGAGTGTGAAGAAGACACAGTAAATCTAACAGACACGTCTACATTATATTTATTTTTCTAAGTCAGCTTATCAAAATGCTCTGACGTGCACATTACAGTGAGAGAAACACACTCTGATTAAACATACAAATAAGTTTTGTAATGTGGTGGAGACTGTTCTCCGAGAGGAGACTGATAAACTTACCCACTACTTTCAGATGATCGCTCATTTTCTCTTTTACGTCCTTAAAACAAAAGGAAAGAAACATTAGTGTACAACATGTTGTGGCCAAGCAAGTTGCTCATGACGGTCTGTTCTCAGCAACAGACAGTAAAAATATTCGGACAAGGATTTAAAGCAAGTCAGTTTCTGAGCTGCAACTCAAGTAGAAACATGATTTCCATCAGCAACTGGAAGCCTTGGCTAAGGAGAAAGATGCCCTTACTAAGGTCAACCTGTCAGTGTGAAGACTCGGAGCAGGGTTCAAGGAGAAGCTCTAAAAGAACAGAATGAATCGATCTGGACAATAAAAGAAGCTATCCATAAAAAAAGAAGCAGAACCAAGAACTGCAGGAGCAGCTCAAGATGAAGAAGGAAACAGTGGAGCATTACAAAGTACAGGTTAGGTAATCTCTTGAGACAATGTACTTCACTTGCGTAACGGCACAAACCAAAACGACAAATTATAAAGCAGCATCACGTCACTCAGTGCACCAACTCTTGATTCAGTGTGGAAGCCGAGCTCCTCGATCAGGAGACGACGCACGCACAGATCATCAACATCACTATGATTACGATAAGGGCCAAGTTAATGTTGTTGTTGTATAGCCTGCTGCTCCTGTTCAAAATCACAACCCTTCAGGGCAAGTATAAGACCTGGACACTCCTGAGAAGGGCACTCACGTGCTGGTGCCGTTCGACCTCTGACTTTGGTAGGCGCTTTAACTTGGAAATATTTTTAGAATTTTTTTTAGCTTTAATCCAAGAGCTTTAAGAAAAGTATTGCATTAATTGTTCACAAATTGCAGCCTCCAGGGTGTGTGTGTGTGTGTGTGAGAGAGAGAGATAGAGAGAACATGCTTGTGTGGGGCCTGATATGGATTGGCATCATGTACCATGTCTAATGCCCGGAGTACCCGGGACAGGCGACCCTGCACAGAATAACTGGTTTTATAGAGAAAGAGGGAGGGAGAGAATTGCAGCCATTTTCTACAACGCAACCCCAAGTATGCGGTCCAAAAGTCATTGATGTAAGTTAAGGAGGCCATCGTTAGGCTCAATCAACAAAACAGACCCATCAGAGCAGACCCTTTAGAAAGCCTTTGGGAATTTGGTTTATTCGTAAAAAGAAGGAATGCACTAGCAAGCTCAGCAACACAAAAAGACTTAGAAGACAAATAAAGTGGATCATCACCCACTCACAACATGCAGCCAAGTCAAGAAGACTCTGGAGGAGGTAGGAGCATCATTGTCAAAGTCACAAAGTTCTTTGCCTAATAAAGGCCAAAAATCTTACCCTTCTGAAACGGAACATCTTTCCCATGACAACAGAAATGAGAAGCAACTCACTGCATCAGTTAAAGTTAAACAACTTGTTGAAGCTGAACCACATTAATCACTGCAGTAATTATCCAATTGAACTCTCTTAATTATTTAATCAGTTAAATCCATGTGACAACTTTTTTTTTTGGTCCATGTATTTAGTAAAAGTGTACACTTACCCCATTTTGAGCAGCCAGGTGTGGCTCCACCTGCAGCAAACCAGCTCTGACGGTTTCTACCTTGTTAAAGAGCCTGGAACAAAAAGGGAAATGAAACAGCACAGAAACGAAGACTTTCAGATTTAATTCAAAGGCTTAAAATACGTAATCTTCGAGACTAGTGCTTGGGTCCTCCGAGTGGCGCAGTGGTTAAAGCGCTCGCCCTATCATCCGGAGATCGCTAGTTCGTGTGAACGTGTGTAATGAGTGGGTTTGAGTCGCTCACAGAGTTTGGAGAAAAAGCCAGATCAAAATATTTTAATGCCGGATTGTTAGATAACATCACACCCTAAAAATGTGTTTCTGTTACACCACTTGGAAGCGTGAGCACTGAGCACAGAATTGGTCATATCCAAGGCTGACCAGTCTGAAAACCATCTGGTCACTGATTAATCAACTTGTGCATCTCTATTATAAATAATAATAAAAAAAAAAAGAATTGGAGATTTTGGAGGCAGTGTGGCGATACATGAAACCTCACATAAAAGACTTGTAAATTAGCCTCCTAGTGGCGCAGCGGTAAAGTGCTCGCCCTATCATCCGGAGATCACAAGTTCAATTCCCGGGTGATGCTGTAACCTCTCGCAGCCGGAGGTCTAGAGAGAGCGGATTGGCCGAGCTCAGAGGGGAGGGATGAGAGGTACTTAGTGCGCCCACATTAATCACGGCTCTACAGCCAATCAGGGGCGCCCGTGAGCTCACGCAAGCGGAAGGAGCGAATAGCGCTGTCCTCCGAGTGTGTTACTCCACCCCCAATGGTTCGAGCGAGCATTTTGAAAAGATGCGGTCAGCTGGCATCACATTGTCCGAAGGAAACTCTTCGGCCCTCCCGACTGAGTGGTATTAGTAGCCTTAGGCTCCGTCCACACAAAGCCAGTGCGTTCCCTATCCGATCCGTTCGGCGTAGTCTCAAGAAATGTCTGTGTACACACAAAACCACTGAAAACGGTGTAGTATATATGACAGACCAGTATGGGGCGCTGTAATTTTGCCATAGAGATGCACTATACACGGAGATGAAGACTTTGAGCATTCGCATAACCTTGCACGCTGTATATCGCTTGTTGCTCATCACAGTTGCATAGAAGCAATAGATTTTGCTGTAATAAAGCTAGTATGCTTTTTAGTAGCAACACGAACACAATCATGTAGTCTGCCATTATTGTTGTTGCTGTTACGTGTGACGCAGCCGACACGTAATGTGATGACATCATCGTTTCACAAAATATACGGATTGGCTGTACACACGAAACCGCAAGGGTGTCGTTTTCAGATTTATCCACTTTGGGACCCGGTTTAAAAAAAATAGCAGTTTCAGTCTCCTAAAACGCCAGATCCGTGTGGACGAAACGCCAATACGATAAAAAATTTATACTTATACAGCGAAACGTGTCTCTGTGTGGATAGGCCCTTAATGTGGGAGCCCCCTAGTGACGGGGAGGAATTGGACACGACTAAATTAGGGAGAAAATCTGAGAAAAAAAAGAAAAAAAAAAAAGACTCGCAATTTGTATTTGAATCAGTTAGCTTTAGCTAAAGCGCTAGCCTCCGAGGAACTCCTTTAACGACACAAACATGTATAAATGGCTTGTAGCATGGTCAGGACTGTACAGGAACCTAACTCCCAACAGAGTTCCTGTAACATCCAAGTGGTATCGGTTGATGATTGTATGCACAGTTCCCACAGACTGTTGCATCACTTCTGCAAGCTGGTGACAAGGAGTGAAAGGTCCTCACTTTACCTCAACAAACTGAAACCTAAAATGCCAAAGGTCTGTAAAGCTGTAATTGATGCAAAGAAATGTTTCTCTGACAAAAGCAATTATTATGGGACAGAATTTCATTTCTTTAAAATAGGGCAGAATACTTTGATAGGGCAGAATTTCATTTCTTTGAAATTCTTTCTTCAATTTAAAAGCCATAGCCTCCGAGTGGCGCAGTGGGTAAAGCGATCGCCCTATCATCCGGAGATCGCTAGTTCGAATCCCGGGTGGTGCTGTAACCTCTCGCAGCCGGAGGTCTAGAGAGAGCTGATTGGCCGAGCTCTCTCAGAGGGGAGGGATGAGAGGTACATAGTGCTCCGACATTAATCACAGCTCTACAGCCAGTCAGGGGCGTCTGTGAGCTCGCGCAGCGGAGGGAGCGGATAGCGCTGTCCTCCGAGTGTGTTACGCCGCCCCCAACGGTGCGCGAGTGAGCAGTTCGAAAAGATGCGGTCGGCTGGCGTCACGTGGTTCGGAGGAAACACGTGATAGTCTTCGGCCCTCCCGGCTGAGTGGTAGTAGTAGCCTTAATGTGGGAGCCCCCTAGTGACGGGGAGGAATTGGACACGACTAAATTAGGGAGAAAATCGGGGAAAAATCCAAAAAAAAAAAAAAAAAAAGCCATAATTATAATTTTGTCGATTTATGTTACAGGACATTTCATAAATAGATGGAAAAGTTTTCAAGGAAAAATGTACATTTTCTGGGTGACCCTATACTTTTGACCTTTAGTATCCATGTCTACATAGACATGAGATGATAATGACTCTGAAGGCTAGAAAAATGTGGGTTTTTCTTTAACTGAACCTACTTTCAAACTACCATCTTTGAATTAAAGCTGTTAACGTTGGAGTTTTTAGTATTTACCCATCAAAGTCTTTGTGTAGTTGAGACAGTGTGGCGCTGCACTCCTGTGGATTCTCCTGCCTCAGCCACTGCCGAAACTTAGCAAAGTCTTTGTAGGAAAAAAAGGAGTGTGAAGAAGACAGTAAATCTAACAGACACCTCTATATTATATTTATTTAGTTAAGTAAGCTTATAAAAATTCTCTGACATGCACATTACAGTAAGAGAAACACACACTATGATTAAACATACAAATAGGTTTTGTTATGTGGTAGAGACTGTTCTCTGAGAGGAGACTGATTAACTTACATCCTGGCGTCAGATTCTCACTCATTTTTTCCTCTACGTCCTTAAAACAAAAGGAAAGAAATATTAGTGTACAACATTTTGTGGCCAAGCAAGTTGCTCCTGCCAGTCTGTTCAGCAACAGAGAGTAAAAATGTTCTGAATAAAAGTCAAAATAAAATTATGGAAATGAGTATGAAATTTTGAAACAGATTTCATTCTGAAACATTTTTAATTGGCACTTCTATTTTTTGTTATTTATTTAAAATGTGGATAATCTTATTTAAGTTTATGTGGAGAACAGTGATTTGCCGCTCCTTATATTAGTTTTCACATTTAAAAATAATGTGCAGCATTTACACACTACAAACTAACTTCAAATAGCCTCCAAGGCTTTAACTTTAAATTAAACAAAAAGCTACATTGTTACTGAGCAGCGCGTATCTCTGTCATCCACCATAACTATCATTTTTAAACAACCTTAGCAAATAATTCACTCCTATTAGTTTAGAGAGACAACTGTAAGATTATTTAAAAAAAAAAAAAAAGACAATATTTTACCTCCTCAAACTCCAAAGTCTCAAAGAACACTCTAACAATTAGACATGATTAAAGTGCATTTTACGGATTATTCCTTACACTTTTATTCGCCGTGAATGTCAAACCATCGCGTAAAGCTTTAAAAAACAAAAAAACAAATAGAAATGAGGAAAACAATGTATCCGGTTTCTATTAGAACCTATAGAGCTGCGACGTTACTTCTAAAATTGTCCTCTTACAGCAAACATACACACGTTGTTAAAAACAGACAAAAATATGCACTAATACGATGCAACTTGGTATAAATTCCGTTAACTCACCTTCTTATTGAAAGAGAACCCCTTCAAGTTGAGTATTAGTCAATATATTTGGCTTATTCTAACTTAATCGAACTTCGTTTATTTAACCTGAAACACGTTGGCCTTGGTGGGCTCCACGTTTTTACAAGGTATCGCTGGTGTAACAGCGCATGCGTAAATCCGTCCCACGCGGCACTTAGGCTAACCAGCTGTAACTGGAATTGTTGTAGTTTAACTTAGCACAAGAGATGTGAAACGTAAGAGTTGACACGTGACAATGTGTAGGGTATGAATGATGGTGTTAATTCAAATGCGTTTGCATAAAAATGAAACACAGCATTTTAGCTAAGCTAGCTAGCACGCTTGACTGTTGGTGTTGCTGTGGGTAACGTCAAGGATGCGTCATCCAGTTCTTCTACTGTATACTGTACATATAATGATTGCACCATATGCTCTTCTTTCAGTCGTTTTTTGAATCATAACTCATAATAATAATTACAGTTCAAATAGTTGTCATTTATACTAATTGACAGTTGTAAACCTTTCCTTAAATGTAGGAGCCAGTTCATTGTAAAGTTTCTTTGGCCACTGGATGGCGCTGTGACGCAATATAATGGTAGCGCCGGCGTATGAGCCAGGTGTGCGTGTGTGTGTGTGTGTCGGTAATTAGGCAACACACAGTTTTGACCGCACAACAGAGTAGCGTGTGGGAGGATAATATGTAATATCTACTATTCTATGCATTTTATCTAGATTATATTATTTTTTAAATTATTATAGAAAATAATATAAGCCTAATATAACCTAATACAGTAATTTGATCTATTTATTTATTTATTTATTTTTATATTATGTAGGGAAGATGTAGTATTGGCATCCACACACTAGAGGGAGCTGTGTTTACCCAGTGTGAGTCATTGTGTGTTGGGGAGCCCTTCTCTAAATTGTTGAGTTTGTTGTTTTTCTGCTAACAATAATCTGTATATTCATGTTATTTATGTCAACCACCAACATTATATGAAGTAGTTATTGGATTCATAGGACATTTATTGAAAGAGATGTGGCATTATTTTTGGTCATTTGGGGTTTTCTTTTTTTTTTTGTTATACATCATAGAATATATAGTATGTGATAGTAGCTCACTGTTTTGGGGAGATCTATATTGCTGGATCTAAATTAACTTAACTTCCCTGCTATGACATTCCAAATACCTTGTGCTCGACACCACCTAACTCATCTCAGCACGCACCACCTCCTGTCTTGCCTGGAACAGAGTTTCCTCGAAGGACAGACCCCATTAAAGCACACCAAACTCCCAATGATCAAACACGCTCCCTAAAGTCAAGTTGTGTAGTTGTTTCATCCTCATGTACTCCTGGGCACTCACCTATGACGATGCCAGCAGATGCTGGAGCACGTATGTATGCACAACAACCCATTCTGGCACAACAACCTCAGACTTCACCTCTTTGTGTGGCTGGTCAGCAAGGCGTAAACATCCAAGCCTCTGCGATGACGGCGCAACAACCCAGCTTTACACAGACACACCAAGTCCGAAATGTGTCAGTATTCGGCGGTGGTCCTGAGTGCAAAATACTTATTGAAGACTGGGTACGGGATATGCAGTATTTTCTTGATGCTGGAGGAATTAATGCAAATTTGCTGACATCTGGTGACCCTACAAAAAAAAAAAAGAAGGGGGGGACGAAAGGAACGCCTAGACTGGGAAAACCATTTGAATGGTCAAATGAATGTGAGTTTGTGCTGCAAACTGATGCATCAAGAGATGGTCTGGGGGCAGTCTTGGCCCAAATTCAAGATGGACCAGAACGATTGCATAGGGAGCCGGGGGTTAAGGCCACCTGAAACCCGCTACCCAGCACATAAGCTGGAGTTCTTGGCCCTGAAGTGGGCTGTCACGGATAAATTCTATGATCATCTCTATGGGCATAAATTCTCTGTTCTTACTGATAACAATCCACTCAAATATGTAATGAGCACTGCCAAATTAGATGCTACTGGCCAACGCTGGGTGTCACAGCTGGCCATATTTGACTTTGATATTAAGTATAGGCAAGGAAAGTGTCATTCAAATGCTGATGCTCTGTCAAAGATGTCCAGCCAAGAAGTCACAAAAGCCCTTCAGTCTTGCCCACAGTGGATCTCATCACAGCAGCAAGAACAACAAAGTGAGACCAAATGTGGGATGCAGGAAGAGGATAATAGTAAGCAAGATGACAGGACTGTAACAACCAAAGGTGAGCGTAGGGAAGAGGATAAGCGTCATCAATTTAAGGGGGCTGGAACTGATGCACTTTCTGCAATGACCAAACTGGAGATTAGGAGACATCAGAAAGAGGATCCTGTTGTGGGTACAGTCCTACACTATAAGACATTGAACCATAAGCCAAGACGAGGTGAGCAGGTGAACACTGGGAAACACACACTGCTTCTCCTAAAAGAGTGGAGGAGGTTGGTGGTCAAAGATGGAATTCTGTACAGACAAATTAGAGATGTTCAGGGAAGATGTTTTGCTCAGCTCATCTTGCCAGAAAAACTGCAATATTTGGCTAAATCAAGTCTTCATGATGACTCTGGCCATTTGGGATTTGAGCGCACTCTAAGTTTATTCCGGGAGCGTTTCTTTTGGCCGAAAAATGAATCGTGAAATAAAGTCCTGGTGTGAGCAGTGTGAAAGATGTTGCCTGAGGAAAACTCCCAGAGCTGGAAATAGGGCTCCCTTGGTGAGCATTCACACTCGCGCCCCTATGGAACTCGTCTGTATGGATTTTCTTGTCTTGGAAAAGTCCAAGGGGGGCATAGAGAATGTTCTGGTGGTCACCGACCATTTCTCACGATTTGCTCAGGCCTACCCCACAAAAGACCAAAAGGCTGTCACTGTGGCAAAGGTGCTGTGGAAGATTTTTTTTCTGTCGCTTTGGCTTCCCAGCTAGACTCCATGCAGACCAGGGATGCAATTTTGAGAGTGCGGTGGTAAAGGGGTTGTGCAAGCTGGCAGGAATTACAAAGACACATACCAGCCCATACCACCCACAGGGCAATGGGATCACTGAGAGATTCAATAGGACCCTGATGAACATGTTGGGCATTCTTGATCCTGGTCAAAACCTCGGTGGCATGAATACGTTGATGCACTGATGCATGCTTACAATTGTACGCAGCAACTCGACTGGTTTCTCTCCTTACTTCTTGATGTACGGCAGACACCCCAGACTTCCTGCTGATCTCATCTTTGATTTGTCAGCCACAAAAGATCCTTGCGAATACAGTGAATATGTCCAGACCCTGCAGGAGTGCTTGACCTATGCTTATGATCAGGCAGATAGAATGTCAAGGCATGCTAAAGATTTTCAGAAAAGGCATTATGATAAGAAAGTCAAGAGTGATATGTTTCAGCCGGGTGATCGAGTGATGGTGAAACTGTGTTATATTGAGGGGAAGCAGAAGCTGGCAGATAGGTGGGAACCACGTCAATATGTAGTGGTGAAGAAACAGCCAGGAATTCCAGTGTATGTGGTTCGTCCTGAAGACGGCGACAGGGAAAGAGTTGTTCACCGCAATCTTCTGTCCCAGTTTATGTTTTTCCCAATGGAAAGGTCCCACCCAACTCAGGAAGAGTCTGAAACTGAGGAAATGTGTGAAAGCATGTCAAGTTTTTCAGATGCAGAACCGGTGGATTTGGATACAAAAGAGGAGAGGGAAAGTGGTGCTGTAACACCATGCTATGTGCATGGATTCGTCTGATGCTGTGGAAGTAGGAAAAAATGAGTTGCAGCAGACACTGAGTGAAAAGCACGAGGAGCAGACACTGTCAAAAGACCCCAAACCTAAGGCCCCAGAACGGAGATATCCTGGGCGGGAAGGAAGGCCTCCAAATAGACTCTCCTTGGAGATGTACGTCCCTCAAAGTGAAAGTGACGAGGAGAAGATAGAGAGAGGAAGGAAAGTGTGGGAAAAGGCTAAAGTAAAGAAGGGGAAGCTCTGCCTTAGCAACACACAAACATACACACATTTAAACAAAAAGCTTGAGGTTTTAAGCTGACTTTATTTTGTTTTTGTTTTTTTTGGTTTGTTTTGTCTTGGGGGTTTTTATGTAGTTGGTTAATGACTGGGTTGGTTAATGATTGTTGAGTTTGTTGTTTAGCTTCAGAGCTGTTTTGTTCTTATGAGAAGGTAAGATGGGAGGTTTTTCTGCTAACAATAATCTGTATATTCATGTTATTTATGTCAACCATCAACATTATATGAAGTAGTTATTGGATTCATAGAACATTTATTGAAAGAGATGTGGCATTATCTTTGGTCATTTGGGGTTTTCTTTTTTTTGTTGTTATACATCATAGAATATATTGTATGTGATAGTAGCTCATTAGTTGTTTTGGGGAGATCTATATTTTTGGATTTAAATTAATATAGTTGTGGCTACATTTTTATTTCTGTATTTTGTTAAATTTCCATTTCCATGTATGATCGAAATGAAAATGATTGAGAGCTGTTTTGTTCTTATGAGAAGAAGAAAGCCCAATGAGGAGAAGATTAAGTAAATAAAGAGAGAGAGCTGCCCCGCTGTCGATCCAGCCACAAATGGTGTCCTCCCTTCTTCCTCATTCACCAAACACAACGCAGAGACTCGTTTGGGAGCACATAAAGAGGGTTACAATTATATCTATCTTATCTATCCTTCCTTCATAAAGAATAAACATGTCCAAAAAAGGCCCTGGCCGCAAGTCATGATTGAGCACAAGAACGCTTTGCAGGCTGGTAAGTAACTTTATTGTTGATAATGTACAAATGAGGTGACTAGGTAAGGTGTATGCTGACATGTTTTGTCTGTACAGATTTTAGCAGTTTTAAAAAAGATTCATATATCTGACACAGGGGTGTCATAATTAGATTAAATGGCTAATAATTAAAGGTTTATTCAACCTGCACAGCTTGCTTTCAACCTTTCCAAATTCTCTCACACCTCCCTACTACTCTGCTTCCTCTGCTCGCTTCCTGTAGCTGCCCACATCTAATTCAAAACACTGATGCCTGCCTAAAAAGCTAAAAATGAACAGCACCAACTTACAGTACTTCTCAGCTCTAATCACACCCCACACTGCACCACGTTCCCATCGAGTAACACAATTACACTTTTGGAGGTACCAGACAATAATCCAGTGAGTACTCAATTAAAATAATCGACAGGACATGCAAATACAACCAATACAAAATCTATTGAATATTGCAGGGGGAGGGGAAGGCAAACCTGCGGCAGTGGGGTGCACTTCTACAGATCATGACTGTGTCACTGGACTTCACCGGGCTTGAGGTATGATTTCAATTTTGGGGAAATAGCCTTCTTATTTAGTCCATAATGGATAATAGTGTAACTCAAAGATGTGGTGCTAATAGAAAAGAACACATTTGTAACAGGACCCAGTCACTGTACAGCCTGATAAATATTGAGAATTGGCTAAAGTAAATCTACATTGCCCAAATCCTGCTGTGCTACTTGATGTGTGTTTGACAGAATTCTCAAACTGTCCAGACATCTCTATACAACTGATCTTAATGAGCTGGATAGAGCTGGTAGAAGTCAAGATTGGATTGAACAAGAGAAAGCAGCAGTAAATTGATCCCAAGATGGAAATTCAAGGCAATACGCATAGGAAACTGGACCAGGAAATCCAGAAATTAAAAAAAAGATTATTATCCAGAAATGCATTTCTGATTATTTCAGTGCATGTTGTAACCCTGACTAAAACACATTATATTAATCATTGTTACAGTATTTTTTCTTTGTTTAAGCTTCAAGCTGACATGTGCTGACTGCAAAATAATAATAATAATAAACCCTCCCCTTTTCATGAATTTCCAGTACAATACAGTTATTGAATCAGTGACGTGAAACTGAAATTTGGGAGGATAATCTCATACTGTGTGCTACCAAAGGCAAATAAAATTCATGTACATGTGAATAAATTAAAGACTAAATCAAAACTAAATTAACTGAAATAATTTGCATAACATTCCTTATGTTAAAATGGCAGCATTGTTCCAATCAATATCCATAGAAACTCTGTGATCTATCTCTGTTCTTAGGCTGGCAATATTATTCATCACTGTACAGGCAAACTTCACATCACAGGCTCTGTCCATGGAAACCCTCAGGTGGTGCAGGCACTGAAATTGTGATTTCATGTGTTGTAGGCCTGGTGTGCTGGGGTTTGGTGTCCAAAAAGGGAGTTGTACCTGTACATGAATGCTCGTCTGAGTATTAAGGCTTCCTCGTCTAGTACTGTGTGTCAAACAAGTAAAGAACACAATTGTGTAGAGGAAACATGTGAATGGGATATACATTACTGTACAGTATATTGCTCTCATTACAAACTTATGTGGAACAGCCTTTGAACTTTATCAACCATTTCTTATAATCTCAGCAACTGCAATAATATACATATTCATCAGACTTCTGACAGCAATATGAACAGCAGTCTTCATAAAGACTAGCTATATAATTAGGCCTGACAGTTATAATGAACACATGACTGATTATAAAACTGATGATCGCAATGAAAATAACAGCAGAGTGCACTCCTCCATCACATTTATCAGTCAAGTGTCAATAAACTACATCACAGTTTTTTGGAAGTTGACAGGAAGGTGCTCTGCTTGATCTGTGCCTCTTGAAAAATGCCTGACCCGTGCATCGCTGCAAAGTGATGATATAATTATGATGTAAGCTTTTATTTTCAAATAACTGGCCAATTTTCAGTTAATTTATTTTTCAAAGGGCAGCACGGTGGTGTAGTGGTTAGCACTGTCGCCTTGCACCTCCAGGGTCCGGGTTCGATTCCTGGCCAGGCTCAATTCCCGTCTCTGTGTGCATGGAGTTTGTATGTTCTCCCCGTGCTTGGTGGGTTTCCTCCCACAGTCCTAAGACATGTAGGCTAGGCTAATTGGCATTCCCAAATTATCCGTAGTGTGTGAGTGAATGTAAGTGCCCTGGATGGATTGGCACCCTATCCAGGGTGTACCTCGCCTCGTGCCCTCTTGGGATAAGCTACAACCCCCCCCCCCCCCCCCCCCAATCCTGAATACATGTTAAAGTGGTATAGAAGATGAGCATGAGATTATTTTCAAATTCTTAAATATATTACTAAAAGACATTCAGCTCAATTTTCTGTCTGCAACAAACACATAATTGTGTAAACCAGTTCGTGAACACATTTTTTTTGTTTATTTCCATTGGTAAGCATATACAGTGTAATGAAAACCTTTTTAGAAATAAAGGCATATCACTATCAAGCACGGTAGTGGTGTAGGTGTATTTATTGAATCTTAATGTGGTAGAGTCTGCTTTTTGTCAGTCTTTTAACTAAAAATAAAATTGATCTAATAAGGTTATTTCTCTTAAGAATTGTAAAAAATATATACATATTACTCCTTTCACAAACAGTAAAATAAATATGTGATATTCACCATTAATGAAACTTAAATTATTTTCCCCTTGTATTTAAGTCGAAAGGCAGAAGACAGGGAAAAAAGACTAAAATATGCAGGGTAGTTCAGCCATAAACCAACTGTTTGACCTCACAAACACCAGTAGCACAATGGTGATGTCTGTTTCACATGGAGGGCACCTTCATGTGTCTCATCTGTAAGGGTTTGTAAATTTCATTAAAAAAGGATGTGTATTTTGTCCTGTTGTATTTAAAGTTAGAATACTCTGCCAGGCTAAAGAAAAAAAAAACCCACACACTAATTTTGCTGGACTGCATTTCGTGCCAGTTAAAGTCAAAAGGCTTTCTCAGTACACAACTTGTGGTAATGCAAGTGTTGGTGAATAACTGCGTATACAGTTCCCTCATACAGAGAAATGTTTCTCCTCTGCAAGTTGGCAAGAAGCTATTCATCGAGTTTTCAAGGATCAGGCATGGGGCTCTGTGGAACCTCAGAAGGGATTTTACATATTTATTTTACTAATAATAAAAAGTAAAAATTCTATATTTTATTTCAGTATCTGAAATGTTTAGTCACCTGTCCTGGAGAGGGGACAACCTCATTTACTATGTATTATGAATTTTCATATCAATAAATATTTTAAATACAGGTTTCAATCATTTTACTTGAATATCTTACAGGCCATGTAACATGAATAGAATATTTTCTAAAATGTGTCCTGTACTGTAGAGGGCACAACATTCTTATTAATTGTTTAACTGAAATTCCTTATTCATTCAACTACTTCAAGGTCATATGACCTATTGGCTCAAAATCCTTCCTAAACTGTGTAGTCACCTGTTCAGAAGAGGACACAGCCATTCTCTATTATCACTTTACATATTTATTATTAATTAATAAGTAAGAATTCTCTATTTTATTTTAAGTCATGTGACCTATTGGCTCAAAATCCTTTCTAAAATCTATAGCCACCTGTCCTGTAGAGGGCACAATCTTTTTTTATTAAGTGTTATAATCTTGTATATTTATAAATAATTTTAATAGAAATCTTAATGATTTTATTTCAATACTAATTTCAATACTAAACTTTTTATGGTGAGGTGGCCTGTTTTTTTTTTTGTTTTTTTTTAAAGTTTACTCACTTTTTAGAGAAATTTGCTGGACAAACAAAATATTTAGTTTAGTTGACAAATTGTGTACCCAGTTCAAAATCTTAAGTTGACTCAACTTGTAATTCAAATATTTAAGTCAGCTAGTAGTATTGGTTGTGGGCACAATTAATTATATTTCTCTAGGGTTGACTTTTCTACTAAAAAAAGGTAAGTTGTCTCCCATTGATGTAATTTGTTAAAGTGATTTTTTTAAATAGAAAAACAATGTTTTTATTAAAAAAAAAATACTGAATTAAAAGACAAATTATTTTTAAAAGAAACTTTAGTCTTCCAAAACTAGTCAATGTTCAAAGAGTGATCCGCATAAAACAGGATAATACATTCTATTTTGCTTAAAGGTCAATAAAATACCTGGAGACCACCAAATGCCTATCAGTATCTTACTGATTCTTTTACATTACAATATAATATTAATTTTATAAAACTAGCAAAGATTTGACTTTAAGACTATATTTCCCAAAGTGTCAGACAAAAAAAAAAAAAAAAGAGTCTCTATAGCAACAATGCAGTTTGTTTTTCAGCATATGAATCTGAGGGGAACTTGTCTCTCCAAGTCCAATAACAATCGTTAGGATGGCTTCATAGGTGTACGTCCAGTCCTAGTGGAATTCAATGTTTAGAGCACAGACCAGACCAAACATCACTCCTAAAGCTGCTGCATCGTCACCCAGGCCATCAAGGACTACTGACCCCTCCAACAGCTTGTTCAGGCTCCTCCAGTAGCTCCAGAAGACCATCCGTCACCCCTCTGACCCCAATCCTCCACAGCAGAGCTCTGGTTAAAGAAACAAGAGGAGTCTTGTAAAGACAAAGATGATCAATTTCACTGAATATACAGTTATGATATAAAAAAGTTACATATATTAATAAGGCTATATACCACCAGGCGTGCAAAAATGGGGTATGCAGTATATGCACTGAATGGGGGCGCCATTGTGAAAAAAAATATTTGAAAATTGTCTTTAATAAAGCTTTTAAAATATTTTTAAAAATTATATTTGTTAAGAGACTATTTTTGTTTAACATTTTAAACGAGTAAAAAATTTAATTATATTGCCCCCCCCCCCCAATAGTTGCCAGTCACGTATGCAAAATGGACAGAAGAGGGAAGAACAGAACTGATGTGCAGAACAGAGAAAGAAAATGAAAAACGGTGTCTTAAAGAGTTACAGACATACAAAATGATAGGTCAAGCTTACCAATCTCTTTTTATCTACTTTGACATTGCTGTCCTCATTTTAAGTTCACGAATATTTAACGTTATTGCCAGCGAGGCTGGGCATAGTGACCGTCCATTAATATACCAAATATCAAATCATTATTCCGGAAAAAATAGGCGTTTGGTTAAAAAAAATGTAATTTATTGTTAAAAATGTTAACTGAGGTTCTCACCACCAAGCACAACCAAGTTATTGGGCTCTTGCCTTATCCTCTCAGTTCGTTATGTTCAGTCCGGAAAGCCCTGCTGTGTAAACAGAACGAGACTAGAGTATGGATCCCACTACATGTTCATTCATACAGTATTCCAGACCCTATTGTAAGATTTTTTTAAACAGGATTCTCAAAACAGCTTGAAAAACCACAAAGTTTCTAAACATTATGCAGTTTAAATTTATTAATGCATGAGCTTTTTTTCTGTTTCTGTTGTAATAACAGTGCTAATGAAATTGCATCACTGTTTAGCAAATACAATCATTTTAATGCTTTGTACATGAGTGTTCATAAAAAAGACGAAAAAGATGAAGAGTACAGAGAGAAAGCAAATAAGTCAAGAGCAGGTGAAGAGAACAGGTAGGAGCTACCACACAGGATACTATGACTTAAAGAGGTCATGACATACATTTACCATTTTAATGTGTTTTCTGATGTACACTTACAGTAAGTTACAGTTTTTTGTGCACCAGAATTACAAAATGTTTTTTATAGTGCAGTGTACTCTTTTTCTGTCAAAAAATCAAGTAAAATTGAATTAATCTTGTCATGACCACTTTAAACAATATATATATTTAACATAAATTTGGGATTGATGATTTAAGGTATACATTTTGTGAAATATCTGGTTCACTTACTCAGCCATGAAGATGAGGAGGACAATGAAGCAATGATAGAAAATGAGTTCAGAGCAGGTGAAGAAAACAGGTAGGTAAAGGCCAGACAGGATTTTATGACTTAACACAGTATTAAGAAACATGGAGAATAAGTTATTGTAGCCTTAAGAAACAAAGTTTGTGAAACATCTATTTTGTTTACTCAGTTGTGAAGATGAAGATATGCCAAAATCCAGTGGCGGATTTAGCAATTTGGGGGCTCAAGGCGAAAAGGGATATGGGGCCCTCTGCATTCAGTGTGTTTTTAAAAGTCTTACCTTAAACTTCCCTTCACTCGCCATCCCACAGCAATCTTATCCAGATGTCTAGAACAGCACTGTAGAAAAACAACAACAACACAACATTAACAGGTTAAATAATGCACTAACAATCTTCTACAATTAGAATGTAACTCATTGTCAGTTTACATATCTGATACTGATACCTTTGTATTTCATCATGATCAGCAGACTAATAGCGGTTGGTTGATGGCCTCATTGTCTTCTACGCTGTCTCACTAAAGTAAGAAAACCTGTGACAGGTCAATGGAGTGACACAAAGAATACTTAGTAAATAATTACCTCTTATCTTTATCCTTGCCTTCCTGTCTTTGTCTGTGTCTTACTCTTCTTCACACTGTTTGTCTGTCTTCGTCTGTCCCTTTAATGCTTCTAATTTTATGTATTTCTCCTGCTACTTGACTGCTTTCTTTTTCTCGTTCCAATCCTTTTAATGCATTTTACTGTTTCTCATCATCATCATCACTATATTTACTCTCCTCATTTTTTTGTATTTTGTCTTTGCATCTCTCTCCTTCTCCTTTATTGATTTTATTTGATTTGGATCTCTCTCTCTTCTTTTTGCTTTCTCCTCCTCAAATGTTATTTTCATGACTTCCTTCTCTTCTCCCCTTTTGCCACTGTATTTCTCTAGCTTTTATTCTTTGTCCCTGTTTTTTTATTTGCTTTTTTCTTTTAATAGCTTAGTCTTCCTGTATCAAATGAGCTTTAGTGGGGGGAGAAAAACATAAATATTGGGGTGTTGGATTAAGAATAATATATATATATTTTTTTTTTAATAATTAGTCTTATTGTGTGCATGGCTGGGGTCAATAGTGTCGGCCAAGACAGTAAAATCTGGCCTTGCAAGCTTTGGCTTTAACAAACTTCGTTATTACTGACTCCATATCCACTTATTTTCTGACTTTTTACTCAATGGAGAGAATAGCACGTGCAGACAGCCTCTGTTGTGACATTGTTGACCTGAGTTACGGCGTGAAAATTTGTGTTACCTTTGCCAAATATCCTATTAATTGTCTGTTCTCCTCCCGGTATTTCCGTTTTGTCGGAACCACTTGGGTAACTCCGTTTCATGGCTGTAGATGGATGTAGATGCAACTCATGATCTTGCATACCCCTCAGCAAATGTGCAGTTGCGCCCCTGTATACCACCAGAGTGTAAAACACTGTTGCATTGTTTCATATTCATATGCGTTTAATAGTTTTCGAAGGTTTCATTTGTTATTCTTAGGAGTAACTACATGTTTGAAGTGATGTTTTAATAAACCTATTCGGTTTTCATACAGGTAAGTCATCGGATGGAGCCAAACTAACACGGACATTTTGATATCCAACTTACCAAGTACTAAAGCGCCGCTACTCCTTAACACTTCAGGGTTTTCTCGAAGTTTCGCTAGCTGAGTGCTCGCGCAGCCGTGTGTGCTGACGTTGAGCAGGACGCAGGTTGCTGGACAAAAGTCAGGGCGGTTATGAACGTTTAGCTCGCGGGAGGTACGCTGGTGTTCTATCACGTGACGCTACCTTGCTTGATCTATCACGTGACCCTACCTAGGCGCCGATCTAAGGGCGGGTGGATACAGCCGCGAAACCTGACGTTTTCGTGTTTTCTGTTCTGTTTTCGCGCATTTCTTTTGTTTATTTCCAAACGCAATGAAACACGGATTGAGTCGTTTTCCGATTTGGGGGTTTCTTATTTTAAAACACGAATCTGCTCGACAGTTTAACAGGGGAATCATCATGAAATCTTTTCCTGGTTTTTCAGGTTTTTGTCAAATGAAACAGTGGCATCTGCTGGACAGTGATGCTCATCTCCTTGTTCCTTCTGTACTTCAGTAAGTATTGCTTACTAAGTATTACTATAGTTGTTTGTGAAACTTGGATGGAGTTGGGCAGAGTTGTTACCTGACCTCAGGCATGAATATTAAACAGAAATACCGCCCATCTCATTCATATTCAATGAGGAGGCGTGTCTTTATCTCCATGTAGTTAAGAAGTAAGGAAATGTATGTGATTCTATCGATTTATTCCTCAATCTGAATGCAGTTACTAAACCATTAGTAAGCACTAAACCAGCCTCAGGATCTTGATGAAGTATTTTTACTAAACAGATCTGTTTGTCTCAGATAGATCATGCTTATTTTCGCAAGATTTTTGCACACGGTCGTGATTACTATTTATAATTGTGTGTTTTTAGAGCCATTTGCTAACTTTAATTTGAACCATACAAATATCCTGTTTGTATAATACTGTAGCTGAGGTTGAGCTAAAAATAAATCTGTAAAATATTTTGGCATCATTTTTGTAAAGTCAATGAATTGTAGACAAACAGCACACCACGACAGAACCAACACTATCAGCCAGATTACACATCGACCTCAGAGGGTTAAAGATTTGCTTTCTCTTTTGTCTCTTATTTTTTATTTTCATGTCACATTTCATTTATTTTTCATTTCCATAAATTTTTCTTCATATAACATTTTTGTTTAACATTTGTTTTTAAAAGGTTATTTAGAAAATTGTTTTCTTATCAGATTGTAAAATTGATGATGTAATCATCAATCACATGTCTCATTTTTACTGTGACAAATTACAAGAGCATAGGGCTGTTTCAGTCTTCATTTTATTTTACTGAATGATTTTGTGTGTGTGTGTTTCTATAACAGGCAAAAAGGTACACTCTTGACGAACAGCTGGGGGAAGGAGGCTTTGGCACTGTATATGCAGCTGTCAACAGCAATGACGAACAAGTAATAAGTCAATTTAATTACGTAAAGTAGTATTAATCAATCCCACATTTTACCATTCTATGAGATAGCATAAGACGGTTTATTCATTACTTTTTCTTCTAAATATATTGAAGAAAAAAAAAGGCTCCAGAGATGTCCTAACGTGTTAGGAGTAGTGAGTAAATGGCGTTCGGCACAGACGCGGAGGAAAGATGTTTTCATAACACAGAGTGACACAGAGCTCATAAAAGACATGTTTGGACAAAAATGGAATACTTTTTTTTTAATTTTTATTTTTTTATCATGTGTGTTATGTAACTGGTCCATTAATGAATATATGCTATATGCGATCTCCACAGGTGACTGATACTGTATGGGTTTTATTTTGGTATCAGCGAAGATGCAACTTTGAAACAGTGACACAACCGACAGTGTCGAAATAATAAATTAAATTCTGCTCTTACAGCTCTGCGGATCACACACAGGTTCATACTGCATACATGGAGTTGTGGGCATCATCCATGGCGCCCTCATTAGAATAATCATATTTATATATACATTTTATATATTTATATTAAATTATTTGAGTGTACACAACTTTTTGTTTGAGATTCTCTGTTATAAGTACTTCATTAACACGGCTTGTCCCCCTGTTTTACATTTCTCAGGAGTATTTGCTGCAAACTGACAGATGGCACTGATATTTCAGAAATTGCCTCCACTCACTTTTTAACTTTAGATGTAACAGAAGGGCAACAATTTACTTTAATTATTTCTTTACATTTACTACCTCCTCCGCAAGCAAAAGCTCTTATCCTCTCTCTAGTTTAATTTTCTTTTTGTTGCATGTTCCATAAATGAGTACTACGATATGACCGGCAACTACAGAATAAGAGGGCAGGAAGGGTTGGATAAACCGCTTCTTAAAGAGCCCAACACCTCTAAAGTGCAACGCACCAGAATACATTAATCAAAATTAGATCAGAGAGATCATTCACCATAATGATCTACACTTTCCAAAATCATTTTGATCCGACTATGACTAAAAATATGCTCTATTATAGGGGCTTTAAACAGTTGTGATTGGAGCAGACTAATTAGCATAACATCATGCGGATGAGTCATGCTTCCATAAGTTTTGTCTGTGTGCATAAAGCTTTCACACAACTGCCGCGGATTTCAGCATTTTGCTTTTTCCTCTATTTAAAAGTACAAAAACCTGTTAAAATTACAACACCATTATAACGTAGCCTGCTTTATGGCTCTCAGTGTTGCAATCAGTGACGTCACACACTTTCCTAGGAGCTGTCCTACTCCTCGCCAAAAGGAAGAGTAGGAAACTTTGCAACCAACTTTTGCATCATACTCTAGGAGCTAGGAATATTTTTTAGTCCTAAATTATATTTGAGCGCGATTCCTAGGAGTGAGTCTGAGTTGCCTAATTAATATGGGCCCAGGTTTAGTTATTACATGTAAATCTAGATGTGTTTAACAACTCAGAATATGACGCCTTTTGCTCAAACTAACTAATTTTTTCAAGTCCTCCAAAAAACCTAAAACATGTGACTGACAGTTTCTGTAGTTTCTTATGTCCAGGTGTGTCTTGTTTGTTTAAATGATTAATAGCTCTGAATGTTTCCTTAAATTTTGAACAGAATTGTATACTGTACTCATTTACCTCATATAGAGTACTTGGACAATTTTTATTGCTAAAAAAAATACTTGGCATCTATGTTAATTGTTACAAAAGAACTGACTAATTCTGTTTTGTCAACGTGAACAGGTTGCCATTAAAGTTTTGGACAAAGAAAAGAACTCCACAATTGTAAGTAAATTTATTTTTATTTTAAAATTTCAAAGAGAAGCAATAAAGTGGAAATAACAGTAGAACAGATCATGATCTCTATTTTAACTCATGCTAAGTAATTCTGTTTGTAATTTTAGCCAGGACGTACAGGCAGGATTCCTCTGGAGAAAGCAATAATGATGATCTTGTCCGAGCCATCTGTCTGTGTTAATGTGGTGCAGATGCTGGACTGGTTGGATCTGTCAACTTCTTACATCATGGTGATGGAGCGCCCCATCCCTTCCATGGACCTTCAACAATACTGTGAATCTAAGGGTCCATTATTGCCTAAATCTGCTTTAAAGGTTTTTAAGCAAGTTGTAGTGGCTTGTCAATTCTGCTTTGATCGGGGAGTTTACCACAATGACATAAAGCTTGACAATATTCTCATCAACACTGAAACGTTCGTGGTGAAGTTGATCGACTTTGGCCTCGCCAAGAAGATTGAGACCAATGAAAGTAAGTTTAGAATAGATGAGACGCGATCAGAGAGAATCCAGGGGAAAATATATTTTGTAATATGGGTGCTCCTTCTTCCTTTCTCATTCAGGAAACGATGATATCCTTTGGCTGGGTAAGCTCCTGTACGCATTACTGCATTTTCCGAATGTAGTGACTCTTCACACAGATCCACACTTCCGTCCTGTTGTGTCTGAAGGTGAGAAAATACAAAAATATCACTTTTAGACATGTAGAATAGCACAGCAAAACAAGTTTAACCATAATACGTTATTTGTGTTTTGTAAATTTTAATTTGCAACTCAACACAGCTTGCCGCCAGCTGATTTTGCAGTGCCTGGACCAGAACAACCTGCCAACTTTCATGGAAATCCTCAATCACGAATGCTTCAACGAGGTACTATATAGTATACTTTCATTAAGCTGCAATTCCAGTTTGCAGATTAGAGTAATTGGTCCTTCCAAATTTCCTTTAGTGTGTGAGTGAAAGTGTGCAGGGTGTGCCCCACTTCATGTTGCGAGTCCCCTGGGATAGGCTTCAGGCCTCCAGCAACCCTGCACAGGAAAAGTGGTACAGAGAAAGAGTGAGCGCATTAGAGTGATGTGATTTGATTTTAAAAATTATATATTTTTTGCATGTTCTAGAATTGTTCACTTGTATTCTAGAACAATACAACAGTCAGTTGTTTATGTACACTACCGCTCAAAAGTTTGGGATCACTTTCTAACTTTCGTCGTTTTCTTTTTTTTTTTCTACATTATCAATACGGTTCCTTTGATATTGAGATGTAGATCTGCTCCTTCTGCTCTGTAAAGCTTCATAACGGCTCTAATCTGAGGTGCTGGTTGAGGTTAATTGGTGATTTCTGAGGCTGGAGACTCTGAATGAACGTCTCCTCTGCAGCAGTAAGTTTTGGTCTCGCTTTCCTGGAAGGGCTTCATGAGAGACAGTTTCATCATGGAGCTTGATGGGTTTTACAAACACACTCGACTCAATACTGTTCTTGCAAGAACTGTTCCAGAACTGCTGACCTTCATGGTTTAAAATAACAACTGACTGTTATGTTGTTGTTGTTGTTGTTGTTACATAATGACCTAATTCCATATGTGTTATTTTCATAGTTTTGAAATCCTCAGTATTTGTTCTAGAATGTAGAAAATGAATTAGAACAAAAACAAAGAAATTTGCGAGTGATCCCAAACTTTGGAGTGGTAGTGTATTCCTGTTCTAGAGCTTTGTTTTTGCTTGTGTTGCTGTTGCAGATTAACGGTCGCAGTAACACAGAGACTCCATCGGACTCCACCTGCCATGAGCCTGTGATGCCTGAGGTGTGAAGGATTCCGGAGGGGAGAATGAGCCAGGTATATGAGAGACCAGAGATATCCGCCTATCCACACCAAGTCTCTATAGTAACACTGATCTTTGTCCTCATTTTTAAGTCATTACTAGACATTTTCCTTAGACATATTTTACCTTTGTAGATTTCAATAATGTGTAGGTACATTGTTTTCTTTGTAGAGTACAAGTAGTTTACTTCAAAGTTTGAATCCTCCCTGCCCTCTACAGTTACTGCTGCTTGATACACAACTGATGCATTTACGCTTTTTAAACCCTCTGTGTTTAATAATGTAAGAAATAGGATCACACACACACGTGGACAAAATTGTTGGTACCCTTCGGTCAATGAAAGAAAAACTCACAATGGTCACATAAATAACTTTAATCTGACAAAAGTAATAATTAAAAAAAATTCTATGAATGTTAACCAGTGAAAGTCAGACATTGCTTTTCAACCATGCTTCAAGAGAATTATAAAAAAAAAATAAACTCATGGAACAGGCCTGGACAAAAATGATGGTACCCCTAGAAAATACTGAAAATAATGTGACCAAAGGGACATGTTAATTCAAGGTGTGTCCACTAATTAGCATCACAGGTGTCTACAATCTTGTAATCAGTCAGTGGGCCTATATATAGGGCTCCAGGTCGTCACTGTGTTGTTTGGTGACATGGTATGTACCACACTCAACATGGACCAGAGGAAGCGAAGGAAAGAGTTGTCTCAGGAGATTCAAAAGAAAATTATAGACAAGCATGTTAAAGGTAAAGGCTATAAGACCATTTCCAAGCAGTTAGATGTTCCTGTGACTACAGTTGCACATATTATTCAGAAATTTAAGATCCATGGGACTGTAGCCAACCTCCCTGGACGTGGCCGCACGAGGAAAATTGAGGACAAATCAAAGAGACAGATAATCCCAATGGTAACAAAAGAGCCCAGAAACATTTTTGAAGAGATCCAAGGTCAACTTCATGGTCAAGGAACATCAGTGTCAGATCGCACCATCCGTCGTTGTTTCAGCCAAAGTGAACTACATGGGAGACGACCAAGGAGGACACCATTGTTGAAAAAAATCATAAAAAAGCCAGACTGGAATATGCCAAACTACATGTTGACAAGCCACAAAGCTTCTGGGAGAATGTCCTATGGACAGATGAGACAAAATGGAACTTTTTGCCAAGGCACATCAGCTCTATGTTCACAGATGGAAAAATGAAGCATATCAAGAAAAGAACACTGTCCCTACTGTGAAACATGGAGGAGGCTCTGTTATGTTCTGGGGCTGCTTTGCTGCATCTGGCACAGGGTGTTTTGAATCTGTGCAGGGTACAATGAAATCTCAAGCCTATCAAGGGATTCTAGAGAGAAATGTGCTGGCCAGTGTCAGAAAGCTGGGTCTCAGTCGCAGGTCATGGGTCTTGCAACAGAACAATGACCCAAAACACACAGCCAAAAACACCCAAGAATGGCTAAGAGGAAAACATTGGACTATTCTAAAGTGGCCTTCTATGAGCCCTGACCTCAATCCTATTGAGCATCTTTGGAAGGAGCTGAAACATGCTGTCTGGAAAAGGCACCCTTCAAACCGGAAACAACTGGAGCAGCTTGCTCATGAGGAGTGGGCCAAAATACCTGCAGAGAGGTGCAGAAGTCTCATTGACAGTTACAGGAATCGTTTGATTGCAGTGATTGCCTCAAAAGGTTGTGCAACAAACTATTAAGTTAGGGGTACCATCATTTTTGTCCAGGCCTGTTCCATGAGGTTATTTTTTTAAATAATTCCGTTGAAGCATGGTTGAAAAGCAATGTCTGAATTTCACTGGTCAACATTCATAGAATTCTTATTTATTATTACTTTTGTCAGATTAAAGTTATTTCTGTGACCATTGTGAGTTTTTCTTTCATTGACCGAAGGGTACCAACAATTTTGTCCACGTGTGTAAGAGGGTGCGTGGCGCCTCGGGACTAACCATAGTGAGCTTTGGTGGGGATGCTCACACAGAACCACAGCAGGACTGCATAGATGCTGTACAACCCAGACGCAACATGCTCTGTTGTGAAAGCCTGACTTTCTAACTAACCTTCAGCACCAATGTTGCTAGAGGTATCGCATTTCTGAGAGAAAAGTTCTGTACGTAACCCGATTTAGTCGTACACCGATTCAGTTTTATTCCATAGGTATAAATGTAAATAGAATTAATTTGTTCCCTGTCACTATGAACTATATTTAACTTTTGTTTTCATTTGTTTATATAACAAAATATAAAACAAAATATGAAAAAGCCTTAATTATACAAAAATAACACAGAACTAAATATAAATATAAACTGTACAGGAGAGAGCGAACACTTCATTTTTACATGTACTGTTCATGCACCGCATTATTGTTCATTTAGAACAAGAATTAGAACTCTGTTCACCCCAGTTTTGTTCAGATAATAGTTTTCTGCAAAAGTCTCAACACCACTCCAATTTGCACAAAATAATTTTATCATGTACGCGATCCGCAAAACTGATGCTGGGTGACGCATTCATGCCTGTGTTCAGATGATAACGTGGCAAACCCTGATTCTGGGGGTGCTGCAATCAAATTTTCAACGTATGATAATTTGACTCTTAGTATGATTATTATTAGTCTGCATGTCCTCATTAAAGTGTCCAAGTGAAACAACCCTGCTTTACACAACCAACACCATCCGAAGAATCTGATGAAAAAGCTTGACATGCTTGTGCATGCTGCATGGTATAAAAAGTAATGAATCGCTTCTTTTACAAAGGTTTTAGCCATCTAGTACAGGCATGTTAGTTATGTAGTACAGCTGTGACAGTATTCAGAAACGTAATATATCCTATAAGCTTGTGTAAACATGAAGACTGTCAGTATTTCACTAACTTTTTCTAGCTGCCCACTCACTAGGATTTGTTAGGAGCGTTCATGCTGTTTCTGTCTGTCTTTGTTTTTTGTGCCCTTGCGTGGGACTCAATTTCCTAATTTGTTATTGTTATTATATAAGTTATTGTTAAAGATAAAAATATTGAGTTGGAATGAGAAACGATTGTAGTTCTTGGAGCTATCAGTATTAATTACTCCATTCTTAAATATTTTGATTGAAATGTATTAATCTTTTATCTTTATAAAATGTATAAAAATTTTACTCTTTTCTTTCTTTTAAACAATCACATACTGTACAGTATATGATTTTTTTTCTGAGATCTTACTAAGGTACGATTTTTTTTTTTTTTAGAGTTTACAACACCTTCAACACCGACGGTTTCAGTGACATAATTGTGAATATAGTCAGCCTATTTTATAATGTCAAACAGTTTTTAGATTAGATTTAACTTTATTGTCATAGTACAAAGCCAATCAACAGCAAATGTAAAAATAAGCTTATGGTGATCATATGTACAGGAATGTGCGGTAACCGCTGCAATGTGGGTGCTGAGGTACCTGTAGCACCTCCCCAGTGGGAGCTGGGTAAAAAGGCCATGATTGGGGTGAGAGGTATCTTTGATAATGGCTCCTGCACTTTGCAAACAGGTTTTTTTTTTTTCTTTTTTTTTTTTTTCTCCAAGGTGGGTAGCTGAGTGCCGATAATTTGTGGGGCAGTTTTCACCACCCTCTGAAGGGCTTTATGATCCGAAGCAGTGCAGTTGCTGTATTGCACTAAGACACAGTTTGTGACATTGCACTTAGTGGTACAGTGGTAACAGTTCTCCAGTATCATGAAGCACAGACTTCAGCATTGTTTTAGAGTGTAAAAAAAAAAAAATCACAAAAGACCATGGAATTAGTATGTGTCCAAACTTTTGACAATTTTGTTATTGTTATAACATTTGTATTTACACTGGAGATCAAAATTAGAGAACAATTTATGAACAATTGAACAATTCTGAAATAATGTCATCTTCACTGCTCGACAGTTGAAGGAGTTTTCTCCTGTCTATACCATGCTACCAGAACATCTTTTCCACAAAATAACTAAGGCATTTCAACAAAAAACATTATTTTGCAGAAAACACACTGATTAAAATTGGAGAACAACAATGACTGTAGCATGGATAAAGATCTGAAGGTTACAACAGTCAGCAATTAGTAGGAAGTGTACAGGCCTCTGCTCCGAATGACTTCAGCACATCTGCGGCCACAGGACAGCACTAGTCTGAGATCAGGTCTCTGGGCAGGCCATGTCATTATTTCAATGTTTTCAGTTTCGAGGAACTGCTTTTACTCGTTTTGCTGTGTGACATGGAGCGTTGTCCTGCATGAACACTGCGGGCTGATTGGGTGATGAACGCAGGGAAGGAACCATACGTTGTTGAAGAAGGTTCTGATAAACATTTGCATTCACTCTGCCATGTAGCTGTATAAGAGGCCCAAGTCCTGCTGCAGAAAGCATGCCCCAAACCATGACACTTCCTCCTCCACTTTTCACCGACTTCTTTACATACTTTGGGTTCAGTCTTTCTCCAGTTTGTCGCCCAAATAAATTAAACCTGCTTTCATCACAGTTCTCCTCTGTCCACACAACATGGTCCTCAGCAAAGCTTAGTCTAGCCTTTTGGTGAGAGGGTTGGTCACTGCAGAGTGGGCTTTCAGTCCGAATGCTCTTAAACATCGAGACACTGTATGACGAGACAGATCCTTACCCTGTTCAGCGCTGAACTGGTGAGCAATTCCAGCTGCAGTGTGGAAACGATTGCCCATTGAGATCCTCCGCAGTATCCTGTCCTCTCTTGTATTTGTCTTGCATGGATGACCAGCCTTCTTGAGGGACTTGAATGAGTTTGTGGTGTTGTAAAGATTCAATATCTTTACAGTCTTGAAATCACAGATTTGGAACGACCAACTTGTCTTGCTATGGCTGATAGGGTCATCCCTTTGGCCTTCATCTGCACAACCTGCTGCCGGAGGCTTTCAGTCACTTTTGAACGTCCCACCATCTTGCAGAGTCAGTGAAACTGGAAGTTACTGTAGGCTGCCAGTTAAATAGGGGTTGACAGATAATCAAGGAAATTAGCACCAAATGCCAGATTAACGCCAATAACCTCACTTTCAGGGAGGTATCTGAAAGTGTTCTCTTTTTGATCAGTGTGTTTTCTGCAAAATTATGTTTTTGGTTGAAATGCCTTAGTTCTTTTGTGGGAAAGGTGTTCTGGTAGCATGGTATAGACAGGATAAATACTCCTTCAACTGTCGAGCAGTGAAGATGACATTATTTCAGAATTGTTCAATTGTTTATAAATTGTTCTCTAATTTTGATCGCCAGTGTATATAATATTCATATTGCTGTCAGAGGTTTGATGAATACATCTTTGACTATATTACTACAGGTAATGATGAGAAGAAAGGTTGGAAATTGCAGAAGAAGTTGCCGTGGTTATTTAAATGAAACAAAAGGAAGGTGTTCCTGCACCAGTTGGATCCATTGGCAAATTTCAAACATCACCACCATCATCATCACCACTTTCCCTGGCAACAGAAGAATGTGTTGTATCAAGGAAGACCTCTAGAAATTGATAGGATTTTGCATGTTCTCCTTGTTGAGCTGTAGTAGCTATCTACATATATACATATGTCTACATATGCCTATATGGTATGTGGATCAAAACCTTTCTTTTCCTTTCAGTAATGAAATGTCTACTGTGGCACCCGGGGGGGCGGCACAGTGGCTTTGTGGTTAGCCTTGCACCTCCAGGGTTTGCATTTTCTCCACGTGCTTTGTGGGTTTCCTCCCACAGTCCAAAGACATGCAGATTAGGCTAATTGTCGTTCCCCATATTGCCCATAGTGTGTGTGTGTGTGTGTGTGTGTGTGTGTGTGTGTGTGTGTGTGTGTGTGTGTGTGTGTGTGTGTGTGTGTCCTGCAATGGATTGGCAACCTGTCCAGGGTGTACCTCACCTTGTGCCCTGTGTCTCTCGGGATAGGCTCCAGGCCTCTCGCGATCATGAATACAGGATTAAGTGGTATAGATGATGAATGAGTAAGTAAGTGGATATGGCATCTGGAAGTAACCATGGATATATTGCTATTTATTTCTCTTCTTTCTTTTTTCAATGATCTTTGATGCTTTTGGTTATTTCCCTGCAAATTCACTCTGTAGTTTCCTAAAGATTGTATCCTTCACATCTCTAAAAGCATTTCTTTCATTTCCACCTGTAGTTCAGCTACATCATTGCCCTGAATGTCCTTTGTTATGTCGAAATGCTTGTAATTAAATACTCTCCTTACACCACACAGCCATAATCCAATACTTATAAATATATGATTAACCTAATGTAAATATAAGGGATAGCCACTCTGTCTGTCTTATTGTAATCCATATCCCCAAACACGTAAACTGTTATACTCTTTCCAATTCTTGATTAAATACTGAGATTAAAGTTATTACCAGTACTCTTTCATGTGAAAACTATTGTCTTTGCTTTGTCAACTGAAAATTGAAAACCCCACTTATATGACAATTCTTCTACTTTTGTAATCACTTCCTGTACTATAAAATCCCAATTTCCACCTCTCGTCCAGATTAGTTTATCCCCAGTTTAGTTTATAATCACACCAGTGCTCTAGTATGGAATAAAATCACAGAATTACACACATCTTCTGAATTATGCATAATTATTTTTGACAGTGATTTTATTCCTTTGATTTTGAGTCAGGAGGTCACATGACCTGGAAGATATTGAAATAAAATATAGATTTTTACTTATTAATTATTTATAAATCTGCAAAGTCAGAACACTTAATAAGAACACATTCAGACATAAAGATCCAATAACCACACCTACACCTAAACCGTGCTTGACAGATAGAGATGTGTGTTTGGTTTTGATTGCACTGTGCATGCTCACCAATCATTTCCACAGTGGTCTCGTTATTTACAATACAATGGAAAAGGATCAGATTTTTTTATTGTATTTGTCACACTTAAATGGTTCCAATGATTAAATCAATTGTAATATAACGCAAAGACAATCCATGTAACTGGCGGCACTGTGGCTTGGTGGTTAAAACTGTCGTCTTGCACCTCCAGGTCATGGGTTCGATTCCCACATTGGCTCTGTGTGCATGGAGTTTGCATGTTCTCAGGTACTCTGTTTTCCTCCCACATTTTAAAGACATGCAGATTAGGCTAACTGGCATTCCCAAATTGCCTGTACATGGTCCTCTGGAAAAGGAAATAGCAACCTACTCCAGTATCCTTGCCAAGAATAACTCCATGGACAGCATCTAGGAAGGCCTGGCGTGCTGTAGTCCATTAGGTCATAAAGAGTCAGACATGACTTAATGACGAAACAAACAAACAAACAAAAAAAAAACAGGTAACACAAAATGCAGTCTTTCAAAATAATCATTTCATGATTTGGTCATCATTTTGGGGAAGAATTTTGGTCCACTCTTTTATGCAGAATTGTTTTAATTCAGCCACATTTGCGAGGTGTTCGAGCAAGAACTTTGTCTAGGCCACTTCAAAACCTTAATTTTTTGAGCCATTAAGAGGTGGACTTGCTGATTTATTTCAGATCATTGTCCTGATGCACAACCTAAGTGTGCTTGAGCTTGAGGTCACGAACTGATGGCCATCTATTCTCCTTTCCGATTTTTTTTGTTTTATCAATTACGGCAAGTCGTCCAGGTGCAGAAGCTGCAGAGCCCCAGACCATCACACTACCACCACCATGTTTGACTAGGTATTCTGTGCTGAGTTGTTAAGTTTATTTAAAATCCGTCACTAGGGGGAGCAGTTTATCTATCTGTTACACAAATGCGACAACTGATAAAAACAGGAAAAAATGTTCTAACAAAAGGAATCACAGACATCTAGTTAGACAGTTTATCCAGTTTCAAGGAAAGTTCTACATTATGTTCTTTTTCGTTTTCTGTTGTTTTACAAAGTAGAAAGAAATAAAAACCAGGAAACACTGTAGAATTAGAAGGGTAGCGTACAGTATGTGTCCCAAACAATTGTCTGAGAGCTGAGTAATGGATATTCTGAGTTTGGATCTTTATTTCACATGTTTGGGCAACTAGGACCCCGAACCCCAACTGTTCCAGCCACGGAGGCACAGACACCCTCAGCCGATCGTGTACCTGTGAACTTTTTCTTGCCATGCACTGATGCACAACTTTCACAACCACAGCCTGTGAACGTGCCGACACACTCATACTCACTTTCCTTTAGACACATAGACGTTTCTCACCACACACACACACACACACACACACCCAGGACACAGCCCGCTCACACAGAAGCACATTAATACCTCCTCTGCTCTGCGCGCACACCAAGAGAAAACCTTAACAGGGATGTTGACGGGTAGATAATGATTATTTGCTTCTCAATTTGGGTATTAAAGTGATGTGATGTATTTTATTTTACTTTCAGTCCTTATAATGTTTTTGGTTAGTGAGACATTATGTCCTGCTATGCTTTTAAAATATGGATAAGTGCAGTGTGCCTAAAGTTTTATTGTTGTAGAAGTATGAATGTTCAAGTCAAAGCGGGACTTTTGTTTGTGCAGAATAACAGAACACACTTATGAGAGTAAAAAAACCTCTTTTATATAATCCCCTGTACACACAAATGCACTCATCCTCAGTGTTTGACTAGTGTGAAGTTTTCTCAGTAAGCCGGAGCGATGATCAGACCGCCTGCTTCATAAACTCCTTGTCAATGGACATCAGGTCCCTCAGGATTATGCCTTCATTCATCAGAAATGATGTCATTAGTCCTGGTTTGACTTGAACATCCTTGTAAACGTCTTAATTCATAGAAAAATAAAATTGACAAAAATTGCTGTTATGACTGATAGTTGTGCATCTGTCTTTATTTCACTTTATCTAGCCCCACTTATCGCTGTGGTTATACAGAAACCTGGGTGCGGTGAAGTTTTTGTTCTGTTATGGTCTGAGGATGGCAGTTTTGGTTCGGGCCGCACTCAACAAGACCTACTGTTTTTGGAGATACTCAGCAATTTAACACACATCAGCGTCGCTCAAATGCTTACTCTTGCCCATTTTACCTCTACAATACATCAACTTTTAGACGTAACTGATCACTTGCTACTTAATTCATCCCACTCCTCAACAGGCGCCTTTATAAAAGTTAATCCTTTACCTACTAATAGTTAAATATTATGGCTGATCACTTTGCAAACCTATTTTAGGGATATGTAGAATACTGTGCGAAAGTCTTTACCCCCCCCCCCTATTTATTAATATTACCGTAGATTAACTGATGTAGAATAAATGAACGAATTGGGAACAAATGTTTAACTGCGACAACCTGCAAAACGCCTAAAGACACCATTTTAAAATTGGCGGTTTATGTACCAACCTCAGCAGCAGCGACCTCATTTCCCCTCCCGTCTGTTCCAACCACTCAGCATTCAGCATCACCAGTATACTAATCACCTGCTTGACCATCTGCACCTGTTTCTTTATTGGTTCATGCCATGTTTTTTTTTAATGCTTGGATGATCCACAGGTCACTGTGTGGCTTAACAAACAAAAACACAAAACACTGAAACTGAAAATTGAGAGCTAGAAAAGTCCATCAGGAAGCCTGGAGTCTACCTCATGAACATGTGAGAGGGGCTCAATACTTTTGCACATATCTGAATATTAGGAGAATTCACATAGGTTATAATTCACAACAAAGTGCAGGAGGTTCACGTCAGGAGAAGAAACAGAAGGATAGATCGAAGGTCCTTAAAAAGGTTCATCCAGTTAGTGACATTCTCAGTGGAATTGTTATACAGGTGCAGTGTTTTATTTGCTACACATCATTAATATGGTCAAACTCACTGATGGCTTAAATAATGAAATTCTGAGTACCGTCACTGCGCCTTCTACTGTCTGACATCCATCCATGTTGCGTGAACACATCGGTTAAATCGTACAGGTTGTGTTGTGATTGTGATTGTACTTTGCGTATTTCCTCATCCTTCCCCAAACCATTTCCTGGCTCAACCACTTCCTGAACCAACAACCACAAAGCAAGCGTGCCAGCTGTAGTCTGCACAACCAGAAAGTGCGCATTCGGTTTCATCTAACCACAACAACGCGAGAACTTCTGATGCTTGTGGAAGTTTTTCTTCTCAGGAAGAGCTTCTTTCTTGCAACACAACTAGTTCTTATGAAAGTTAACGGTTTGTCCTGAAACTAAAATAGCTGAGTTCTGAGCCTGGCATCTTTGGGAGCTTTTTTATCACCCGTGCTCCTTTACAATCCTTTCAGATGTGCAAAACCGTTCCTTATCATTAATTAGCATTAATCATGATCCTTTTTAGTTTTAGTAGTAGTACTTGTGGTTTAGGAGTTTTAGTTTTAGTAGACCTGCTCTGTCTCTTTAGGTTTTCCTCATGATTTTACGTGTGAATATAAGCCTTATATACTGCACGTGTGCAATCACTGTTTTCAAGAAGAAACATTATTTTATTCCTTATGGAGGGGAAAATTATATTCCTATAACTATTCAAAGGCCAGATTATTATTATTTTTTTATTTATTATTATTTTTATAAAAGCTGCCACTGATTCATGAGTGCGCATCATTTAGGAGCCAAAACAAAAAGTATAATAATAAATAGATAGATAAATGATTGAAAATAAAAATAAAAAAACAAAAAAACAAAAAAAACATAATCAATTTAACATGTTAGTCATGATTCTTTAAATCTCCTTTAAAAGTCATATACTTTATAATTTATATATTGTGTTTCTTGTTTTAGAAGTCTTAAAACACTCATTGTAAACCAAATAATAATAATAATAATAATAATAATAATAATAATAAACGATTCTAAGTTTGTTAGCAAACTTATGTTCGGCCAAGTTAGCCACACTTCCCATCTTTTTCTGACAAACCCCGCCGTCTGCATCATGATTGATTACATGAATTTGGACTCGTCTGTGATTGGTTAGATCTTCAGTGACTATGCAATCAAAGCTGATTCTAGAGCATGAAGGCGAGACTACTGCATATGAAACCGTTTCAGCACAAAACAGTTAACACTGTTGTGATTATTTATTAATTTATTAATAATAATTCATATTTATGTTTGCATACATTTTTGCATAGACTATTTACAATCTCCATCCTTTTCCCAGCAAATCCCGCCTTCTGCATTCTGATTGGTTGTAAGGATCCAGTGTCAGCTGTGATTAGTTAAATCTTCCCCGGATTTTAATACAACTTTACCCCTGAATATTTATTCATAATTTATTCTTAAGTTAAGATGAGCATCAATGTTGGTCTAAAAAACTTTTAGCCACCATTTAAGATGAGATTAAAATCACATTCCCCCCTTTTTGACCTTTTACCAGCTCTGTACTTTTCTATTGGGCTGAATATGAGATTTCCGTCATTCTCAAATATTCCTTAAATGATTCACTATTATTCATTTAGAAAGAGACTTAATTTGTGTACTGTGATTATAACATACTGTAGGCAGCAACATGGCTTTAGTGCTTCGCACTGTCACCCTGCATCCTCTCGCCTCGGGTCTGTGTGTGTTTACATGTTCCCCCCCCCCATGCTTGGTGGGTTTCCTCCTGGTACTCCGGTGTCCTCCCAAAGTCGAAAGACATGCAGATTAAGCTAAAAAAAAAAAAATTACCTGTAGTGTGTGAATGTGTGTGTGTGTGTTCCATGTGATCGATTGGCAACCCTGTCCAGAGTGTACAGTACCTTACTTCGTGCCCCAAGTCTCCTGGTTAGAGCCTCCAGGCCCCAGCGACCCTATACGCAGGATAAAGTGATGAGTAAGTGACTGATTACAACATTTACACTTATTTTCAAATTTTAAAATAAAGAAATGCTGTAAAAATGTGTTGTGCCACTCGCAAAACAATTTCACTTTTATTCATCCCTCTTTAATGTATATTAGGAAAAACAAAAACAAAAAATAAATTTCTAACTTTTTGTATTTTTAATAGATTTTCATTTAGAGTGCAGTGGATGTAGATCGTGTCATCAACAGTAAAGGTTACTTTTTTCCCGTCCACGTCTTCCTATCGTTAGCTCGTTTGTGCATTTCGGAGATGCAAACACACGCCACTATTACATCTTATCAGTGTTCTACAGAACGATCGGGTTTCCCTCAGAGATTTCAACCCTTCAGCAGGACTGGATCTCGACGTGTTTTTGGCTTTCCAGCGTTAACAGGTGCTGAGCGGAATCTCTTAAGGATCCAGTTACAAAATCTTAAACTCACTCTGCATGGCAACAGCCTCTAGATATACTTTAGACGCACCCGCACACCCTGTGCAGAGTCAACACACTCACCTGTGGCTGCTAACATTCAGCATTGAAGAGAAGACGACTGACAAGGGCGTGATGGAATGATTGATAAGATGATCATGGGCAGAGTGTTCTTATTTCGTGTTCCAGGTCTAGTAGACCCATGGCATTTTAGGGTTTTTAATTCAACACAATCAATTTTGTTAAAATACTCAACAGAAGTTTGCTTCATCCTGATTATAAGCAATATATACAGAATATACGGTTAATATTGGCCCTTTACCCTTGTTCGATCACGCGTATGAATTAAACTGCTACTCTGTTTTTGTGGACGTCATGTCCTTTGTGGACATTCCGTAGGACTCGACTTACTTAGAAAGGACGACACAGTTGGAAATTCTTTATACAAGTCTTTAATGCTTCATTTCATCCAAGAACAAATAATAATAATATGCAGGTATTAACAGTGTTTAAATCAAACAATTTGGTTCTAGGCTAGGAAAAAACGAACACTGTGAGTCACGTGTAGGTAACGAACCAAAGAGGCATGAGCGAAAAAAAGCAAAAAAAAAAAACTAACAAAAAAAAAAACAATTGCTACAGCGAGTTCAGTCCCTTTAGTGACATTGTGAAAGATTACACACACACAAAACACGCGTGTGAGCCCACATAAATACATTAAAAGGAAAAACAATAAATAATTACAAACTGTTTTTGATTATGGAAAGGAAGTCCAACAGTCAGTGATGTACTTTATGGGAATTAGGCACGTGACAATAATCGTGATAAAAGACCTAATTAGCAGTTATTTATGATTATCGTGAGGAGAATGCAGTCTGGTCTGCTTCACTACTCCCGGAGCGTGACTAAAGAACAGCAGGTTATAATCACATCAGAATATTAGTTTGGATTATTGGCACGTGCCGAATATCGACCGATCAGGCAGGGTAAAAGTGCTTCCATTATTCTGGATAAAAACATCGGTTATGTCCAATGTCGTGTAAAGCACACTTCTCCTCGCAAACACCACACACACTGCATCGTATATTCTCTCTCTCACGCATTCGCTCACAAACACGCTCGCGTTTAAGGCATACACATGCCGAAAATCATATACATCATATAGTCTATTTCAGCCACGACCCCCTTCTCTCTCTGTAAACTCATCTCTGCTGTTCCACAGTTTTAAAGTAATTTAATAATAAAAAAAACATTTATCAATCTATGAACATTTATGTAATTGGCAAAATGCTCAAACAAAATGCATCATGTTCCAAAGAAAAGGCTCCACCTCTCTTCCTTTGCTTTTTTACAATATTCCAGAAAATAATAATAATAAAAATAAAAAATACAAATAAAAATATGATAACCAGCCAATATCCAATCAGCTTTCTCCTCTCTGTTTCAACTCATTAACCTTAGTAAATATGATCTCGCCCTCTCTTTATTTGTCCTTGCCTCCTTTCCATTCCTACTAAACACATTAAAACATCACTGCAATTAAGCAGTTAAGCAAGCACACGCGTGACGAATCCTGTCTGCCCCCCTCTATACACTGTTTGTCTAATGATTGGACAGCGCTTTTCTCTCAGTGTGTTATGAATCATGCTAGCCTTCACCTTCTCTGTTTTGGGAGCTGACAGGTGATGTGTGTGTGACCTGGCAGGTGGGGAGACCAAGAAATGCTAATGACTTGCATGGAGACGACATCATATCGTAGGATTCTTTAACTCTAAACACACAAAATGGAGTCTGGAAGAAAATATTTTTAAATGGCAACACACACACACACACACACACACACACAAACCATCGGTGCTTTAGAGCTGCTTGGTTTATTAAAAATTAATAAAGAAGCGCAGCTGTGCATCGAGTTCCTGTTATGCTTTTTTTTTGTTTGTTTTTACCAAACCAAAGTGATTAAAAAAATGAAAAAAAAAAAAAACACACAGAAGGGATATTTGGATTTTAGCTTTGAATCGAGGAATCTTGAAGGAAACCCGGTGCAAGATTAGGCTCATAGCATCAGCCTTTTATATACACAGTGTCACGGGGGGAACTGGACAAAATGACAGCGTGGCTTTCTTTTTCTTCAACTTTTACTCGTCATGCAAAAAAAAAAAATTATATATATAAAAAAAAAAAATTGGAGACTCAAACCAAAACGATACTCGACCCAGACAATCAGAGGTGGAGCTCATCATCATCATCGCTGTGCTCGATCGGTGGGAAGTGTTAGTAAACATGATGATGAAGGAAGGTGTTGCAATTCTAACTTCACTGAACCTTGACAGCCTGGATCGCTAAGGTTTTGATGTTTAACTTCATGATTAGATGTTGGAAATGGGAGCGAGAGAAAGAGAAAAAAAAAAAAAAGCTTTTAGCATTCTCAGGAGGAAACTGTTTTTCTGATTGGATGAAGGACAAGCGAGAGGCGGGGCTTATCATCCCTGTGTTTGATTAGATGAAAATCTAGAAAATTAGATAGCTGGGCATGGAGAGATGGGGAATAGAGAGAGAGAGAGCGAGAGAAAGAGAGAGAAGAGGATCATGGGATAGCGAACTGCACCACCAGCTCTTCTTTGGCGTCCACCTTGATCTGCGAGATGGCACTGTAGGTGTACGCTGCAACCTTACACACCTGATAGAGAGAGAGAGACATACACACACAGGTCAACACTTTACTCTTCACCTTTAATACATGTTTGTGTGTCTGTTGAGAATGTGTGTGTACCTGTTGGATGTCGGAGTTGGGCACCAGTTCGCTGGCGAGCACTTGGTGAGGTTGAGATGTGAGAGAGGGCAAAGGAGGCGGCTTCTTCTGACTTAGAGTACTGCTCAACACCGCCAGCTTCGTGCTGTCTCACACACACACAAATAACCATACGTTAACACACAAATTTAACACTCAAGTCCCACCCCAGACCTGTCGGGCTTGAGGATGGTTTAAAACCCATCGTGTATAGAATACTTCCTTACAACTCTAAGAGGTTAATTTTTAACAAGGATTTGTTTCATCTTTGTTATATTCTATATCTTAAACATAAACACAGATTGTATGTTTGGCCAAATTCAATATACAATGGAGAGCTGCTGGGTACAAGTGCACGCGCGCACACACACACACACACACACACACACACACACACACACACACCTGTATTGTCTAGCTTTGTCCATGTACTCATGTTGCTCCATGCCCTGTGAGTCAGCAGCTGATACATCGATAATGTTCCTGAGAGAGAGCCAAAAACAAAATCAGCTTACGTTTACTTTAACACACATCTTTACAGCCTTGTCTTCTGTGTGTTTGTGTGTGTGAGACACACTCACTGCGCGGTCTTGTTGATGATCGACAGCAGGGCCTGTTCGTCTGTACGGGTGGACGAGATGTTGGCCGGATTTCTCTCTGTCCCGTTCGGTGGTTTGCTGTCCGGGTTCGGGTGCGGGATCAGCGGCTTGCGCTCTTCTCCTTCCTGTCACATGGAGATGAAAAACGCGATCGTGGTCAAACCAACAAGTTTGTCACAAACTACTCGCTGCAAAGCGCACAGTGCATTTGTTCTACCTGTGAAATACCACAGCTCGTCGTGAATGCTTACTCATAATGCATTCTGCTCTACTGTCTCCTCACTTATATTACCAATTACAATATGGAGTTTAATTCATTTTTTATTTTTATTCAGGGAATAAAAACTTTAATTTTTTTTTTGGTCACAAACACAAGTCACAACCACTAAATTGTTCCTTAAACAGGTGACACAGAAACAGGTTTGTCCCTTAAAATCCGTCAGGCATGCGACTCAGACTTGGATCTATCTCAAGTTTCCTTGCGACGAGGTTAACAACTTCTTAAGCTTTGCATTTAAAGCCTTTTAACACAGTGTAACACACAAACCTGGCACGTATAAAAAAAAAATAATAAAAAAGGGCTCACGGCTTCCTACAACATTTCACTACTTTAGCAAACTTTACATGATTCTGTTGTTGACATCCAGGTCTAACGTGAGTCACGTTCCCGTGACTCCGTCCCATAAGTCTAAACAGGAACGGACGTGTCAAACGCCATCTTACTCACTGCTCCCTACTCAGGTTGCTGCCGTTAATGATAAGTTATATATATATATAATAATTTTATAATAAAATCGTGTGCATATGTATTTGTCTGTGTTGGAGCTGGCTGTGAACTAAAAGCTGGCTTGCACCTCTGGGGATAATAAAGTAACCCTTGAACATTGAAACCTACACCGGGAGAAGCGGTGTACTGTAAGACTCTAAGCCTTTCTCCACTCGTGCAGAGGAATCCGACTCCGTCCCAAATAGTCCTGCACTGAGCTGTTTCTACGGGAAACAATTTAGAATAATGTACAAGACATCCATAGTAATCTAACCATTAAGATAAATATAAGCCGTGTTGTAGTCTACTATTCAGGCTGCATTTACAGGCAATAAATCATCCTTCTGAGGAATGCAAGAATTTGACACCTCTGTTTCGTAAATAATGTTTTTACTATTATTATTATTATTATTATTGTTGTTGTTGCGCAACTACAGCTGAGTTTGGATCCAGGACAAGCTCAGGATTTAGGGTGTCTATCTTTAGCCTACCTTTGACCTAGTGATAAAAAATTTTTTTTAAAAAGGGGATTAGGGGTGTGAGCTGCAAGCATCTGGAACACTTTACCTGGTGGGGGCAGTGTAAAAAAAAAAAAAAAGAAAAAAAGAAAAAAAGTGCACTAGAATGAACCCTGAGTCAGTTGATTTGATGATGAAGGGAGTTATTGGAGTGTACGCATGCGCAGAAAGGAACTGCACTGTTTGCAAACACAACTACTACTCTTTAAGATTACCTGCTTAAATAAAATGAATAAATGAGGTAATATTACTCACATAATACCCATGACAATATTTTATCTTGTTTTTACGAAAAAAAAACATTAATTACTTCACAGTTTTGACTCTTTGCTTTTTGTAAAAACTGATTAGAAACTAGCATAAAAGCTAACCGAGCACCGTGTCCACAGAAAGACAGCTGGAGAAACGTTAGCTTTGGTAATTAAATATATACCTACTTTGAAAAGTGAATATTTATGATAATTCTGTGTTTTTTGTGCTAAGACGCGGTCAGAGAGAGAGAGAGAGAGACACACACACACTTTACCTGCTCGGCTGTTTCGCTCTCGCTGCTGTAACAGCACCCCATCGCAGCTCGAGCTCACTCACACTTCCGCTTTCTCCTTGGGCAAACTTATATACGAAGGATTTTCAACCCTATAAAATATATTTGTTTAAAAAAAAAAAAGAAAAGTATTCCAAACTGATCTGTTCGTGCTCTCTAGTGTTACTGCTCTCGTGAAGGATTGTCACATGACACCTTTCTGTGACACCAGGCAACAACGTGACGACTTCCGCCATTATAGCTACTTCCGGAAACAGGACTACTTCCGGTATTTAGCTAAACTGGATCAAAGTTCTTTGCTAAATATATATTTTTTTAAAGTTTGCATGTGTTTATTCCTTAAATAAAACATCTGCACATTTGAATTATTTTATAATCCACGTTAAAACCTCTTTAAAAATATTTATAAAATGTAATCAGTTGCATAAAAAATTTAATCACAATACTGTTTAAAAAAAATTCTTCACTCATAATCATTCTCTAAATCTCTTTATTCTATAAACATAAATGCGATCGTGGAGGACCTGGGGCTTATCCCAGGAAACTACAGGTACAAGGAGGGGTACACCCTGGGCGGGGCGCCGATCCATTCCAGGGCACGCATGCGCAAACACGTGCACATACCACACGCGCACACATTCATTCACAAACTACAGGTAATTTGGGAATGCCAGTTAACCTTATCTGCATGTCTTGGAGGAAACCGGAGAACCTGGAGGAAACCCACTGGAGGGCTGTTGTGGCTCAGTGTGTTAAGGCTCTGAGGTATGGATCGGAAGGTCGGCGGTTCAAGCCCCAGCTCCGCCAGGTTGCTGCTGTTGGGCCTTAACCCTGTCTGCTCCAGGGGCGCCGTAAAAATATGTCTCCCTGCGCTCTGACCCCGGCCTACTACCAAGAAGCTGGGACATGCGAAGAATAAAGAATTTCACTGTGCAATAATGTATGTGTGACCAATAAAGGCTGACTTTGACCCACCAAGCACGGAGAGAGTACATGTAAACTCCACATACTCAGGCGACAGTGTTAACCATTAAGCCATTGTGCTGCTAAAACATTAAGAATTCTTTATTAACAATATTTTTTCAAGTGCACACATGTGTTTTAACATAATTCTTGTCCATTTATAACATTGTGTTTGGAATATGCCTTAAATGTTAAAATTTCTTTTATTATTATTATTTCAATTCAACTTTATTTATATAGAGCTTTTAACAATGGTCATTGTTGCAAGGCAGCTTTACAAAATCAAAAAAAAAAACATTTTAAAATATTACAATATATTATTGTAGAAATATTTTAAAATACAAAAAAAAAACTGGTCCATAAAACTAGTGAATTACAATCTGCCATGCTTACTTCGATTAAAGGATGCAGGCCGCGTATTATGAAAAATATAGCAGCGGTAAAGCCTTTGCTTGCAAAGCCCCAAAGTTATGGGATAGCCCTCCAATTAATGTTCGGGACACAGTCTCAGTGTTTAAGTCTAGACTAAAAATCTATTTGTTTACCCAAGCATTTTTGTGAATAGATTTGCCTTAGGTAAAGGAGCGGATCTAGGGGACTCAAGGACATAGAGTATTATGTTGCACTGGTATGTTTGGATTCTGTCTTCCACACTTTAGTTGATTTGATTGATTATTTATTATCTCTGAATTGTGAAAAAACACAAATATACTGTAGATACATTCGCCGAGACGCAAAACGGCTTCCTGTGAACTATATCACACACATTAAAACGTCCCGTCTCCCAGTCAAACCATCCATTTTGTTCTAACACTACAGACACTATAGGGCCATACATGTGTGTACACCTACCCATCACTCTTGTGTTCTCTTTGAGCATCTCATTCAAGATTTATTTCCTTTCTCAGTTGGAATAAACTTCACTATTGTGAGGAGGCTTTCCACTAGTTTTAGAAGTGTGTGTGTGAGTGTGCGTGTGTATTTTGTGCACATTAGTGAGATCAGTGTATCCCCGAGTACATCCAGTACATCCCAAAGGTGTTCAGTGGTGTTGTTCTGCACAGTCAGGTGTCTGTGCAGAACACTAGCTGCCTTCCAGTTTGTACCTTAACACACTGTACCTTCATGGAGCTCGCGTTGTACACAGGGACCTTGTTAGATTTAAAAAGGTGAGCGACCAAATTGTTTTAAGTTTTAAGATTAACTAAGAGAAGAAAAGTTGTTGCTTGTTGTGTCCGCTGCAGTTTAATACACTTGCCAGCTGAGCCCTAACCGGGAGAGACGGACAAACACACCGACGAACACACACACATACACACACACACGATGTCTGAAGAGCTCTGTTTATTATCAGCAAAGAGAGGATGTTTAAGCTGTTCTTAAGCTGTCCTGTCACATTCGTTCTGTACATCAAAAGAAGCAGTCATGAACATGTAAGTCATAGAGAGACCTTGAGACACTGACATTTTCTGGTTAAACCAAAGGGTTTTAGCGGACACAAGCACAGATGATGTATATTCATCTGGAAACGGGTTATGGGAAGTGTTACTATATAAAGAGTCAGAAAAGACAATGGGGGGTGGGGGGGGGTGTTGTTTTATGGGCATAGGAACCTTTTCATCATATTACAAAACCTTAGAAATACGTATTAATTGTGTGTCACAAATATGGACACATTTGTTGAGACACAAAAACTCCTCACTTCCTGTGACCTTTGTCACACATATAAAAACATCCTCTCTCAATGTCGAACCATCCACTTTGTTCTACATCTACATCTAGGCATTTGGCGGACGCTCTTATCCAGAGCAACTTACATTTGACATACTTTGTTCTTACACTACAGACACTATAGGGTCAAAAAATGCATGTACAGCTAACCATCACACTCTATAAATGCATGCTCTATAAACCGTCTCATTTAGGATTTATTCCCTTTTTTATGTTATAATAAACTCTAATAATCTGAGGAGGCATTCCACTAGAATTAGTAGTGTGTATGTGTATTTTTGTGCACATCAGTGAGATCAGGTCAGTTCCAGTTGTCCAAAAACATCCAAAAGGTGTTCAGTGGGGTTGAGTTCAGTCAGGAATCTGTGCCGAACATTTACGACCTTCCTTTTCAACCTTAACACACAGTGTCTTCCTGGAGCTCATGATGTACACAGGGTCCTTGTTATGCTTAGGGCAGATTTGGCCTCTTAGTTTCAGTAAAGAAAATCTGTAATGCTACTGCACACACAGACATTCGATGCAATTTTGTTCTTGCAACTGTCTTGTTACACTGACCATGTACTGTATGGGTATGATCGTCAGGTGTCCACATCCGTTCGGTCATATCGTGAAAAAATTATTCTCTACTGTCTTCTACATGCAAATTCCATCTTCTATATGTTTTCTCTTCTGCGATCTGGAGGTTTGCGGCTCCTCTTGGGTCTGTTCCAGAGAGAGGCCATGACGCGCTCCTGTTTGGTGACGGCACTGAAGTCCATCATCTTCAGGTGAGGAAGAGTGGCGATCACATAGTGTCTAAAAGCACAGACATGAACAAAACATAAATAACCAGAAAGGTTTAACCCAAACTCTAATACTGTAACAAGTTATGCGGTATGATGTTTCATAATCTTTACCTGTAGCCCTGCTCATTCTCGATACGGTTTCCATGTAGTGTGATGGTGTGCAGGAGTGGTAATGTCCCAAGTTTGTCCACCTCTGAGAAATGACACACAGAGTTGCCATGGAGATACAACACACGCAACTCTACCAGCTCAGTAAGGACCTAAGACAGAAACAGAGAGCGAGAGAGAGAAAGAAGCAGTGTTTATGGTGTTTAACTAATCCTTTCTGTACAGACCCCATGAGATGTGTTAAGGCATATGTGTACCGGGTGAATGTGTGTGATGTTGTTAAAGGACAGGTCGAGCCAGGCGAGGCGTTTTGGCTCTGTGAATAAAACACACAGCGTCTCCGTAAGTCCAGTCATGTTCGATAAAAGGTTGTTGTTGAGACGGAGAACATGACTAGCAAACTTCCCCTCCGTGTTTCTCCAAGGTGCATGCGCCCCGTTGTTCGGCTCTTCTGATAGAACATCTGACACACACATTCAAATTCAGATTTTATTTGTCACATACACAGTCATACACAGTATGATATGCACTGAAATGCTTATACGACCTCAATTTTTTTTACAAGAATAAAGGAATGTTAAATTTATTAAGATAAATGTGAAAATGTTGCAAATGGCAAATGTGCAATTGCCATAAGTGTCCATTCTATGAGGTGTGCAAAAATGCAGAGGTGTTTTAGTCAATGATCATCATTTACTTGTATCAATAAATTAAACATGCCAGTTACTAATTGCATTCAGATTAAATTCCTTCCTCATCTAACATGGTTCGATACAGAATTTCTCAAGATGGTTCGAGCGATATGCCAATTAATCAGCGCCATTATCTGAACAGTGGCATTTCTCAGCATGTGTTTGCTATTTTCCTCTGAAAATAAATGGTTACAATGCAGGTTAGTAGAATTAATGAGTTTTTAGACTAGGTTGTCAGTACATTGTATTCTCTCTTCTATTCTTTGTTTTAAGGCAAATGCAAACTATACAGTATTTTGGTCCGTTCATGTCCACATCGGGTGACTGCCATTTCTGTGGCAGGTATGGAAGACACCTGATTGTCATTCACACACTACGGGCAATTTGGGAACGGCAGTTAACCTAATCTGCTTGTCTTTGGACTGTGGGAGGAAACCGGCGTACCCGGAGGAAACCCACCAAGCACAGGGAGAACATGCAAACTCCATGCTCACAGATGGTCAGAACTTTGGTATAAAAAAGCACAATTTTAGCATTTACAATCCACAAAATGCAAAAAAAAAAAAAAAAAAGTTACTGTAGTTGATGTTTTTTTTTCTTTCTTTTTGCTGGGGAGAGGACAGGGGAGGTCTGAGCGGTTTTCTCTGACTGTTTCTTCTGCTTTAGGTTGATGCCGCCATGATCTGACTGCTCTAAGCGGAATAAAACAGACATATATTTGGATGGGTTTCATACAGCAACAGCCTAGATGAGTTTTTTTTTATGTACTTCTTTTAACGCTAAGAATGAAAAATGTGAATAAAGTAGCCGGTAAAAATATATTTTTGTTGTGTGAAAAATTTGAACTGCGTTGGCCGGGAATCGAACCCGGGTCAACTGCTTGGAAGGCAGCTATGCTCACCACTATACCACCAACGCATGGGGGAACCGAAAGCGAAAGTCATTCAAAAGGATACAAAATACCTCCATATTTTCTTTTACGCTTCGGATTACAATTATATCACGATTGTTATTTTTTTCTGCGCATTAAATAATTTTAAATATTCTTTAATTTTCGAAAATGCTAGGTATTTTTTTATATTATTATTTTTACTGATTCACTTCCGGACTACAAATCCAAATCCTTCACGAGACTGTCTGAACCAATCACAGCACGCCGTCTCGGCATTTCTTTTGCGTGGTTAAGTTCATTTTGGCGCAGTTAAATGTTTAAATGTTAGTTATTTCAAATAGTTTAAAACATATGATTTAGTAAACAGTTAAACAGTAAAGCCGGTTTATTTACCTTCTACTGAAGTCAGATCTTTAAAAGAAAAGTCCACAGGAGCCCCGGACATATTTACCTAAATTCATTAATCATATTTAAAAAGTACATTTCGTTACATTTTTCAACATTCATTTTAAACGTTTTAGTTTTGTAACATTTTTAATTAAACGAATGAGCACAAGAGAACACTTACCGAATGTACAAACTACTAAACGGAGAGAAACCGGTGTCCCAAATACAAACGGTTACCAAGGAATCGAGCTGCACAGAATTATGGGAAATGTAGTTTCCTTTATGTTGCTCTTTATGTTTAGTTTCCACGCGATGTTGCAAAGAACAATGTGATATGATATAAACAAACAGCATGTGATGTGAATATTAGCTCAAATATAACATTTATATTCACTTTTTTAATAAGTATACTAGATTGCTGTGCTATATACAATATGTAGATGTAGTATGTTATTATTATTATTTCTTCGAAAGTCAGATCTAACATGACAGACTTGACGTTTGCATTTCTGCATAACCAAACTGAAAATAAATTTTTAAAAACAAGCATATCTTTTTGGTTACAGTGCGATCTGGCGCACTCCATCATGCCTCCGCTAGAGGGAGACAAAATGTAATGAAAAAGTGCCACGCCTGCAAATTACAAGTTCAGCTTAAACGTAATAAAAATGGGGGAAAAAACTGAAATTCTGTCATAAACAAAAGGCTGTTAAGTTTATAGCCTTGTCCTTAGAGAGAGACAACAATTATGTAAGCAGTAAGGCGGTAGCAAAGTGGCTTAGTGGTTGCTACTGTTGCCTTGCACCGCCAGGATGTGAGTTTGATTCCTGTCCTGGGTTTGTGTGTAGATTTTGCATTCTCTGTTTGGTGGGTTTTCTTCAGGTTCTCAACTTACCTGAGTGGTCCCAACAGACCCAGACGTCCTACCATGGTTGTAGAATGGGAAAAAATACAATAGTAAACCACGTAGTCCCTATATGGACTACAGGGGCTCCTAAATGGATGGATGTAATAAATAAGGCAGGTGTTGGTTGGCCTTCTAAAAGACAATAATTAATGATGGAGTGGCATATGGGAAGCAGTATTACCTTTAGCTATCTTCTGTTCTAGCACCTATAAGTGTATGTATATTATATAGCCATCACGGTGGCGTAGTGGTCAGCATTGTCGCCTTGCACCTCTATGGTCAGAGGATCGACTCGTCAGTGTGCATGGAGTTTGCATGTGCTTGGTGGGTTTCCTCCCACATTCTAAAGACATGCAGGTTACATTCACAGACGCTCCCAAACTGATTGGTGTGTCTTGGTGAGTCTCCTCCGTGGATACAGGAAGAGAAACTGTTGTGAGATGTATGATATGTATCTTATTGGTTTGATCATTTTGGTCTCTGTTTGATGTCTGTTCAATAATTATAAAAATTCCTAAATGTATGATAATTTCATATTATTTAGCGTATCTGGAACCGCTGATGAGAAATGACATTCAAACAATCAACCCCCCCCAAAAAAATCCCAAAATAAAATAAAATCGAATCGACAGTCTAGCTATGACTCACAGTTACATCCACTGTACAAGTCCCAGTGTACGTATGAGCTGTTGTTATAAAACAATAATGTATTAGGTCATGTATTAAAGGGCATTAATATTGTAACCCTGTGGTATGAATTATAGCGGAACCATTGTTAGAGCTGCTTTTGAAGAAATTTAATCAACACCTTCAGACCAATCAGATTCAGGAATGTAATGAGGCTGTGTGATATAAATAAGATAATAGCAATGTCTTGACTTGTCAGGATTTTAATAATATTCGATTGGCTAAATTATTATTATACAAAGGCGGATCATGAAGTGGCTTGTCTTTGTTGAAATGCATCTGTGATTCATTTTATTTACCCCATTAAGCCAAAGAAAGAGGCAAATTGATGTTTCCTGTCATAATGACTGAAGTGTCCAGTCGGCTGTGTTCCAAATGCAGTGCTGCTTAAGTAAACAAAGTAAAAAACGTTTTGTAACTTTTGATTAATTCTTGGAAGATACATATTTGTATGTGTGCGTGTGTTTGCGTGTGTGTGTTTGTGAGGAAGTTTTTTTTTTTTTTTAGAGGCATCTCATTATCCTGTATCTGTGTTCACTCCATCTGCCAGGACTAAATAACCCTTGACCCAAGGATGACTGAGCACTAACATCATCAACTTTTGCCTTGTATACTATACCACATCCATCTCAAGTCTCTTCAACACTTCTCTTTCCTCCCCAGAACCCTGCGCATCCACGGCTCACTCTCCTGGTATGCACCATTTTAGGTCATGAAATTTTCCAGGATTCTTCCATTTACAGCTTTCACACAGACATTAGTGGGATACTGTTGAGCACAGCTGCCTCCCAACAATTCCTGGCCAATACATCTATTTTGCTTTACTATGCTAAATGAATTGCTTTTTAAGTTTTGTAAAAAAAAAAAAAAAAAATGATATAAAAAAAAACATTTTATTAAAGAATGTAAGAAAACACATTTTGATTATTGTTCACACAGTAAGAAAGGTTTCTCGTTCTCTCTTTCCCTCTCTCTTCTCTCTTAACAAGCATATTATATATTTAGCATGGAATTATCAATTAAACATAATGTGGTTAATAAGCATTCAGGCTAATCATATAAGGATGTTAATCACAATCATCAACATATTTGACTAACAACATATTTGTTCTTTAGACATTGATTGTACTTCCACAGTCACTATTGTTAAAAATACAAGAAAATCAACATTTTCTCCTTCCCGTGATCTTCAGGAACTGAATGTCTGACTTCTGGAATTTTCCAGTTATATCATAGGTGTTAAAAGTGAACATTATGTGAATATATCCAGGTAAAATGCTTTAGCGAATTAAACATGTGTATTCGTCATCACTTATAACCAACAACCCCTAGTAAAATTACATTTTAAATGTCAAATGTCAAATAAATCCATAAAAGTAATGTTAATACAGTACAGTAAGTGAAGACCATCACGCAAACAATCTGTATAAATTAGCTTATAGCTAGCTAAAAATGTATTACTGTAGGTAGCATAGTTTATTGTTTATACAGTCATGGCCAAAAGTTTTGAGAAATACATAAATATTGGAAATTGGAAAAGTTGCTGCTTAAGTTTTTATAATAGCGATTTGCATCTACTCCAGAATGTTATGAAGAGTGATCAGATGAATTGCATAGTCCTTCTTTGCCATGAAAATAAATTTAATCCCGAAAAAAAAAAAAACTTTCCACTGCATTTCATTGCTGTCATTAAAGGACCTGCTGAGATCATTTCAGTAATCGTCTTGTTAACTCAGGTGAGAATGTTGACGAGCACAAGGCTGGAGATCATTATGTCAGGCTGATTGGGTTAGAATGGCAGACTTGACATGTTAAAAGGAGGGTGATGCTTGAAATCGTTGTTCTTTCATTGTTAACCATGGTGACCTGCAAAGAAACGCGTGCAGCCATCATTGCGTTGCATAAAAATGGCTTCACAGGCAAAGATATTGTGGCTACTAAGATTGCACCTAAATCAACAATTTATAGGCTCATCAAGAACTTCAAGGAAAGAGGTTCAATTCTTGTTAAGAAGGCTTCAGGGCATCCAAGAAAGTCCAGCAAGTGCCAGGATCGTCTCCTAAAGAGGATTCAGCTGCGGGATCGGAGTGCCACCAGTGCAGAGCTGCTCAGGAATGGCAGCAGGCAGGTGTGAGCGCATCTGCACGCACAGTGAGGCCAAGACTTTTGGAAGATGGCCTGGTGTCAAGAAGGGCAGCAAAGAAGCCACTTCTCTCCAAAAAAAAAACATCAGGGACAGATTGATCTTCTGCAAAAAGTATGGCGAATGGACTGCTGAGGACTGGGGCAAAGTCATATTCTCGGATGAAGCCTCTTTCTGATTGTTTGGGGCATCTGGAAAAAGTCTTGTCCGGAGAAGAAAAGGTGACGCTACCATCAGTCCTGTGTCATGCCAACAGTAAAGCATCCTGAGACCATTCATGTGTGGGGTTGCTTCTCATCCAAGGGAGTGGACTCACTCACAATTGTGCATAAAAACACAGCGATGAATAAAGAATGTTACCAAAACACCCTCCAACAGCAACGTCTTCCAACAATCCAACAACAGTTTGGTGAAGAACAATGCATTTTCCAGCACGATGGAGCACCGAGCCATAAGGCAAAAGTGATAACCAAGTGGCTCGGGGACCAAAACGTTGAAATTTTGGGTCCATGGCCTGGAAAATTCCCAGATCTTAATCCCATTGAGAACTTGTGGTCAATCCTCAAGAGGAGAGTGGACAAACAAAAAAGACTCCAAGAAGTGATTATGAAAGAATGGGTTGCTATCAGTCAGGATTTGGGCCAGAAGTTGATTGAGAGCAGCCCAGTCGAATTGCAGAGGTCCTGAAAAAGAAGCGCCAACACTGCAAATACTGACTCTTTGCATAAATGTCATGTCATTGTCGATAAAAGCCTTTGAAACGTATGAAGTGCTTGTAATTATATTTCAGTACATCACAGAAACAACTGAAACAAAGATCTAAAAGCAGTTTAGCAGCAAACGTTGTGAAAACTAATATTTGTGTCATTCTCAAAACTTTTGGCCACGACTGTACACACTGTGAAAAGATACTGATCATGAAAACCTGATAAAACCATTAAGAAGATCAGTAGTTACCACAGAAATGGTGGTTAATCACAAAGAAAAGGCTATGGTTCGATTAAATTCCACTTTAATTACGTGTCAACTGTTAATCAAACCTCCACAGTTTCCGCTATGCTAAGAAGACAGTTATCCTTGAACACAAAGCAGACAGAAATTAGTTATGAATAAGCAAGAATATGACATATCGTGACCTATTCAAAACACAATATTGTGTCCTTAAGCTGTGAATTATTTTATTTACGCTTGTTATTATGACACAATCCATAGATTCCAGCCAGTGCAGCAAGTTTAATTCCAATTGTGTCGGTTTGTCGGTGATAATCCCGATGGGTTGTGTTCAGTCCTACTATGCATTTAGATTACTTATATAAAAGACATTAATACTTATGTTCTAGCTAGCTATGACATGTGTAGCTGCCATATTTGCTTGTTGCCTAGCAACAGCATTCTCATGAATACTCATAACATGCACAGGGAACATGTAGGAAGAACTTATTACTTAGACAGTGAAAATACTTCTAATTGAATACAGGCACAATTTTGACCCTTTCATAAGTTTAGCGTAAAACAAAAACAAGACTAGTGAGATTGTTTTCTAATAAGTACATAATTTTTATTCTTAGACCTCATGCTATGTTGTTTTTATCTGAATAATAGAGGGAACCCGCGGCTCAGCTCATGTGCAGATCCTGATGCCTGCATGCTACCATTACCTGGGAATGTCAATGAGTGTACGGTCAACTCGCTTCCACTCCTCATGCTGCTCCAAAGTTTCATCAGATATCTTATTACCTCACAGTATGATGTAAAAGTTGAGGATTGTGACGCGGCCTACTGGGTATCCAGCTTAAACACTGCCTGGGCATATAAACGCACAGAATTTAGGTTTATATAGGTACACTGGCAGCGCTGTACTCAAACCTAGTCAAGCGATTTAGTTCACACCAAGCATCAAAACAGGGAAATCTAAACACCCACACTTTAACGATCATGGTGATCAGAAAAGCATCTCAGACTTTACAACAGCATGTCAAAGCTCAACGACCGCACTTGATGACCGAGTTTTCAGAAAATCTCCTCGGATTCTGATGCATATCAGCTGTTCAAATCCAGTCCTGGAGGACGAGCATCCAGCATGCAGATCTTTCTGCTCAAACTCAGTTGATTCAAATAATTTGTTAATATCCAGGTTCAGTGGGTGTGTTTAAGTGCAAATGACAAACTGTCCTGGACACACTGGCCCTCCAGGCCTGGATTTGAACAGGTCAGGAGAGAACGGTCAGACTGGTTCCACCTAACTTATATAACTACGCTTGACTGTCTGCATTGCAGTTGCCTTGCATTTGCTTCCTACAGGATCATATATACTGTATAAGCTATTCACCGGTGGATTCAGGGGGGGAAAGAGCTAGTGTGAGTGCAGCCCGAGGCAGCGCTTTATGGCTGTGAAGATAAGCCTGTGTTAGAGATACAGCCAGTTAGACATGTACGTAGTGTGAATTAAAATGTTTGTGTGGTGGGTGAGAGAAATAAAGAGGGAGATAAATGAGAGAGAGAGAGAGAGCGAGAGACTGTGTGAGATTGATCGACCATGTTGTGGCTCAGTGGTTGCATTGATGATCTGGTTTTGTGCAATGTGGGAGCTCATTTTGTCTAAAGCTGTCTCTTCATCCTGGAGGGTTTGTGTGCACACACACACACACACACAGAACCAGAGCGCTATTTTTAAATCTCACATTGTTATTAAATTCTCACAAACAAATCTGTTTTATATGATATTCTGCTGTTTTATAGAATTCAGTCAAAAAAAGTCAAAAATGTCAATCAGTCAGAAATGTCAAGTAGACATGTATTTTGTTATTTCAAGCCGTTCAGTACACCGTGAAACGAAACGGCGTTCCTCCAAGTGCTACATACATGTAACATAAATTGACAAAAACTAACTAGCTAACTAGGACACCTATTTAGCTGATTATTTAAGACAAATCAAATTTACACCATAAATGATTAAAAACTATTCTAAAGTACTATACAAAAGACACTACTATACATAAGAGAACACAAGACAACATGTGCAAACAGGAGCAGAAACACGACAACATGACACAATGCAGTATACAAGGTGATAGATAAAATCATGATAGATAAAAAAAAAAGACAGCAAACATTTCTTGTAAGTAGCAGCTAATAATGGTTTAAATATTAAATATTAAATATAAATATTTGTGCAAAAACCTATTTCAAGTTGGTGTTGAAATTTGCTGGATGGTTGTAGATCAGCGTGTATGCACATGTGTGTTTATCAGTCCAGTCCCATTTTATAGAGGTGATTAGACTGTTTCTCTAAGTGTGTGTGTGTGTATCAGCCCAGTCCTTTCTTGTTGAGTAGATGGATGTCATGTGGGTAGAAGCTATTGCACAGTCTGGATGTGTGTGCCCGAATGCTTCTGTACTTTTTCCAGATGGAACGAGGGTGAAGAGTGAGTGTGATGGGTGTGTCTGATCAGCCACAATGCTGGTGGCATTACGGATGCATGTTGTGGTGTAGACGTCAGTGATAGAGGGAAGGGAGACCCCGATGATCTCGGCTGTCCTCACTATCTGCTGCAGATTCGTGCGCTCCGAGATGGCACAATTCCCAAACCAGTGATGCAGCTGCTCAGGATGAGTTTGATAATCCCACTGTAGATGATGGTGAGAATCGATGCTGGGCCTTCGAAGCTGGCTGAAGTGTACACACTTCAGGAAAAGAAAAACTAGTATAAATGTTTAAATACTAAATTTATTGCCATATGCTATATATCGATATATATATGATCATATCATGATAATATTGTGATAATAGAATTAACATTATATAATTTTAATATACTCTCCTGTGACCCCACCTCCCATGAGTGAGTGAGTGAATCAACAACCTACTATTTTTCTCTTCCTGAATGTGTATACATTTTTTTTGGCTCACTATTAAAATAAATAAATTATTCTCACATTTTAAAATAAAACGAACACAAATTGTAATATAATTGTTATAATTTATAATGTTCCATTGAAAAGATTAATTATATAAAACCTTTTCATTGTAAAATATTATCCCTCTTTTTTTGCCACTTTGATTGGCAATTTGTTTTACGACACCGCACAGCGTGTTTGCGGCAGCGCACGCCTCGGTTTCCGGCAGTGTCATGGCGGCCTACGCGGGTGGGTTTCAAAGCGTAGGCAGTATCGAGGAGAAAAGAGAATTAAAGCGCAAAGCGCGTGAGGACGTCCTACAAAAGGTAAACTCAGATTTGTTACAGCTTTCATATACGAGCTTTGTCATGAGGAAGGTTTATTACACACTATATAGTTATAATAATAATAAAAAAAAATCTAATCATCGGCGGCTGGAATAGCTAATGTTTTTAGCCGAGTGATAAATCTCTGTCTGCTCTGTGCACGAGACCTGTACGGAATACTGAACCCTGATGTCTCCGCACATCATGAGTAAGTGTTCCACTCATCAGGGTTTTTAATGATTAAGCTGTGAGATATAAAAAAAAATACGTTTTTGCTTACTGTATAAATATGGCATTAAAATGATGGTCTCCACAGACCTTGTGCAGTGCATCGTAACAAGCATGACATCCTAATGGTGTGCTGTTATTCTCCCCTCCAGCTGTGTCAGCTCTACAGATGCACAAACACCAGTGATAAGCGTGAACATGACATCAGTTGCCTACAAACAACCTGTCTCTGTCCTTAAAGCACAGAACTCAGATGTTTGAACACATTTTTCTTTCCCAACATGACGTATTTCTGAGGAAAATCCCATCTTAAACTGTTGTTATTCGAAGTCATTCATGGGATCAGATCTAGAGTAGACTCCCTGTGTAAGAACTGAGATGATTTTATGACATTAAATATGACATTGGTTCTTTTTGAATGAATCTTTAACGTGACTCAGAAGAACGAGTAGTCTCGGAGAGTGAGTCGTTCATTTTCTACTGGGCGCGCATGCACAAATCATGGCAAAACCTCCCTGGGTTATGTACAGGAAACAGTATTGAACGGTTCTCAACGAATCTTCCAAGTTCCGAGTCGTTTGTTCTTTTGTCACATGACTCCCATAGACACTATGAAGTGCAATAGGCTCAAAAGAACTAACGAGTCGGACTAGAATATATGATGTTGAGCTGCTCATAATAATATGTCCTTAGCTGCATTGTAATATTTTCATTACTGGAACTATAGCCAAAATTTGTGTATGTAGACGTGGGGGGGGGGGGGGTCTGTTTATTGAAAATGTAACATTTTATTTTATTTCTGGTCAAAAGAGCGAGATGAACTAAATGACTCAAAACAATATTCGTTCATTTTGATGAACGAGATTCAAAGAACCGAGTCACTAAAATGATTCAAACTTCCTTCCTTCCTCACTAAAACAGACTCCCTGAAGAGAGCTGGACCGAACTAGAAAGTTGTAGAGCGCAACGTGACATCAGCAGCAGACTAAACGCACACTACTATAAAATAAAGGCTTTGATAAATGTCCTTCTGCTTCTTGCTTTTCTCTCTTTCTCTCTCTCTCTCTCTCTCTCTCTCACGTTCACTCACTCACACTAGGCCAAGCGTAAGTATGAGGAAGAGGAACGGAGAGAGGAACAGAGGAAGGCTCGGGGTGAAGACACCTGGATGCTCCCAGATGTTGAGCAGCGGCTGCAGCAAATCAGTGAGGTGTGTGTGTAGTTGAATTTTTTTAAATGAGTAAGAATACAAACAGGAGTCTCTCTCTCTCTCTCTCTCTCTCTCTCTCTCTCTCTCAGCCCGCCCTTCACCATTTAAGATCCTCCTCCTGAAGCAGGTGTGGACAAATGTGGTGGTCTTGTTGTCTTTGTTTTTCCAGGACCATTCCGTGAAAAACAAAAAGAAGAAAAAGGAGAAATCCAAAAAGAAGAAGAAAGAGAAGAAAAAGAAAGAGAAGAAGGAGAAGCTGAAGTCTCAGGGCGATCGCTCGTCCGATAGCTCCGAGGTCAGGCTCGACTCTTAGAGCATTATTCTGACTCCTTGCTGATTGGTGCTTGTTTGGATGTAGCTCATGTCTTCATGGTGATTGTTTACAGGACTCTGATGATTGGGTGGAGGCTCCGCCCCTAACAGGAAATGTGGATAAAGCATGGAAGGTCTCGGACCAGGCTCAGACCACGAGCAGCTCGACCAATAGTGGCCAAGTAAGGGAGAGTTTTGTGTGTGAGAGCATGTGAGGGGGTGTAAGGGTACGAGTATGTGTAAAAGTATGTGAGAGTGTGCAAATGTACATGAATTTGTGCGAAAGTGAGCGACAGTATGCAAGAAAGTGTGAAAGTATGTGAGAGATTACGAGAGCTTATAAGTGTATATGAGTGTGTGTGAAAGGGTGCCTAGAGTATGTGAGAGGGTATAAGTGTACATGAGTTTGTGCAAAAGTGTTTGAGAGTATGTGAGAGGTTGTAAGTGTGTGAGAGGACGCGAGAGTATATGAAAGGGTGTGAGTGTACACGAACGTATGCAAAAAGCTATGAGTATGACGAGAGTGCATCCGTGCTGGAGTGCGTGTGCGAGTCAGTTCAACTAATCGGCTCTCCCAGAGAGCAGGTGCTTCGTCCCCAAAACACACTCCGCATCCTAATTTGATAATCTGTTATTTTGCAATCTGAGTCAAAGCACTCGTCGTTTAACATTCGGTCCTTCAGCAGAGAGACGAGTGGATGACCTTTGACTTCCTGGCCCTGAAGACGACATCGGTTGCTGAGCAACGAGCCCAGAAGGAGCTGGAGAAAGAGGCGGAGCGGGAAAAAGCACAACAACTCGAACAGGTGACGAGATGAGTGCGAACGTGTGTGCGTGTGCACTTGTTTATGCGAGTGTTGTAGGGTGACGTTTAATTCCTGTATCGTTCAGGCTGGACTTCACAGACTGGAGCTGAATCCCTATTGGAAGAATGGAGGGAGTGGACTGCCCCCGGAGGAAGGCGCTGGAACTGAAACTAAAGGTACTAAAGGTAAGACGCTCACACTAGGTTACTCATTTACTTATTTAGTTATTTGTTTATTGGCTTAGTCTTGTATCAGAGCCTCTTTTGCCATTTTGCCATTTAGTCATTTTCAACATTCTTAGCCTTATATGGAGTTTATGAGCGTGGCTTAATCTCTCTCTCTCTCTCTTAGCGGGCGTGGTGGATGATGGAGGAAGAGGCTGGCTCATGAAGTCGTTTCAGAGGATGAAGGAGCAGGCAGAGAGAGAGAAGCGCAACCTGGATGACGTGGTGGCCGAGAGATATGGGGTACACACACACACACACACACACACACCTCTTAAACATTCTCCTGAGGAGCTTTTTTATCGAATACAAGCATGACGAAGCTCTTATGCTGTACCTGCTGATATCATAGACTTTAATATGAACTCGTTATGTTCGACCAATCAAGTTCTGTCCTGCAGGCTCCGCCCCAATCTGTCCGAGCAGGAAGAGTAAAAACATTCTGGGTGTTCACTGTGCAAATAAACATAATGTGTGGGATTTATTACAATTAGTTTTGTT
>QNUK01000195.1:650000-667500 GCA_013621035.1 Clarias magur
CCCGTCCACGTTAATCTCTTTCTGTATTTGTATTTTTTTTTTCTTTTCGTTTCATGGGCTCCATCTCAAATCACTGCACACTGTACTAAATAGTGTGACGCGTGTTAGAATGATGATATTACCTTAATGTTACTGAAAGATAAGCTAATTTTCCACAGGAAGTACACACTAATGAGTATGGCTGTGTGTGTGTGTGTGTGTGTGTGTGTGTGTGTGTGTAGGATCTAATGGACTCTCTGAAGGCTCAGCTGGAAGCGGCGCGGAAAGCGAGGGAGAATCACGCCAATAAACCCAAACAGGTGTGTGTGAGAGTGTGTGTGTGTATGCGTATGTGACCTGTATGTATAGAAAATTGTTTAGTTTTATGCGAGTATGTTTTTGTGCTTGTCCTGTTCTCAGGTGTCTGTGCGAGAGGAGGCGGAGCAAGAAGCGGTCTTGTTTAGAACAGACCAATCGGGACGATCGTGGCCGGTGAGCGGCCCGTCTCGGCCCGTGGAGCCCAAAGGAGGGAGGAGGAAGAAGAAAGCGGTAAGGCTGACCGTGTGCATAGTGAGACGCGTGTCAGTGTGTATTGGAAGAGTTCGTAACATTGTGTAGCTTTAATCATGGGCAGCATCTCCAGGGTTGAGGGTTCGATGCCCGCCTCAGGTCTGTGTGCATGGAGTTTGCATGATCTCCAAAAAGTTATATACTGTATATTGCACTTAAAATGACAAATATTGCACAAGATTTACGCATATTGCAGAAAAATTATTCTCCCAGATCATTTCACTGAGCAGTTAATTCTTGTACTGCTCCAGGGTAAAAACTGTTCTTCAGGCTATTTGTTCTGGTTTTGATTGTTCTGTACCATCTGCCTGATGGTAACAGCTCAAACGCTGGGTGACCAGGGTGACACAGATCTTTGAGGATACTGCTGCCTTTATTGAAGCAGCGAAGATTGTAAAGTCCAACGAGGGAAGAGGTCACCGAGTGATCTCCTGGGCCGAGTTAATTACCCTCTGGAGCTCTTTTTTTTTTTTCCCGTAAAGCTAGAAAACCAATCGCAGAGGCAGTTACAAGTCACAATGCTCTCTAGAGCGCAACGATGGAAGGATACCAGTCTTTTCTGAGAGATGTCATTCTACCTGAGGACCCTCAGAAAATAAAGTCTCGGCTGTGCCTCCTTCACCAGCTCTGTTGTGTTTGTGTCCCAAGTCAGGTCTTCCATGATGTGGACGCCCAGGAATCGATAGTCTGTGACGCTCTCCACACAGTCCCCATTGATGCATAAGTGTGTAATGTCCGTTCTGTTTTTCCTGAAGTCGATCCAATGATGAGTTCCTTTGTTTTGGATGTGTTCGGAAGCAGGACTCATGGAAGAGCCCTAACAGAAGGTTTGGATATCTGATACTCTAAAGAAGGTGAAAGTTTCTTAAAGAGAATCATTCCTGGTGTCGAGACCCGGATTCATCACTACGAGTCTGAGAGTAAACGGCAGAGTACGAAATGGAAACATCTTTAGTCATTGACGGAGAAAAGGGTCAAAAGTCAACCATCAGTTGGAAAATCCATCAGCGCTTAAGTTTTCTGGAATTCTCAAGGGCCAGAAGTATTGGAACAGGAGAAAGGTTCAACATTCAACAGTGCTCGTTACCGTGAGATGCTTATTGAAGAGCTGAAGCCTAAATTTCAGAGGATTGATATGCGAGGGCGTTGTGATCGCGCATGACGATGCTCAAACTGTCGACACTCTGCAAATAATGTAGTCCTGATCTCCCCCATCTGACTTTCACCTGTTTGGTCCCCTGGAAGCGGCCTTACGAGGACGAAGATTCACTTCTGATGAAGAACTGAAGACAGCAGTGTATTCGTGGCTCGCAGCTCAGAATAAAAAAATTTTTTAACGTGGGAATACGAAGGCTTGTTGACAAATGGACAAAGTTTATTGAAAAGGAAGGAGATTATCTAAAAAAAAAACAAAAGATTATGTCTTTACTAAAAGGTTAATTGAAAATAATTTCTACAGGCAGAGTGTGGATAATTTTTGACTCCCCCTCATGTTCATATATTAATGAGCATACAATGAAAAAAAAAGTATTTCATGAAGTTTAATGCCTTTGAGGATGCGTCTCTTGCGAAGCGGAGTGACTCTCATCACCCTGAAGTGTTTTATTCCTTTTGTATCACCGTGATTTGGCTACTGTTGCCGTAATCAATGTATTAGAATCAGAATCAGAAGAGTTTTATTGCCAAGTACGCTTGCACGTACAAGGAATTTGTTTTAGTGACAGAGCTCCAGGACAAAACAAATAACAAGAAAAAACAGCATGACACAAAACAGGAGGGAAAAAAAAAAGAAAATTACAACAAATTGAGTAGGATGGATTTTTTTGGGTTAACATCAAATGGAGTAGGGGTGTGAAATACTTACAATAAGTTAAATAAATATCTGTGGTATTGCACAGTATATTGCACAGTGGTGTTGCACATAATATTGCTCATATATTTAATGCAGAGTGAGAAGAATGTTTTAGCTGAGGTAAATTGCCTGGGGAAAAAAAACTGTTCTTGTGCCTGACTGTCCTGGTGTTCGATGCTCTGTATCGTCGGCCAGACGGCAAAAGTTCAAAGAGAAGGTGGCTTGAGTGTGAGGGGTCCAAAGTGATATTCTGAGCCCTTTTCTTCACTCTGGATATATACAGTTCTTGTAGTTTGGGTAGGGGAGTGCCAATAATCCTTTCAGCAGTCCGAACCGTCCTCTGTAGTCTTCTGATGTCTGCTTTGGGAGCTGAGCCAAACCAGACAGTTATTGAAGTGCACAGGACGGATTCAGTGACGGCTGAGTAGAACTGTGTGAGCAGCTCCTGTGGGAGGTTGAACTTCTTCAGCTGGCGAAGGAAATGCAACCTCTGATGGGCCTTTTTAACAGTGGAGTCAATGTGAATGTCGTGCTCAGGAACCGGAATGACTCCAGTGCTGTTCATGATGTTGAGTGGGGGAAGTGCAGATGGGTTTCTCCTGAAGTCCATGATCATCTCCACTGTCTTGAGCGTGTTCAGCTCCAGGTTGTTGTGACTGCACCAGACAGCCGACCTCCCTTCTGTATGCAGACTCATCACCGTCCTGCATGAGGCCGATGATTGTAGTGTCATCTGCAAATTTCAGGAGCTTGACAGTGGGGTCTGTAGAGGTGCAGTCATTGGTGTGGAGGCTGAAGAGCAATGGGGAGAGGACACATCCCTGAGGGGCTCCAGTGTTGGTGGTGTGGCTGTTGGACATGAAATCCTCCAGTCTCACTAGCTGCTGCCTGCCTGTCAGAAAGCTGGTGATCCAGTGGCAGACAGAGGTAGGAACAGAGAGCTGGATTAGTTTGGTCTGAAGCAGGGCTGGGATGATCGTATTAAATGCTGATGAAAAGTCTATGAACAAGACTCTTGCATAAGCACCTGGTTTGTCCAGATGTTGAATGGTGAAGTGCAGTCCCATATTGACTGCATCATCGGCAGACCTGTTTGCTCTATAGGGTCCAATAAGGGACCAATGATGTCCTTCAGGTAGGCCAACACCAGTCTTTCAAATGACTTAATGACTACAGACCAGTTGCCCTAACATCTGTGGTCATGAAGTCCTGTGATTTTTAGTTTTTTTTGGAATGGGGACGATTGTGGAACGTTTAAAGCATGAAGGGACTTTACATAGTTCCAGTGATCTGTTGAAGATCTGTGTGAAGATGCGAGCCAGCTGGTCAGCACAGGATTTCAGACAGGCTGGTGTAACGCCGTCTGGACCTGGAGCTTTCCTTCTCTTTTGTTTCAGGAAGATCTGGCGAACATCTTTTTCACAGACCTGGAGTATTATTATTATTATTATTATTATTATTATTATTGTTATTATAGTTATTATAGTTATTATAGTTAAAGCTATTTCCAAACTTTGAATGTGAACATCAGCAAACGGTGAGTCTCTTTATACTGAGATGTGTGTGTATGTAAGAAGTGTCTCTTGAGGACCTTTTCAAATGTTAAACCATGGACGATCAACAAGACTGATTAAATCATTTAACTATGTGTGTGTGTGTGTGTGTGTGTGCGCGTGTACAGATCGAGACCCACGTCTCCGGCGAGCGCGTACGTTACTTTGCAGACGACGATAGTTTGGATCTGAAGGAGATGGTGCGCCGGGAGAAGATGACCTCGGCTCAGGATCAGAACGCCCTCTACTCGCGCATGGCTGCCAAGGTGGGTGGGTCTGCCACAATCTGGCAACCCGTACATTAACAGCACATTGCAGTAACTAGGATTGTCTTTCTGTGTCCTGAGTGAAACGCCTGAATTCTACCTCTTTGCTGACACACACACACACACAAGCCTTATGAACGCTGTTCAATCTGGCAACCGAAACAGCTAAGCTACTGAACAATTTTGAGGGATATTCCCATCTCAACCTGCCAACCAAGATGCACTAATCATGGTATTATGGTTGTAAGGCAAGCTTTCAATTTAATCTAGAAACAGAAACACATACCTTATGCCCTGACTGTTCCTACAATCTGGCAACCTACATACACAACATACTGCTTTCTAAAATCTGGGCCTGGTGGATTTTTTTTTCATTCCCACAATCTGGCAACCAGAATTAATTTACCAAACAAATGCCTTGGGGTTTTTTTTTTTGTTGTTTTGTAGGCTTTTTTTTTTACATTACTGGCAACCAGAGTTACACAGATTGCTGTTTCGTAGTTCTTAAACTTGTGTCCTATACAGCTATATGATGACCTACACACACACACACACTCACACACACACTGAATGTAACAGATGGTGAAGATTTCTCTCTGCCTCTCTTCGTTTGCTCCCTCTGAGAGAGAGAGAGAGTGTGTGCGTGCGTGCGTGCGTGTGTGTGTAACATGGCGGCTGAAAACTGTATTAATAAACTTACGAAGACGTCACTGTTACCATGGCGACTGGAAATGAAAGTGCCAAACATTGCACATTTTAGCTTTCTGTCTCTCTCTAGAGTAAATGCTCAGGCGTTACCATGACGATTATGCTAAAAATATGTACTTATTTTAGCTCTGTGTGCATGATGAATTCCAAGTTAGCAACAGCAGTTGTGTGTCTTTGTGTCACCTGCGTGCGTGCATACGTGCGTTCATGAGTGTATATACATGCATGCACACACACACACACACACACACACACACACACACACACACACACACACAGAGATACACGCTGATGCAATGTCTGTCTGTCAATCAAACATGTCAAAGATGAGAACTAATATTCCCATAGAGCTTGTTGCCACGGAGATGATGTTTCTCACACAGACACATACACACTGATCCTGTTTAGAATTGCACAACACTATAGAAAATAACCCAAACTCTTTTAGAAAGGAATGAGTTGGATAATTATCATTTAAAGAAAATGTATATTATCCTGTTCGCTGTTCAGGAATACACATGGAGATGTTAAGAAGACGTCCGAGTGTACAGAGTAATGAACAAAAACGGCGTGAAGGACGTTCTAAAAGTAAACGTGCCTCAGAGGAAGTGCAGGACACTGATTGGGCGATTAAATTAATAAATAAATAAAGCTAAAACTTTGAGAATGTAATGATGTGCTCAAGGACTAAAAACCCCAATGTCACAGTAAAGCACTGAACAATGTACTAAAGCTACAGAACCCTCTTACATGCTAACATAACATTTTGAAGCTCTAGATATATATTTTAAAAATGCAGCGAAGTACTACAGCTCTACGAATACAACATCATAAAGCTTGTAAATAACAAGTTAACACCACATTTAAATAAAAGAGTGTAATGATGCACGGAATCCTTGAGAACGTATCAGCTCACTGAAGCCTTGAGTGTGTAACATGATGAACATCCATAGAAACGTGACGGCGTGCCGAAGCTCTGAGAAAAAAATTAGAATATATTGCACTAGACAATATTAATGTACTACTAATGTAATTCTAATAAGTGAGAGCATACTACATCTGTAGGAACGTACGAAAGTATTAAAGCTGTAAAAACATAACCATGTAATGAAGTTCCACACAGAGTAAAGCTCTAAGAACACCGTAACCTGATAAAAATGCAAAGAACACAGTAATGTACTAAGAATGTAATGAGGTACAATATAATATACAAAAGCTCTAAAGTGTGTGTGTGTGTGTGTGTTTTAGATGATGGGCAAGCAGGATGGCGATAACTACACACTGGATGACATGTTCGTATCCAGCGCAGCTCAGAGAGAAAGGGAGGGGCTTGACGACGAGAGAGCGAGGAACCGGGCGATGGGAGAGGGGCGGAGCCTCGCCGCACGAATGGATAAATGCCCGTTCTGCTTCACCAACGCCGAGCTGCCCAAACACCTGGTGGTGGCTATCGGGGCAAAGGTACATGCTGATTACCCCATACATGCCAATTATCCCACACACACACACATTAATTGCCTTCACACCCTGTATTTAACATTGCAGAGTATTCGGTGTGTGTGAGATAACAGGCACACTGTTTATTCCAGATAACACATCAGTGTATCCTGTCAGTTACCTTACATGCTAATTCCCAACCGTTATGCAGTTTCGCTATGATGCTAACTACATTAAACACTGTTTTGGCACTAGTGTTTGTTTTTTATTAACACAAACACGCACTAACTACTAATTATGCTAATTATGACACATGTTGATTAGCTGATTTGCCCCAGATTCTAATATATGCTTGTGTGTGTGTGTGTGTATAGGTGTATCTTTGTCTACCTAACGGTGTCTCTCTGGCTGAGGGACACTGTCTGATCTCTCCACTGCAGCACCACTGCTGCTCAACTGGCCTTGATGAGGACGTGTGGAATGAAGTACAGGTATGTACGTATATACGCACACAACCACAAATATATATTTAATGCAGTTATATGGACATTTAACTATTTAACCCCATGTCTGTCTTTCAGATGTTCCGCAAGTCGTTGGTTCAGATGTTCGATTCCCTTGAGCTCGACTGTGTGTTTTTGGAAACTCATATGAACCCTAAGAAGCGCATGCATATGCTGTACGAGTGTGTTCCACTGCCACGGGAGCTTGGCGATATGGCACCTATCTACTTCAAGGTAATACAGAGAGGGAAATAGGGACAGAAACCCAGGGACAGAGATGGTATCCGGAATAGAGAGACGGGTTGTTACAGGGCAGAGACTGAGTCTGAGATAGAGAGACAGATGGCTACAGGGCAGGGACGGTACCTGGGATAGAGAGAGACATGTAGATACAGGGGCAGAGCCTGAGATAGAGAGACAGTTAGGTGCTAGGGCAGCGTCAGAGCCCGAGATGGAAAGATGAGTAGATACAGGGGCAGTAACGGAGCCAAGGGTAGAGAGATGGGTTGATACAAGACTAGTGGCGTAGCCTGAGAAAGCGCTTGAGATGGAGAGACCGGTAGATACAGGGACAATGTCAGAGCCCGAGATAGAAAGATGGGTCGATACAGGGGCAGAGAAGGTATCGGAGATGGAGAGATGGGTTGATACAGGGCCTGATGGAGCCTAAGATAGAGAGAGACCGGTAGATACGGGGGTAGAGACGGTACCCGAGATAGAGAGACGGGTTGATACAGGGACAGAGGCGGAGCTTGAGGTAGAGAGACGGGTCAATACATGGGCAGTGACTGACCTGAAATAGAGAGAGATGGGTAGATACAGGTGCAGTGATGGAGCCTGAGACAGAAAGAGACTATTTTCTCCATCTCTGTATTTCTGGTCTTGTATATCGACCAGAGTCTGAGATAGAGAGATGGGTAGATACAGAACGTGAGCTGGAGAGACCGGTAGATCCTGGGGCCATAGACGGAGACCTGAGAACACACACTAAATACACTAAAATACCTACTTCTGTCATTTGTGTCTCCAAGAAAGCAATCATGGAGTGTGATGAGGAGTGGGCGATGAATAAGAAGGTGGTGGATCTGGCATCCAAGAACATCAGACAGGCTGTGAGACGAACACTTGTTTACGATTCAGGCTTTTCCCGCCTCACATTTCTCTTGAGTATTCTCATGCTCTTTGTGTGTGTATGTGTTTCCAGGTTCCTCGTGGTTTGCCGTACTTCTCTGTTGATTTTGGGTTGCAGGGAGGTTTCGCTCACGTCATCGAAAATCAGGACAAGTTTCCATATTACTTTGGGAAAGTATGTTTGCGCAAACACACACTCGTGCACACACACACGCAAGCACAAACACACATGTCCTAACACCCCACAATCTTACAGGAAGTCCTCGGCGGTATGTTAGACCTGGAGCCGAGACGATGGAGGAAGCAGATCAGAGAGAACTTCGACGATCAGCGTAAGAAGGTCCTGCAGTTCTCTCAGTGGTGGAAACCCTTCGACTGCACCAAGAGCCAATAAGAGATCTGCTTTCATCATGGGGTGTGGTCAGGCTCGGAGTCTGAGCTCCGAGTACTCAGCAAAGGAGTCTGTTGGAGATTGTCTTGTTTATAAACTATAGAATAGCATAAACTCTGTATTGTTGAGATGGAACATTAAAGTTTTGTTGATTTTTATAAATGTGTGGGGGAAAAAAAATTCAGTTCATGTGTTTGAGTCTTCTTCACCCAGAATCAGAAGAACTACGGCATTTAGGAATTCAGGAATTTATGGACTGCATCTTCCAGTCTCAAACTCCACAAGCGATGAGCAGTGACTAGATACTAGTACAGTGTTCTTGCACCATTCCCAGTTGATGTGAACACACAAGCCACCACCACCACAAGCCTTAAGAAGCTAGCCTGTTTTTTGTAGCCTGCAACTGTCTCTAGAGTCCTATTTCTAGTCTATTTCCTATTAGTTATCACAATATAATCAATTACTGCACCTTTAACAAGTGAGTGTATACCAGGAAGTGCTTTGATTGACTCATCCATTGGTTTGTACTGTTAAGAGAGAACGTGTAATGATTGGGTGTGAACTTCAGACGACCAAATGCAACCTGGATTCGAAACATTCTTAATTACGATACTAATTGCAGACATTTTATTCTATTAGTATGTCTGCGTGTCTCGCAGAAGTTAGCAGTTTGGGTCCCTCCATTTTAGTCAAATTAATAAAATGGGGAGCGTTAGGTCAAGAGGAACATCCGGGGTAAAAACCTGTGCCAGAGAAAATGGATCAGCTGGCTATTTGCATGCATTTGACCCCCAGGGAAAAATTTGGTACAAGCCAATTTGGTGTCAGTTCATGAACATCTGGATACTAAAAAAATTGCCTATTTTCTTGGACTCTGTTCAATATAATTCAGTTTTATTTTTCTCTATATCACGCTTTCAATAATGGTCATTATCGCAAGGCAGCTTTACAGAATCAAAAGATGGAAATAAGTTTGAAAAGTGAAAATATAGGTATAGATCATAATTATCAGAAAACCCAGAGGGGGTCTGGTTCGCCATGTGTAGCTTGAAAGAGAGAAAACACTTAGTAATGGTTGCAATCACATAATGTATAAAGTGAACGTATATTTAGTGCAGAATGCAAGTAGGGACTAAACTGACTAAAGCACCTTGTATGCCCAGGTGGTCTACCATTAAAGTTCTAACCAGGCACGAGTCTGCTTACCTTTTGAGATCAGACGAGATCGGGTGCTCTCAGACTCGTATGGCAGTAAGCAGACTCTTAACCAAATTGAGGTAAAGGGTTCAGGTTATTTGATTTGAACCACTTGAGTGTGGCTTTAGCAGTCTAAAGTATGTTGCCGATTTGGATCAGATTACTCTATAGTTGGAATCATCCACCATGGTCTAAATCTGACCAGGTTCCCAGTTTCTCCAGTTTCTGTTGGAAAGCATGATGCTGCCAGTACCATGTTTCATTGTGGCAGTGGTGTTCTCTCGATTGTTGTTAAGCTTCCACCTAGGGGCTGTCTACCACATCTTCCTTTGTCACTCCAACATCCTGCATGTCCCCCCTTACCACATCTCTAAACCACTTCTTGTGCCTTCCTCTTTTACTCGTGCCTGGCAGGTCCATCTCAAGCGTTCTCCTCCCAATATAACTTTGTCCCCAGACCATACCTGCACTGTCCATTCTGGTCTCTCCCATTGTTGAGAAAATTGCAGCACCTTCTGCTCTGCCACCTGAGCTTCCTGTCTTTTTGTCTCCAACCGTACAAAATTGTTGGTCTCACTACTATCCTGTACACTTTCTCTTTCATTCTTGCCGATAACTTTCCGTCACAGTTCACTCCTACTACTCTTCTCCACCCTGCCTGCACTCTCTTCTTCACTTCTCTATTACACTCCCCATTGCTTTGGACAGTTGACATTAAATACTGAAACTCGTCTACCTTCCTTACCCCTACTCCTTGCAACTGCACCTTTCCCCGACCATCTCTCTCATTTACACACATGTACTCCGTCTTGCTCCTACTTATCTTCTTGCCTCTTCTCTCCCAGTACATCCCTTCACCTCTCTAGACTCATTGTACAGTCGTGGCCAAAAGTTTTGAGAATGACACAAACATTAGTTTTCACAAAGTTTACTGCTAAACTGCTTTTAGATCTTTGTTTCAGTTGTTTGTGATGTACTGAAATATAATTACAAGCACTTCATATGTTTCAAAGGCTTTTATTGACAAGTACATGACATTTATGCAAAGAGTCAGTATTTGCAGTGTTGGCGCTTCTTTTTCAGGACCTTTGCAATTCGACTGGGCTGCTCTCAATCAACTTTTGGGCCAAATCCTGACTGATAGCAACCCATTCTTTCATAATCACTTCTTGGAGTTTGTCAGAATTGGTGGGTTTTTGTTTGTCCACCCGCCTCTTGAGGATTGACCACAAGTTCTCAATGGGATTAAGATCTGGGGAGTTTTCAGGCCATGGACCCAAAATTTCAACGTTTTGGTCCCCAAGCCACTTGGTTATCACTTTTGCCTTATGGCACGGTGCTCCATCATGCTGGAAAATGCATTGTTCTTCACCAAACTGTTGTTGGATTGTTGGAAGAAGTTGCTGTTGAAGGGTGTTTTGGTAACATTCTTTATTCATGGCTGTGTTTTTGGGCAAAATTGAGTGAGCCCACTCCCCTGGATGAGAAGCAACCGCACACATGAATGGTCTCAGGATGCTTTACTGTTGGCATGACACAGGACTGATGGTAGCGCTCACCTTTTGCTCACACACCTGCCTGCTGCCAATCCTGAGCAAAAGCTCTGCACTGGTGGCACTCCGATCCCGCAGCTGAATCCTCTTTAGGAGATGATCCTGGCGCTTGCTGGACTTTCTTGGACGCCCCGAAGCCTTCCTAACAAGAACTTGAAGTTCCTGATGATCCTATAAATTGTTGATTTAGGTGCAATCTTAGTAGCCACAATATCTTTGCCTGTGAAGCCATTTTTATGCAACGCAATGATGGCTGCACACGTTTCTTTGCAGGTCACCATTGTTAACAATGAAAGAACAATGATTTCAAGCATCACCCTCCTTTTAACATGTCAAGTCTGCCATTCTAACCCAATCAGCCTGACATAATGATCTCCAGCCTTGTGCTCGTCAACATTCTCACCTGAGTTAACAAGACGATTACTGAAATGATCTCAGCAATGAAAAGTTTTTTTTTTCGGGATTAAGTTAATTTTCATGGCAAAGAAGGACTATGCAATTCATCTGATCACTCTTCATAACATTCTGGAGTATATGCAAATTGCTATTATAAAAACTTAAGCAGCAACTTTTCCAATATTTATGTACTTCTCAAACTTTTGGCCACTGTACATCGTCAGTACATTTCCATCTGTATCTTTTATCACTCTAGCCTGTAGTACATCCTTGCCTGCTCAGTCTCTCTGTCTGGGCAATCCATATAAATCCTCTTCTCCTTCCTTTGAGTTTAGCTTCTCATACAACTCACTATATGCCTGCTCCTTTGCCTTTGCCACTTCCATCTTCACTTTGAAACGTATCTCCTTATACTCCTGTCTACTTTCCTCATCTCTCTTACTATCCCAAATCTTTTTTCTTTTTTTTTGCAAGCCTCTTTCTCTTGATGCTTTCCTGTACTTCCTCATTCCACAACCAAGCTACCTCATCTTCGTTTCTCTGTCCTGATGTCATGCCAAATACCCCCCTAGCTGTCTCCCTTACCACTTCTGCAGTAGTTGACCAGTCGTCCCGCATCTCTACACCACTACCCAGTACCTGACTCACCTCTTCTCTGAATTTCAAGCATGGATGAAATTCATTCTTCAACTTTCACCATCTAATCCTGGGTTCAGTCCTGATATTTTCTTCTTGTATACCTCAAAAAATCCTGAAAACCATTATTTAATATTGTCTGGCTACACTATCCCCTGCAACCACCTTACAGTCTCTCTCGTTCCGGACACGTCCACCCCTTCCCTTTCTCTTCTGTCTTCCGTCAACAGTAGGCCAATTTCCACAGATATCTTAATGACCAAAGATACCTGAGGTGGTTGTGGTTAACTCAGGCCTTGACCCATTCGGTATGGGAATCTTTTTCACAATAGTCCGCATATTCATTTGGCATATTTTACTCTTGACGCAACCCTTCTTGATGCAACCCTTCTCATTCTTTCGGGCTTGGGGCCGACACTAAGACTACACTGGCTTGTGCAACCTCAATGGCTATGTTCACCAAGGGGCAACATCCAGTGCTGAAAAAATGAGTCCAACCTGGATGTTCCAAAACATGCAGTCCCTCAAATGACCACTACGACCGTTAGTCCCTCAAACGCTGGCTAAAAATTGAGTGAAACCCCATAGACCCCATGTTTAAATGTTTAAATTTACAAAAAAAATATATGTTTGCAGCCTGGTACACAAAACAGTTTTGGTCTCCATCACTAGATTTCCCATTCTTGACCACTGTATGGTGTGAACTTTTACATAACTCAGCAGTAAAAATGATGTTAAGCCATGCACAAATAGAGCTGTGGCTGGTTTGAGTGACGGCTGCATTGCAGGTGTCCAACTGCTAGCTGTCTTTACTTTGTTGTCGCTGTAGTTTAATGTACCACAAGAAATGTAGGAGTTGACATGGGTATGTATGATGGAGTTAAATCACATGCAAAGTAACTTTTGCATATAAATGAACGTTAGCTACATAGTTAAACTGCTGGCTGAGTTTCAACCAGCATCCAGGCTTCGTTTGTTCTGTCCACTTGCCCATTTATGGACGAACCGGAATTTATGAAGTCACCTTCTGCCAAGATGGCGATGACCAGAGCCTCCCACAATCAAGCTTCAAAAGCCCGTCAGAAAACCTATGGGTGATTTCACGGAGGGTTCGTCCAGTTCTCTTTATACAGTCTATGGTTTCCACCAGTTGTATTCTTTTTTGCCAAGATGGGGGGGATAACAATCTATTACTGTTAATGTTTAAGACGGTTGGCAAGGCATGAAATAAGTGTTTATATTCATATTATTACGACCAAGGAAGCTTTAACTGAAAGGTACGTACATGTGGTATGATGCGATGTGATTAGCTGAAACATCAAACAATTGATAGTCACAATCACAATAAGAAACGACTTCTTCAACTGTGGAATCATGCTAGTCAGCCAGAAAGACAGTTGCACCCCCCCCAAAAAAGGTTTAAATTTGTCCTCTGAAGACCCGGTATCCTCATGCTGCCTTTTGTGTTACTGTGTTTATTTCTGTAACTTGTGAGTTGGAGGCGGTGAGGAAGTGGGTCAGGAAGAGAGAAAGACACAGAGATAGAAAGGGACAGAGAAGATTAGCAGGCAGACAGGTAGAGACAGAAAGAGAGAAAAATTGTCCTAAAGGCAAAGGAGAGATGAACCACAGTGTAAACGTGCACGCACACACAGAGTTCTACATGACCTATATTCTCTCTCTCTCTCTCAGCCCTCAATGATGTTCTATATTCTGACACACATAACATACCCTAAAGGTCCTAATTCTAGTAGTGGGTTATTTCCATTGTCCTGTGTGTTACCTAGTACTAACTTCCGATAACCTCAGTAATTTTTCACATTAATCAGCAGACTGAACAATACAGATCACAGTTGAACATGTTTGTCTAATTTTATAAAAAGGGATATAGGGTGCTTCTGGCACCAATAGATTAAGTTGTAGTTAAAATGAGGGGTTAGCATGAAATATAATGGTTCGAATGAGGCTGTAAAGTCACACACCGAGTTTAAACATTTTCTATATTAGTACAATCACTTACTCACTCATTATATATACCGCTTAATCCTATATTCAGGGTCACGGGGGCCTGGAGCCTATCCCAGTAGACTTAGGGCACAAGGCAGGGTACACCCTGGACAGGGTGCCAATCCACTGCAGGGCACACACATACACACTCATTCACACACTACAGCCAATTTGGGAACGGCAATTAATTTAAGCTACATGTCTTTGTACTGTGGGAGGAAACCGGAGTACCAGGGAGAGCCAAGCACAGGGAGAGCATGCAAACTCCATGCACACAGAGACGTGAATTGAACCTGGCCGGGAATCGAACCCGGACCCTAGAGGTGCAAGGCGACAGTGCTAACCACTACACCTATGGGAGTAAAAACTCACTTTATTCCTCCATAAAATCCCCTGATACACTATTGCACTAATCCCAGCATTTCACTGGGACGGTTCTTGGATACTGTCAAGGTAGAAAGCTATCTCAGTGTGTCAGAGCCATGATCAGACTATGTAAAAAAAAATTACTCTACAAGTAACAAATCTGTGCTGCAAAATCTCAAGAAGCTCTGAAAGTGTTAACATACTGTATTAACATTAACTGCAGGTTTTTATTTATACATCAGCTTCCTATATGCAGAGTAGATTTCATATGTAATGTTATATGTTGCATTCTAACTAATTTACCCCTGAAAAGGGAGTATATAAATAATTTCTACTATGATTCTCGCTCTCTCTCTCTCTCTCTCTCTCTCACATACACACACACACACACACACACACACATCTTCAAACAGGTTCTTAACCTTTGCAAGTCAAGTTTGGAAATAAAACTAAACTTTTTTAAACACTAAAAGGAAAAAAAAAAGTTTTTAAGGTCACTGGTGCATTTTCCTGATCCTAGTACCGGTGCGTTCATAAAGGCTTTATTTTTGCTATGATAGCGCTAATGAGTTTTTATATTAATTCTTTATACACATATACAAACATAAACCAGAGCTAGTCACAGACTTAATGATTAAAAATGCACACATACACACACATACACAATGCAGGTCCACACTGTAGGCTGACCCTCTTTTTTTATTTGTCTTTATGTGTCTGGTAGAATAGGTGAATAGTTTTACTCTGTATTTAGACTATTTAGACTATTTTATTGAAAGAGATAAAGAGAGAGATGGAGCGACAGAGAGCAAGAGAGATAGACAGAGAGAAGGTAAAGCACCTTTGAATCTTGATAGACAGAGAGATAGAGAGGCAGAGTAACTAACTACAATTTAATATCACCATTGTTCAGATAGTTGTTATTGATGTTTTTTTGTTTACTGACTATGATATTATTTCATATCTAATATGTCTATAATGTTTTTATAAGTTTATAAATTTGTTATTTATAATGTAATCCATGTTTTATAATTGCTTTGGCAACAATGTAATTCTTTTTTTTACATTCATGCCAATAAAACCCTTCCGAACTGAACAGAGAGAGAGGAGAGAGAGAGAGAGAGAGAGAGAGAGAGAGAGGTTGTTGTGGATGTATAGCGGTAGTGTGTTAAGTCAACAAGGGCACATCCTGACCTTTAAAGAACAAGTCCTCTCTCTCTCTCTCTCTCTCGCTCTCATTTTATTTCTCTCTGATTGGCTGCGTTAAACTCCGTCAGTGTCGCACGGATCTCTCGCGCTCTGTGTGTGTGTGTGTGTGTGTGAGAGAGAGAGAGAGAGAGAGTGTGTGTGTGCGCTCGCGAATGAAAGCGCGATTCGCACTAAAGGACGCGGTCCTGTCCTCCGCCGTCTCCGCATCAGTTTCTCTGAAGGAATTGGTTTTTTTTTTTTTTTTTCGATTTTTTCCCCCCTGAGAAATGCGTGCCATCGCGCGCCGACAGAATCGTCGCCGTCGTCCTCGTGCCCTCCCCGCTCTCCAGCGCGCGCTCTCCTGCCCTCTCCGCGCCGCACGCCGCACGCGCGCTTGACGCGGCGTCTGATGCGAGAGCTCGCGCGGCCCGGCGGCGAGCACCATGTCCTCGCGCAAGATCTCGTCGGAGTCGTTCAGCTCGGTCGGGTCCGACTGCCTCGAGAGTCCCGACGACAACGCCGAGTGCCCGTTCTCGCGCGCCTTCTGGAACGGCCGGAGCCCCGCGGAGGCGCGCGCGTGCGCGTTCGACGAGCAGGCTGCCGCCACGGGAGCGCGGAGAGCCGCGAGGAGGAAGCGCGTGAACCTGGACTCGCTCGGGGAGAGCCTGAGGCGGCTCACCTCACCCACGGTACGCAACGGGCGCACACGCGCGCACACACACACAAACACATACACACGTGTACACACGCATGCACACACACGCACGTATGGACGAGAAATGAGTGACAGTATGAGGCACACACGCGCGCGCGTATTTTCCTATGCTTTTTTCCACATACGTCTTTCCTCATGTCACTCTCTCTCTCTCTCTCTCTCTCTCTCTCAAGATTCAAAGGTGCGTTATTATTTAGATTCGTATTGGCAAAGCACAAAAATAAGTCTCTCTCTAATAATGTCTCTCTCTCTCTCTTATTAAGTCTCTCTCTCATTCTCTCTCTCTCTCCCTCTTTCACATTCTCTCTCTCTCTTTCTCTTATCATTGTCTCCCTCCTTTGTGTCATACATTTCTATGTGTGTGTGTGGTTTGCATATGCACATGAGAAGATGATATATGAAAGGTGTGTGATGCTTAAACAGCTTGACTGTGACATACTTCATACACACATGGCTGTTTGTTTTAATTGCAGGCACATGATGAGATGGTCTGTATGGCAAATGCATCTGCAATGATGGTGTGTGTGTGAGTGTGTGTGTGCGAACAATTGTGTATGTGCAGGAAGAGACCATCATGTTCTTCTAGGGAGTGAAAGAGAGAATCAGAGAGCCAGATCATCACAGTTTATGTGTGTGTGTGTGCATGTTTTAAAAACCTTCTATTTTTCGAGTATGCAAAAAAAAAAAAAAAAAAAAACCGGCCTTCTCGTGAGAATGGCCTTGACTCTCATTAATCTCTGACACACACACACAAACAGAATGCCAAATACTAGACAATGTAAAGAGTGTATCTCTATCCCCTCATGAGATCACCTGTCTCACTATGAAAATATGGTGCAATGAGTCAATCTCTAAGTAAGGTTTGTGTCCAGGTGTGTTTGTGCCCTGGCATTATTTCAAACTCAAGTCACTTTCTCTTTAGTGTTACGCGAGTCTCCAGCGAGTCCGTCGGTTGCAGCAGGTTATAGTTGTGCAATTAAATATTAAAACAAAAGAACAACTGTCGTCTCCATGGCTCGTTTATAAACGTCCACTTTCGAGAGCCTGCAGTC
>QNUK01000195.1:672500-680000 GCA_013621035.1 Clarias magur
ACACACACACACACACACACACACACACACACACACACACACACACACACAGTGACACAATGTCCCCGACTTATAAACGAGTTTCATTCCGGGAGCGTGTTCGTAACTCGGATACGTTCGTAAGTGAGACAAAGCGAGTCTTATACGCTTTTGACACAAACATACAATGTATAAAAAACCACAAGTTTGGTGTTTTGGTTTCTCTCTCAACACTGCAGCTCCGAATCGCAAGGGGAATCTCAATGACAATATACCAAACTTTAGACATTTTATACACTCACTTACACATTGAAAATATTGTATATAGAATTATAAATAATGGTATCTGGTGCACTGGAGTGTCTGTTTTTTGTACAATACACTTGAGCCACTTCCACGATTATTTCGCATCTACGAATGTTCACAGGTCCGTTCTTATCTGCGGAGATTTGTAACTTGAACGTTCATAAGTCGGGGACTTAGGGTATATATTTTTAACAAAAGCTAAACTGCCTTTTTCCTGTTTTTGAATGTTCCCATGCTTTTCATATTAACCTAAACCGACTACATTTACATTCCTGAAGGCGTCTCTTGATTGTAGACTTTGATGATGATACTACATGGACTTTTTTTTTCCAGGTCTTTTGGTGTTGTTGTTGTTTTGGTCACTCCACACACTAGTTTCTGCTCACTCCCTAAAAGGTCAGTTTAATTTTTATCCAAAATCCAAAATCAGCAAATTCAATACTTTTTTAAAAACTTTTGTTTCCTCCGAACCACGTGACGCCAGCCGACCACATCTTTTCGAACTGCTCGCTCACGCACTGTTGGGGGCAGAGTAACACACTCGGAGGACGGCGCTATCCGCTCCTTCCTCTTGCCTGAGCTCACAGACGCCCCTGATTGGATTGATTAATGTGGGAGCACTAAGTACCTCTCATCCCTCAGAGCCACAAATACCAAAAACAAACAAACAAAAAAAAGGTCACTGTCCAAATATTTATGATTTATTCCTGACTGTATATTTAGGAGTTGATCGTGTATTTATCAGTATATGCAGGAGCTTTGATTTCTAAACATGAATTCATGTGAGCAGTATGACAAGTTCGTAGAAACCCGGTTGCGCAAAATAGTCTCCACGATCATGTTCGATTAAATAGAGGTGGATTAAATCCGATTTGACTCCGGGGCAATTGGTCGTGGAAGATCTAATATATACACCAGTGACAAAGGGGACAAATGCACCGGATTAGTTTGCTAATGTGGAGAATTTATTATGAAACACTTAGAGTGAGATAAAGCTTACGTCCGGATATATTTGTATTCACGAAGGGGGGCTGTAACTATAACGCAACACACACACACACACATTCACATACACATGATTTAACTGCCGGGCCACCTGCCATTTTGTCAAATAAAGACGAGAGAAAACATGAATTATGGGGTTTGTAGTACAAACACACAGAGCTGTAGACAGAAACTTGGTTTGTTCAGACTGTGTGTGTGTGTGTGTATGCATGGAGTCTTATCTCTCGCAGAATTTACACAGGATTACACACACACACACACACACACACTCTGAATATGCAGCTGCACATTCTCCACCGAACTGGGCTCCTGACATCTTCCATGAGCGTGTCTAACACACCGCCAGGATTTAGCATCAGTTTATCTAGAACCGGTCTGCATTCGCAGTCAGTTTATTAGAACCCATCCTGAATTTATCGTCTATTTATGTATAACAGGTCTGCATTTACAGCTAGTTGATCCAATAAAGCCATGCATTTTATAGCAATTCGATCTGAACTAAATCTAGATGTGCCATCAGTGTGTATAGAAACGATGTGTCATTTACAGCGTGTTTATCTGAACCTGGCTTCTCCTTGCAGTCCTCCTGATGGAAAACATAATCCAGAACACAGTTTGGATTTCCATCATCATACTGTATCGGTAACCAGAGACGATTGCAAATACAGGCAGAGGGAAGCAAATTCGCACCGGTTTATCTAGAATGGGTGTGCAGGTGTAGTTAAGCGCAGTTCATTGAACGACCGTATCTAGAAACACATGCTCATTTATTGTTTATTTCATTTTTTAACAGAATCTAGGACCATTTAATATTTCTTACAGTAATTAAGAATAATCGACCATACACCTGTCTAAAGACTATAAAAGGCTAACGAGTGGTGTGTGTCACGCAGAGTAGGATCCGTATTTCTGTTCATGGAGTCGCCTGTGCATCGGCGTCATTGACACAAAAGTGTCCCAAACGTTTCTGTAGTGCACGGCGTTGTTTACAGTCTGTTTATCTTGAATGCATGTCGTTACAGTTCATCTGCAATAGTCAGTTTATCTAGAACACGGTCTGGTTAAATAGCATATCTGCCATTATAGTCGGTTCATCCAGAACACAGACTGTTGCAGTTTATGTAGTGCACATTGTTTCAATCAGTTATTACAGTCAGATTATATAGTATAAATAAATAAATAAATAAATAAGCGTATTCTTTTTACAGTCGGTTTATCTAGAGCACAGTTAATAGGCTGTCAGTTTATTGGTAACACTATCTATTTTAAATGAACTGACTATAAGTTTCTCTAGAATACACATTTATTTAGAGCAGAGATTATTTAACTAATGTATCTAATCAATGTGTAATCTAGAATACACATTGTTTAATTAGTTTATCACGGGCAGATCTATCTAGAACACGGGTTTCAAATAAGCCTATCTTTTTTTTTCTAGAACGCAGATTATTTGCGTCTGTTTTTATAGTCAGTTTATCTGGAACACAGATTGTTACAGTTTATGTAGAGCACATTGTTTAAAGCACATCAGTTATTACAGATTATCAAGAACACAGTTTATATGTAAGCCTATGCCTTTTTTTCTCGTTTCTAGATAGGCTGTCAGTTAAATTTATCTGTTATATCCGTTAAATGTATCCATTATAGTCAGTTTATCTAGAATACACATTGTTTAATTTGTTTATCCGTTATTATGGTCAGATTATCTAGAACACTGGTTTTTAAGGATAGGTTTTATAAGCCTATCCTTTATACAGCCAGTATAAATCTATACACAGATTACAGGCCGTCTGTTTTTATAGTCAGTTTATCTAGAATACACTCTGCACATTTATTTAGAGCAGAGATTGTTTAAATAATTGATCTAATCAATGTGTAATCTAGATTGTACACATTGTTTAATTAGTTTATCCGTTATCACGGTCAGATTATCTAGAACACGGGTTTTCAAATAAGCCTATCCTTTTTTTTCTTCTAGAACACAGATTAAATTGCGCCTGTTTTTATAGTCAGTTTATCTAGAACACAGATTGTTACAGTTTATGTAGAGCACATTGGTTAAAGCACATTACAGTCAGATTATCTAGAACACAGTTTATATGTAAGCCTATGTCTTTTTTTCTCGTTTCTAGATAGGCTGTCAGTTCAATTTATCCGTCATTATAGTCAGTTTATCTAGAATACACATTGTTTAATTAGTTTATGGTCAGATTATCTTATTATCTTTAATTGTTATGGTCAGATTATCTAGAACACGGGTTTTCAAATAAGCCCATCCTTTTTTTTTCTAGAACACAGATTAAATTGCGCCTGTTTTTATAGTCAGTTTATCTAGAACACAGATTGTTACAGTTTATGTAGAGCACATTGGTTAAAGCACATCAGTTATTACAGTCAGATTATCTAGAACACAGTTTATATGTAAGCCTATCCTTTTTTTTTTCTCATTTCTAGATGTCGTAGACATGGCTACCATTTAACTGACAGCTAGAAACGACATCTAGAAACGAGAAAAATCTAGCTGTCAGTTAAATGGTAGCCATGTCTATTCTAGATGAACTGACTATAAGTTTCAGAACTTCTAGAATACACATTGCTACCATTTATTTAGAGCAGGGATTGTTTTAAAAATGTATCCGTCATTATAGTCAGTTTATCTAGAATACACATTGTTTAATTTGTTTATCCGTTATCATGGTCAGATTATCTAGAACACTGGTTTTAAGGATAGGTTTTATAAGCCTATCCTTTATACAGCCAGTATAAATCAAGAGCACAGATTACGGGCCGTCTGTTTTTATAGTCAGTTTATCTAGAATACACTCTGCACATTTATTTAGAGCAGAGATTGTTTCAATAATGTATCCACCATTACAGTCAGTTTATCTAGAATACACATTGTTCAATTAGTCTGTCATGTATTACAGTCAGTTTATCTAAAACAGTTTATGTAAACCACATTGTTTAAGCAATGTCAGTTTATCTAGAACACAGATTGTTGAGGTTATGTAGAACATTACACATTGTTTACATGAACTATCTGTTGTTACAGCCAGTTTACCTCGAACACAGGTAGTTTGAATAGCCTAACCATAATTGTATTCAGTTTATCTAGACACGCACGTTGTTTAAATGATCTATCAGTTATTACAGACAGATTATCTAGAACACATGTTGTCAATCTATTACTGCCATCAGTACATCTATAAAACAGGTGGGTTACAAAAACTTTTACAGTCGGTTTTTATCTAGAACACGGATTGTAGGCCACGTGTTATTGCAGTCAGTTTATCTAGAACACCCTTTGTTTAACTAATATTATCGCTGTAATCACTTATTACAGCCCGATTATCTCTTGTTAATCTAGGATTTCATTTTTATAGTCAGTTCATGTAGAACACAGATTATAGGACACTTGTCATTATAGTCACTTTACCTGAAACACACGTTGTCTGTTGTCTGTCTGTTATTACAGCCAGTTGATCTCGACCACGCTTTGTCATTACAGTTTAAATCCATTCAAAGACAGGTTTGTTTAGGACGCATATTGTGTAACTAGCTTGTCTGCTGGCCTATCTAGAACACAAGTTGTTTAAATGACTATCCTTTTTACAGTCAGTTCGTCTAAAATACTGATTGCAGGCCACATGTTTAGGGACATTTAGAGTCAGTTTATCTCAGCCTTAACAACACAGACACTCTAGACAAAGTATGTAGCTAGCATGTTAGGTTTTAGAGTAAGGTTACAGATGTGCATTTACAATATGTCGAGAGTCGGCTATTAGTTACATAGAAACAGTTGATCTTAAATCCAGCTTGTCCTCGCGTCCATAATCCTGAAACAAGCCTGCATGTGCGCTCGCCTTGAGATAGTTTATCTATTTTTAGCTTTTACTAATATATGTTTATATGACCGCACAGAATCATTCTGCATCAAGAGTATTTGATTTATCCGAGCATTTCCTGACTTCATTCACTGTGACTGACTGTTTGTCAAGAGCACATCCTGCATATACGGTCGGTTTATCTAGAACCCTCTTAAATGTGTTGCATTTTTAAAGGAAAGACGGCGATGTGTTTCTTTCTGAGCTGCATTAGTCAGTCCGTCATACACTTGGAGCAGAACTGTAGAAGAAGCTCTGTTGCCATGGAGATATGCCTTGTATCATTCCAATTAAACCTTAATACTGCATGGCAGCCATCCATGGTGTACCAGCTCAGATTGCCATGCCTCCATGGTGTGTGTGTGTGTGTGTGTGTGTGTGTGTGTGTGTGTGTGTGTGTGTGTGTGTATACATGTTCTGCTAATCGTAATTAATGTATGTCAGTTACACTCTGCCAACATGACCTTGAACCAGGTGCAAGTCAGATACTTCATTCTCTCCCAATATGTGTATCCACAGCCTTTGTGTGTGTGTGTGTGTGTGTGTGTGTGTGTGTGTGTGTGTGCTTCTAAAGAGGTGTACCTCTGCAAAATGTTTGTAAAGACATACATTTATCTGTAACATAGTGTGCATATATGATTAATTCATCTAGAACATAAGCTGTGATTGAAGTCGGATTAGAGGGCTGCATGATTTAAAATAAATAAATAATAAATCACATTGCAATTATTTTGATGCATGTTGTAATTGCGATTTAAACTGCATATTAAATGTCTCATTTTGTATTCAGATGTATTTATCAAGGCTAACATTAAGTAATTAGGCAAATGCTCTCATTAAGAGGATGCTTTATTGTATAAATGCAAAATTATGTATTAAAAAATTATCATTGACAAACTCTACATAAATCCCTGACTATGCATATATTACCTACTGTACCTACCTACTTTACAATTAAATAATTGCACAGGTCCATATTGCAATAAAAAAGTTTTTCGACATGATTAATTATTATTATTTTTTTGGATTTTTTTCCCCGATTTTCTCCCCTAATTTAGTCGTGTCCAATTCCTCCCCGTCACTAGGGGGCTCCCACATTAAGGCTACTACTACCACTCAGCCGGGAGGGCCGAAGACTATCACGTGTTTCCTCCGAACCACGTGACGCCAGCCGACCGCATCTTTTCAAACTGCTCGCTCGCGCACCATTGGGGGCGGCGTAACACAGTCGGAGGACAGCGCTATCCGCTCCCTCCGCTGCGCGAGCTCACAGACGCCCCTGACTGGCTGTAGAGCCGTGTTTAATGTGGGAGCACTATGTACCTCTCATCCCTCCCCTCTGAGAGAGCTCGGCCAATCAGCTCTCTCTAGACCTCCGGCTGCGAGAGGTTACAGCATCACCCGGGATTCGAACTAGCGATCTCCGGATGATAGGGCGAGCGCTTCGACATGATTAATTGAGCAGCACTATCAGCTGATTTAAAATGCAGCCTTCATCCGTAGCTGTTTTATCTAGAACACAACACACATGTGCAGTCAGCGTATCTACAACACGCCCTACAGTTACTGTACAGTCCGTTGAAGAACATCCTGTAGCTTAAGTTTACAATTAGTTTATCTGACCAAATCAGTTGACCAACTTATTAAATCTTTTTTTTGCAGTGAGCCTAGATCTAGAAGAAAGCTGTTCAGATTCAGTGCATCTAGAACAAAGTCTTAGTGTGGTCCCAACAGCTTGCAGTTATTGGACAAATAGTTTATCTAAAACTCATGGTTGAATTTACTGTGCAAAGCCTGTGTTTAGGTTAGTGCACCTAGAACATTGTCTGCATTTATGTGCAGTTCATCTAGAACATAGTGTTTTGTTATAGTCAGTTTATCTAGAATGTGGTCTAGATGTACAGGCAGGTTATGCTGTTACAGTTTTGTCTAAACATAATCTGTATTTATATTCAGTTTATCTAGAACATGGTCTGACATTGTAGTCAGTTTATCTAAAACATACTCTGCCTTCATAGCAAGTTTATCTAGAACATGGTCTGCATTTTTAGTTAGTTTATGTAGAACATAACCTGCATTTATAGCAAGTTTATCTAGAACTTAGTCTGTTGTTACAGTGAATTTATCCAGAACATGGCCTGTATTTTTAGTTAGTTTAAAGAGAACGTAAGCTGCTTTTTTGTGCATTTTCTTAGAACATGGTCTGCGTTTATAGGCAGCTTATCTAGAACGTGGTTGTTACAGTCAGTTTACCTAGAACATAGACTGCATTTATAGGCGCTTCATCTACAGCATAGTCTGCATTAATAGTTAGGTTATCTAGAAC
>QNUK01000195.1:685000-850000 GCA_013621035.1 Clarias magur
ATGTTCAGATCGGCAGGGAGAAGCGTCAGGCGTACAGTTTAGCGCTATAGGTTTCTCATTAAAATGTAGTCAAGGTATACAAACCCTGTTCTACAGTAAAACCAGAGACACGAAACGTCGAATATTACTCAAGTAAAAGTAGAAGTTTTCCTTTTACACGTGTACTTGAGTCCAAGTACAAACACACTCATCTTTTCATTGACTTTTAAGTAACATTTTTACTATCAAGTACCAAAATGACTGGATTTGTTTTAGATCATAGTACTGTAAGCGGTGTTTTAGTAGTAAAACCTCTCTCTCGCTCTCTCTCTCTCTGTTTCTTTCTCTCTCTTTCACAACTGTCTGCACAGTTATGCATGAAGGTCAGCAGGTAGAAAATTCCCACTTCACCATTGTGGTTCTGTACCACAAAAATGTAATGAAATGTAGTGGAGTAAAAACAAAACGATATCTTCTAATAAAACTGCTCAGGTCGTCGACATATACGTGAAATATTCCAGTACAGTAAACTTGATCATGCGCGAATGCAGCGTAACACACGTTACTAAGTTTTCTTCAAAGTAGGTTGCAGTAGCAATTTTTTACCAAATTTTACACACACACACACACAGAACAAAAATCAGCCACTGTTAGGAAAAATTCATGTTTTTACGTACTAGCATGGACATGGAGTTTTAGTTGAGTCGAATGAGACGAAATGATGATTATAGTGAGAACGCATGGTAAATATTCACACCAAAATAAATAAATAAGTAAAATCATTATGTTTGTTTCATATAATAACAGAGCACAGCACTGAAATCAAAGGAAAAAGCGCAGCCTTGAAAGCGCTTTGTGCTTTGCTGTAATTGTGCTTTATCAGGAATTCATTAGCAGTCAGAAACTGACACTTTGAGGCCAGCCTCTGGGTGAGACAGAGAGAACATCATAACGAAAAGAACAAAATCGCACTTAAATCAAGCTGAAAGAAGACTAAAAGTAAAAAAATGTTTTTAAAAATGCTATTGTGTATTAAAAAAAATCCATGTTAAGTTTAAACGCTAGATTTAACCTACGACAATTTGAACAAGATCAGCTGATGGAAAAGAAAAAAAGAAATGCTATACAGAATTTTAATGCTCGATTAAAGTTTATTATCAGTGAAAGAGTTGGCATTTTAGAATCTTACAGTGTGTGTGTGTGTGTGTGTGTGTGTGTATGCATGTGTGTTCCCAGATCGAAACCATTGGTGATGCGTACTGCGTGGCTGCAGGGCTCCACAGGAAATGTGTGTGTCATGCCAAGCCGATCGCATTAATGGCGCTGAAGATGATTGAACTCTCAGAGGAGGTGCTCACACCCGACGGCAAGCCCATCAAGGTGAGCTGGAGCGTGGCATTCTGGGAAGTCAAACCGATAATGTGGCGAGCAAAACATGCCGAACAGTGCAAAAACCTTCCAGTTTACACTTCTGTACTCATGCAGTTGTGTGTAAAGTGGTGCAGTGTGTGTGTGTGTGTGTGCGTGTGTGCGTGTGTGCGCTGATTGCTGATGCAGCAGGAAACGGGGTTGCCATGGAGCGGACAGATTCTGCTGCAAGCAACTGCGCTAAATGAAGAACAAGAACTGTGTAAGACTGCTGCTCTAAACTCAGCATAATAAGAGAGAAAGGCGGAGAGAGCGCGAGAGAAAGACAGCGGGAGACAAAGTGAAAGAGAGAGAAGAAACAGAGACGTGTGTAGTACATGTAATTGTTTATAGCATATTAAATGAAAACCAAATGAGAGAGCTTTATTATTCATGAGTTGTCATGAGGAGGCGGAGTCACTGGATGATTGACAGCTCCGGCAGTGACATTAATTTAATAGGGGACATAAAATCCCTGAGACTGACGCGTACAGAGGAATGTGTGTGTGTGTGTGTGTGTGTGTGTGTGTGTGTGTGTGTGTGTGTGCGTTTTCATATTCTTTAAGTAGGGACAGAAGAAAATGAGATATATAATATAAAATATTCTAATAGAGCACTGCAGATGATTCTACTGTAATACTGCAGGTTTTTCTAAGCGAACACTGCAGAAGGAGCACTGCAGGTTATTCTAATAGAATTCTATGAGAAATTCAACAGAGCACGATAGATTTACTTAAATAGAACACTGTATGTTATGTAAGAATATGTAAGAATACTCCTGATTCTTGTAATAGGTTATCATAATAAAACACTGCACATCTATTTTAATAGAACACTGCAAATAGAAAGTTACAGATTACTCGTATACAGTAGAACACTGCAGATAAAATATTAAAGATAAATTCAATAAACACAGCCAGTTATTGAAATAGAACACTGCAGATTATTTCAATAGAAACGGCAGAACGTTCTAATAAAATCCGACAGATTATTCTACTAGAAAACTGCAGATAAAAAAACAAAAAAGAAAACTGTAGATCATTCCAGTAGAACACTACAGATTATTCTCGGAAAAAAAAAACGCAGGGTATGTGACGTTAAGAACACTGAAAATTATTTGACCAAATCACTGAAGAAAAAAACCCTCCAGATTATTCAAAAACAAACAAACAAACAAACAAACAAAAAACGCGGTGATGGAGAATAATTTCATAGAATTTTGCAGATTATTCTAATACAACACTACACAGTCATTTATTTTAACATGTAGGAAAAAAAGGCAAATTATTCCAGGAGGCCATTTTGCATTTATTTATCCTAATAGCAAACTAGTTATATTTAATACAACACTGCAGATTATTTCACTGAAAACATTCTAATAGAATACTACAGATTATTTTTAATAGAGTATTAAAATTTAATAGAGTATTCTAACATAACACTGATTTTGAACATTGTCGATTACTAAACCGTGTTAATAGAATACTATAGATTTTTCAAAGAGAACATTGCAGATTATATTACAAATTATTCCACTTGAACACTGAGGAAAAACCCATCCAGATTATTCTAATAGGCCACAACGAACATTAGGAGAGTGGTGGCTCAGGTGGCTCAGACACTAAGTTGTTGGTTTGGGGTTCTGAGGTTCTGAGGTTCCGGGTTCGACCCTGTTGTTGGTGGGTTGCCACACCCCATACTACCACTGCATGCAGCTCCAGTCCCAAGCCTGGATAAAATGGGTGGGTTGCATCAGGAAGGGCATCTGGCATAAAGCCTGTGCCAAGTTGTGTGTGGATCAGGTGGTCCAGATGGCCCAGATGTGTCTCCTTGACAGGAGCAGCTGAAAGAAAGTATGTTCTAACCGAACAGCACAGAAAAGAAGACTACAGATTCCTTGAACACTTATAAGCCTGAACAGTCTAATAGATTATTTTACCAGGAAAAAAATATAGCTGCAGATAATTCTAATATCCGATTATATTGGATTATAATTAGATGATTTGATTACATCACTTCATATTATACTAATAGAACACTGTAGATTATTCTAATACGACATTGCATATTAATCTAACTGAATAGCGCAGCTAGAAAACTGCAGATTATTCTGATAGAACACCGTGGATTATTATTTAAATAATATGAAGTTCTCTCATTTTGCAGTGTTGGACTATAAAGCTGAAACAATGCATACTATTCTGATAGATCACACTGCCTGGTTGCCATGGTTTCTGCCCTCACTCCTAATGACTGGCAGCTGTCAATCATTTCAATTTTGTCTTCATGTCCAAGAACTTCCTTCCCCATTGTGTGTGTGTGTGTGTGTGTGTGTGTGTGTGTGTGTGTGTGTGTGTGTGTGTATGTGTGTGTGTGTGTGTGTGTGCGTGTGAGAGAGATAGCAAGAAAGTGTGTTGCTCTGACGACAGTGCCGACCCTGGTCTCCCCTGCTGGTGTTGCTATGGCAATGGCAGTGCATGCAGTGTGCTGGCATTCTGTGGTTGGTTAAATTTGCTGAAGTAGAGCATGAGGAGCAGCGCACACACACATACACACACACTAACACACATGCACTTACACCGAAGCGCCACCCTTGTATCCTTGACACATACCATGCTAAACTCCCTGTGTGTGTGTGTGTGTGTGTGTGTGTGTGTGTGTGTGTGTGTGTGTGTGTGCAGCTGCGTATAGGGATTCACTCGGGTTCCGTGTTAGCTGGTGTGGTTGGAGTGAAGATGCCACGGTACTGTTTGTTTGGAAACAACGTCACACTCGCCAGCAAGTTCGAGTCTGGCAGCGAACCACGGCGCATTAATGTTTCCCCATCGACATACCAGTAAGTGAATCATACACTCATTCTCACACACACACACACACACACACACACTCTTTATTGTCATCCTTTGAAAATAACTCTTGACAAGATGTAGGTCTTGCTTTTTATTGATCTTCCGTAGAGACAAACATTTTTTTCACCTTCATGCATATTAATAGTGAATATTAGATAGCAACCAATCAGATAGATGAGCAGAGCCTGGATGTCATAATGAGCCACGCCCACATTCATGGTCACCACATGCACATGGTACAATCTACTGTCTAATATTAACACAATGTGCAATGTAAGTTAATCATTGTTTTCTCTGTTTTTTTTTCTCACTTGCTGCCTTCCTCTCCAGATTCCTCCATGATGATCATTCCTTCTCTTTTATCCCTCGCTGCCGTCAGGAGCTTCCTGAAAACTTTCCCAAAGAGATTCCAGGAATCTGCTACTTCCTGGAGGCTGGGAAAACCAGTCAAGGAAGCCACACCACCTTGACCAACACCCGCTCCGCGCCTATCCGAAAAGCGTCCTATAACATCGGGACCATGTTTCTACGTGAGACCAGCCTCTGAGGAAAACCCCGCCCACCTACTATGGCGTTACTAAAACCACACCTACGAGGCCAGAGGTACCCGTGGCAACCAGTGGCTCAGGCTGTCGGAACACCTCGCTACCCTCCCGAACCCCCCGCCCCCGGAACCCAAGCAGGGCTGATGAGACGGACTGCAAGAATGAGACATGAATATTCATCAATATTCACATTTGACTATAAAGAAATATGGACATATACTGAATATATATTTCAAGAAATATACATATATATATATATATATTTGCATTAAGCCTTCTGCTACACACAGACACACATGCACAATAACATGCACACATCCACAAACACACACACACACACACACACACACACACACACACACACAAACAAACGCACAATATAAGCATATAAGCATATACAATACACATACATGGCTCTCAGCAACCTGGTGCCTTCTAATGAGTGTGTGTGGGTGTGTGTTCCAGCTTATGAGGCTCCATGCTTTAATTTCATTCAGACCTGTCAGTTATTCTCCATCCTATCACAACACCACACCATGGCCATGACCTGTCAATCAAATCCGCCTCTCCAATCACACCTTGGCCATCTAGATGTCATAACGAGCCACGCCTACATTCATGGTCACCTCATGCAAATGGTACAATCTACTATCAATGGTCAATCAAATCCGCCTCTCCAATCACACAATGACCTGTCAATCAAATCCACCTCTCCAATCATAGAGAGCATGACCAAATTTCCCTCTCCAATCAGACCATGACCATGATCTGTCAATCAAATCCGCCTCTCCAATCACACCATGACCATGACCTGTCAATCAAATTTGCCTCTCCAATCAGACCATGACCATGACCTGTCAATCAAATCCGCCTCTCCAATCACACCAAGACCATGACCTGTCAATCAAATCCGCCTCTCCAATCACACCACACCATGACCTGTCAGTCAAATCCGCCTCTCCAATAACACCATGACCATGATCTGTCAATCAAATCCACCTCTCCAATCACACCTTGACTATCTGGATGTCATAATGAGCCACGCCCACATTCATGGTCACCTCATGCAAATGGTACCTACAAATGGTACAATCTACTATCAATGGTCAATCAAATCCGCCTCTCCAATCACACAATGACTTGTCTCTCAAATTTGCCTCTCCAATCAGACCATGACTATGACCTGTCAATCAAATCCGCCTCTCCAATCACACCTTGACCATCTGGATGTCATAATGAGCCACGCCCACATTCATGGTCACCTCATGCAAATGGTACCTACAAATGGTACAATCTACTATCAATGGTCAATCAAATCCGCCTCTCCAATCACACAATGACTTGTCAATCAAATTTGCCTCTCCAATCAGACCATGACTATGACCTGTCAATCAAATCCGCCTCTCCAATCACATCATGACCATGACCTGTTTATCAAATCCGTTTCTCCAATCACACCACACCATGACCTGTCAACCAAACCCAGCCTTCTTATAACAGTACACCATGACCTGTCACTCAAACCCACCTCCCCAATCACACCACACCATAACCTGTCAATCAAACCCACTTCTTCAATCACACAATACCATGACCTGTCAATCAAATCCAGCCTTCTTATCACACTACATCGTGACCTGTCAATCAAAACATTCCCTCCAATCACACCACACCATGACCAATCATACCCAGTCCTCTAAACATACCACACCATGACCTGTCAGTCCAACCCAACATTTTTCACACCACACCATGACTTGTCAATCAAACCCTTTTCTCCAATCACACCACACAAAGACCTTTGTCAACCCTCTTATATCACACTCCAAACCTGTCTATCAAATGCCATCATCTGTTCACACACGCTACACCAATATTCTACCACCATACCACACCAAGACATTAAGTCACAGCACACCAGTAGCTGTCAATCAAACTTTATCTAATTCTTCAGTTACACCACAACAAAACCTGTTATTTATTTTTCCCACAGTCAATAAAATCAAATAACTTACACACCCAGTGTACGACTCTTACACTGCTTTTTGATTTGGTGTGTGTGAGAGAGAGAGAATGAGAGGGAGACAGAGAGAGGGACAGATAGAGTCTGCTTGAAATATGACTTTAATAATAAAAAATATAGTCCATGTGAGGACGTGTGTACATGTGCTTGTGTGTGTGTGTGTGTGTGTGTGGCATGGTTTACCCTGTGGATAATGTTTGCTGAAAATAATGCGAGTGTGTTTGTGTGTGAGTGTGTAGTGCCACTCTAGCCTGCACTTACCTGCTGTTGAAGGGCACTTGTAGGTCACATGATGTTGCTCACAGAAAAATGCCAACTCCCAATACCACCCCCCCACCCCTACCACACACACACAAAACGTAACAACTGTGTAATTTATATATGCATGCGTGTTTCTATGCTTACACTGTCATAGGAAGATTTTTTAAATGGACCGGAGGGGGTGTTAATTATATCTTATTATAAGTGTGCGTGTGTGTTTGTGTTAGCAGCTTTCCCATGTATCGGTTGTAAAAAAAAGTTTAGACGGCTAGGTGAATGTGCATATCAGATTCGAGGTTAGGTGTAGTAGGCGTGTCCTAGAACGAGCTATACACACTGTGTGTTTGTGTGTGTCTGTCAGCTCGCAGGCCGACAGCTGGAGAGGACCTGGTTGAGAACAGGCTGACTGTTGCCATGGTAACAGCAAGGTCTGAACTGCATGTTTGGAATGTTTAAACACTACGCATGTACCCAAAATGTATCTTTTCCTTTTGTCTGTGTGTGTGTGTATTTGAGGAGAATAATTCAGCATATCAGCAAGAAAAATTTCCTTGTCCAATCATGACAGCATGTGCAGGAAGGAGTTAGAGATACTGAGACCTACAACGCATTCCTTTCGCACTGCTGAAAACGGTCCCTGGAATACATTTAGTTTACAGTAGGTCCATTCACTGCCATCATTCGCTCCAGCCTTCTAGCTTATCTGAAGATGGATCCCTAATATGCAGCAGCTAAATATCTGCTATGTGGTTACAAACTGTTAGCTAAGATAACCTGTTAAAAGACAAAACAACTATTCATCTAACTGTTTGCTAATTAAGATAGCCTAATACATGACTCAACTTCGAAATGTTATCTAAATAAAGATTTTACATCTAAAGCAGCCTTTTACACGCTCCCAATGAAATAGCCTTTTAGATGACAAGCAATCAAACTGTTGGTTAACTAAGTTGACTAGCAATCTACCTAGTTTGCGAACTATGATAGCCTAATACGTGACCAAACATCTAAATGTTACGAAAATAATAGTTTTACATCTAAATACACCTTTTACACGATTAACCATCTAACAGTTTGCTAACTAAGATAATCTAGTAAATAACAAAAAATGTTTGCTAAGGTAGCCTGTTAAATGACTTAGCATCTAACTGATCGCTAACTAAGACAGCCTGTTATAAAACTACAAAGGCTATGTGTTAACTGAAAAATAAACTGGGAAACACTGGAACGCTCCCAATGAAATAGCCTTTAAGATGACTAGCAATCAAACTGTTAACCAAGATAATCTGCTGGTTGACTAGCCATCTAACTGCTTGCTAGCACCATAATTCTGTTTATTGAGTTACATGAGTTCATCCAGACCAGGATAACCCTACAAAACTGTTAGGAATGAGAATCATTAGTGATAGAGATAACACATGGGCATGATGGCAGAGGTAAATCCGCTTCTTTAAACCTCCCGCCAGGGGAAGGTATCTTATTTAGATAATATTTAAATTGTTAGCCTGTTGACTATGTGACGAACAATCGAAATATTATTTAAATAAGATATAATAAGCCTTTTACATGACTAACCATCTAACTGATTGCTAGCTATGCTAACCGGGTAAATGACAAAACATTTTTGCTAAGATAGCCTGAGGAAAAGATACTAATCTGTATATCCTGTATAACTAGACAGCCAGATTGTTGATGACTAAACGTTTTCTAAGATATCCTGTTAGATGACTAGCAATCTAATGGCTGGTTAACTATGGCAGCCTGTTGCGTAACTAGTCATCCAACCGTTCGGTAACTAAGATAGCCTGTTAAATCACTACATAGCCATCTAAACAGGGTCCTCCCTATGTTCCCAAGGCTCTATATTCTCAGGGTTGTATGGGACCCAGATTTATATGGCACATAACAAAGGTTGGATCATGACAAAGGTTCCTATGTTCCCAGAGCCCTAAGTTCCCAGGGTCCCATCTCACCAAACTCCTATGTCCCCAGGGTCCTAAGTTCCCAGAATCCTATTGCTTAATAGGTCTTGGGCTATTGTGGGAACTCATCGACGTGGTTTTCGGGTCACCCAGCACCGCTATATGTCTCTTAGTATAATGATCCTACACTTGAGGAAACATACTGAACGTCTGAAGTCATGGAAACGTACAGTGCCACACACCAGAGGTGATATTTGCGAAAAAGAACAAATTTAAACAGAAAGAGATCACGCCATTTTCTTTAAATGATTAGCTAATATTAATTCGTTAATATCATGTGCCAGTGGCACACAAAGTGGAACATCTCTTTGTGAATGAACTTGAAATATATAACAACACCGTCTTGGTATTCACGATACACATTTATTTCAAAATCAAGGGCCCCTCTCAAAGTGAATACCACTGCCTTACCCACACACACACACACACACACACACACTTGCTGAAGATACACCTGACAGTGCACCACCTAGAACAGAACAGAATAGAAGGGATTTCTGTGTATTAACAGAAACACAGGGAAACACAGCTATACTCCCAGTGCAATAAACTGTTAGATGACGAGCAATGCAACTGTTGGTCAACTATGACAACTAGCTAGTTGGCTAGTTAACTGTTTGCTAGCAAAGATAGCCTTTTACATGATGAATTAATTAAGATAATAAATAAGAGAACCTGGTAAATGACAAAACATGTTTGCTAAGTTAGACTGTTAAACGACCAGCGATTTAGCCTGGTGTATGACTTGCCATCTAACTGATCGCTAAATAGCTGTCTAACTTTGCTAACTAAAATGTCCCGATAATGACCCATGACTATGATGGATGACTAAGGAAAAGAAATAAAGCTGCAGCTTGTCATGTTATCGAGAATCGGAAAGCCATCCACCTTCTCATGGCGGGAGGCTTAAAGGAGCAGCTTTAACTCTGCCGTCATGCCTTGGTGTTATCTCTACCACTAATGATTCTCATTTCTCTTTCATTAGGTCCTGTAGGGGCCCGGTCCGGATGAACTCTTGCGGCTCGATAAACAGAATTATGAGAGCTCAGGGGGCGGGCTTCTGTTAAATGGGACATTATTCATTTAAATGAATTGAATCACTGAGCATTCGGATGCTTACCAATAACATCTCCTAGTTTACAAGCTGCCTTCTGATTGGAACACATTGACAGAGGGGCCGTGACACGTTATCAGCGTGTTCTCTGCAAGCACATGTAGGATAACACGGTTTTGTGTGTGCGAGTGTGTGTTAGCAGAAAGCTGCTAATCCGATAAAGATTTGTTGTTAAATTACCTTGTTGCTGCTAATCCTCAAGGCATGACTTTGTTGTCCTCACCCAGGGGGTTTGTGTGCGTGTGTGTGTGCGCGCGCGCGTGTTAATTCACGTTTGATTGCCAACATCTGCCGGTTGTTGTTGATGATACGTTTTCCACCGTGACCTTAAAAAACCATTTATACTGAAAATAACAGTAGACACGGTGTGTGTGTGTGTGTGTTAGATTGTGCATGATCAAAGTCAATAATATACCCAGATAGAGACGGACAGACAGCAGAGATGATAAAAAAGGAGACAGAGAGAAATTACAGTAATATATGGAAATTAAGTCTAGTAAATTGAGTGTGTGACTCCACAATCCATCCATCCACACACACACACACATAAAACACACACACACCCTTCTTGGGTCAGTGAGCTTCATTACTGCAGTCCCTATAATCTGCTTCTGCATCTGTAATTACACGGCCTAATCCGATTGGCCGAGTGCGATGAGGACGTAATGAATGAGTAATGAGCAGATTAGTGTCGTAATGTAATATTATGGGATGGGTCAGGAAGGGATCACGGAGATATGCGCTCCTTTGTGAGCGGCAGAACATTTTCACAACCCAGACAGACTTTTGTTCCAGGATCATAGATCCAGAATCTTCTAAAGCAGCACAGATAAGCCGATTAAAGAACAGCAGAGGGATCAACGTCTCCTTCAGAAATATTGGAACAGCAAGGCCAATTCTTTTGCTTTTGTTGTACAATGAAGACTTCTGGGTTTGAGATGAGAACGATTAATATAAGTAGTATAACTGATATAAGAAGATAAATATTCAAATTCATATTTGGGCGTCTAAAATCTAAATGTGTTAAATAACTTTAGAACATGGCTCCTTTGGTGGTAGACCACCTAATTTTTAGGTGAGCAAAACTATTGGAACTGATCACTGCTTATCATCATCATCATCACTGTTTATTCATCCATTCTGCTTATGCTAGACAGGGTTGCAGGGAGGAAACTACGGGCTAAGGCAGGGTACACCATTGTCGTGCCAATCCACCTATTAGAACAGGAAATTAAAGTAACTTTTAAGTAAAAAACATCACTTTCATGTCCGTTAAGCCAGTGATATAATGAACAGACATCAAACCAAATCAAACAGTTGCATTAATCTTTTATTCTTTTCATTCTTTAAAAGGTGAAATGCTGCTCAACTGTGTTAAAGTCTGGTGATTAACTTGGCCAGTCTAAAACCTTTCTTCGTTTTCCCCTGATGATGAACTCCTTTGCTGTGTAGCAAGTGTTTTGGGTTTTGTCTTACTGAATTATGAAGTCCGTCCCAATTAGACTGGATGTATTTCTCTGTAAATTGGCAGAATGTGTGTCTGCTCTTGGTTGACCTGTTTAATGTCTGGCTTTACACGCCAGACGTTTCTTTCTTTTTCAGGACAGTCCAAGTTGTTGTATTGGCTATACTCAATGCTTTTGCAGTAGCTCTGATGCATGTCCCCTCTTACTGGCAGTTTAAAGAAGCTATTCTCCAACAGGCAGCTCTCTGGTCCTGATGTTACTTTATCCTCATAAAAAACAAACAGTTTTTTGTACCAGGCTGTAAACATGTTTATTTCTGTTGTAAAGTTAAGCATTTTAACTTGGAGCTCCACAGGGCTCGACTCGCATTTGGAGCTCCTCCCCAGTGGATATTTGAGGATCTGCATGTTTTGGTACTTTGGTTTAATGTTGGTTTTATTTTTCAGAACTGGACGGTCCAGCTTAATCTCAATTTGGCAACAAGAAATACCTGTCAAGCACATGTTCCAATACTTTAGATCAATTGAAAAAAAAAATAGCTTACACGAAACTTACAGTATTAACACATATAAACATAAATATCACAATAAGCTGACATTCTTATCATTGCTTGTTGATATCAAAGCCATATTGGCTTTGCTGTTCCAATACTTTTGATTTAACATTATACATTCTAAGAGAGTGATGGGAATTAAGTATTCAAAAGCTTTTATTATATATATATATATATATATATATATATATATATATATATATATATATATATAGTTCCAGAGCATACTAAAAAAATGAAATAAAAGAAATTACTAAGGGAATAAGAGGAACAAAAAATATTCAGACACTACAAATGAACATTTCTTGCATACTGTAGGTGTTGTTGGCAATCACAGTTTTTAAGACCCCTATGACATTTGATCTTTACAGCACTGTGGTTTAATTTTAACCCGTTCGACTAATCGGATCATCTAAAAAATTTTCTCAAAAAAAAACAAACAAAAAAAACAAAACAAACTGAATTATTGCCAAAGCATTTTAGTTTCCATTCAATTCAGTTTTATTTATCTAGGGCTTTTAATAATGGCCCCTATTAAAAAATTTTTTTTTTTTTTAAATTGTATATTGCCTGCATATTCACATGCATATGAACTTGAGTAACATTCAATTCTTAATCCACAGGATTTATTATGATGTTGGCCCCACCCTTTGCAGGTATAACAGCTATACCAGGAAGGGGCCGTCCCCAAACTGTTCCCACAAAGTTGGGAGCATAAAATTGTCCAAAATGTCTTGGTATGCTGAAGCATTAAGAGTTTCTTTCACTGGAAGTAAGGGGCCGAGTGCAACTCCTGAAAAATGACCCCACACCAGCTCCAACATGACCGTGCACCAGTGCACAAAGCGCGGGCCATAAAGACGCGATGGATGAGCGAGTTTGTGGAAGAACTTGACTGGCCTGTACAGTGTCCTGACCTCAACCCAACAGAACACCTTTGGGACGAATTAGTGCGGAGACTGAGGGCCAGGCCATCTCACCCAACATCAGTGTCTGACCTCACAGATGTTCTTCTGGAAGAATGGCCAAACGTTCCCATAAACACAAAACACACTCCTAAACCCTGTGGAAAGCTTTCCCAGAAGAGGTGAAGCTGTTATAGCTGCAAAGGGGGCGGGGCCAACATCATATTACATGGTATGGATTAAGAATTGGATGTTACTATAGTGTATGTATAAATCAAAATGATCAGATTGTCCCTGATAAGTAAGCTGAGTGACGGTGGAAAGGATAAACTCCCTGAGATGGTAATTGGAAGAAACCTTGAGAGGAACCAGACAACAGGGAACCCATCCTCATTTGGGTGATATTAGATGGTATTAGATAGCAAGAACTGTTTTGCAGTCATACTGAGTGTTAGGAGGCTGAAAGTTCATTATTAAGGTGTTTAAGTTAATATCGTGTCCACTTTCGTTATTGGAAGCTCAGGTGAGTGATTTTCAGGCCTGAACTATCGAGCGATTGTAGTCACAAGCCACCAGAGAACATCTGTCTGCATCAGCTGAATCCAGGAACCTTCTTCACGGTCAGGTTGAAGTGGTTTTGTTTGACAGCACAGTATTTCTGTAAGATTTTTTACTTCTACTTGTGAACGGAATGGATGTTTTTGCTCCAGTCTTTGAAAGCCCTAGACGATTGCATGCATGTGCCACTGGTTCTGACGTTTGATGAGGTCGGGAGAGCGTGACCTATCTCTGCATGACTGCTTGATAAGACGGTTTACCAGTGGCGGCCGGTCAGTACGGGGCGCAGGGGCGCCGGCCCCTTAAAGTTAGGCAGAGAAGAATGCTACTTTAACACGCAATTATTTAACATAATAATTACTGATTTTAATAATGAAATAAAGTCATTTAGTCACAATATTCCGCTGTATTTCTTAATATAATTGATTTGCAATTTAAAAAAAATCTAAACTGTACTACGTTCATTTGTGTTCGTGTACACGGGGCACCGGACAAACGAGTGTCTATAGCACTATTCGGACGGGACTAATTTTACTGGGGGACGTTGGAGTTTGAATTTTTTTCAGCCGACGTCGGTCATTTCATGTATGGATTCGGACGGGACTAACAGCTCCGTGTTTATTACGGCGGTAGGCGTGTCTGTGTTTTTCATGTGGGCGTTGCGCAAGACCAGGTGTTGAGGATGAGGATTTCTATTGGAGCGTAGGAAGCAGAAACTCGAACACCGGCGCGCTAGAGATTGTACGGTAGTTCACGCTGACCAAAATACACAAGAAAACGCGTTTCGGAAAAAAAAATTCGGCAAACACCGATATTCGCATTCGGACGAGATTCGATTTCTCAGAGGACCGCCGAGTTTGCGGAAAAACAGTAGGTAATTTGCTCTGGAATTTTTACAGAGGTCGTGTGAGAAAAAGACAGACATGGCAGATTCGGACGGGATTAAAATCACAAAGTACCTCTGTGAAACAGAAACTTCTCTAACGTCCCCCAGTAAAACTAGTCCCGTCCGAATAGTGCTCATGTAGCGCGTACATTTTTGAAAAGCATGTGACCTGAGGCTGAGCTCTGATTGGATCTTTTCGAATCATCCTTGGGGCGGAGCTCTGTGCGCCCTGAACCCGCCCACTTTTGTTCTTAGCGAATCAATATGGTTTTTAAATATTTGGGCTCATGTGATTGGACCGTTCTCAACGAGTCTTTTCCGGCACTTCTTATGTCAAGCGGAGCTGCTGACTGGATGCGCTGTGAGTCAGGACTTTATTTTATACTAGTAGTAATGATGCGCAATCACCTGATAAATGCCTATTTACAGGCGAGCATTAAAAGTTTAATTTAAATTTCGTTTGAACCCTTCCAAATTTTTATGGCACCAGACGCCACTGCGGTTTACAGGATTTTCTAATAAACCAGACAGTAACTTTATATTGAGGCATAATCACAACTTACACTATCTAATTTTTAAATTCATTCTTGGAGCCCAAGCGCTGTACTGCGCACAGATACACCACTCAGACCGCGTGTGTGTGTGCGCATGCTTAAGTGTTACATGAGCGCGGTAGAAAGTGCGCGGCCTTCAGTGAAACGCGCCTCGACATGCACACACACTCACTCAATCTGCACCGCTATCATTCACTCTCCGTCAGTCTGTATTAGATTAGCTCAGTTGGCTAACACTGTGCGTTCCAGTCACGTCGGTGTAACAGGCTGTGCTGCCGTGGTAACGGGGGAAAGTGTTTTTCATGGAAGAAGAAAAAAGGTGGGAAAAACACACACGAGAATGCGCGCGCACACACACACACACACTTTATTGTCTTGGTGGAACCCCCATTTGCAAACTCGTCTGTGTGTGTGTGTCTTTGACTCTCATGACTACATGCACTGTGTGTGTGTGTGTGTGTGTGTTGAAAGAGAAACACAAAGGCACGAAAAGTCAACAGAGAAAAACACACACCACAGTTTTTGCTTAAATGTCAAAAGGAGGCGACAAAAGAAAGCAAGGCGAGAGAGAGAGACTGAGTGAGACAGATGCGGTGTTGGAGAGAGAGAGAGATCTGAGAAAGGAAGAAACTGGATAAAATGCAGGGAAGGACAGAAACTGAACCAAGAGTCACGTGACACTCAGCAGCCTTGGTTTATTACACACACACACGTTCAGTGCCTTGAAAACGTATTTGCCACGCTTGATTGCAGTTGTTGCCGCAACCAGTTATTAGGTTTAGGGGGCAATTACTTTTTCACATACGGCCAGTTAAGTTTGGACAGCTTTTTTCCCCCTCTTAATAAATGAAATCATCATTCATCAGAATTCAAACACCTTCCCACTGCACTGTACTTATACATTCATTCCCAGTAATCACTTTATCCTGCACTCGATCCCTGGACTGCTGGGTGTGAGGCACCAAAAGTTTACACGCCTCAAGCCACGCCCTGTCCTTCGCTCTGTCGCAGCGGCGCCTCCTGTTTCCTCCTAAAGCTCTCCCAGTGGTCGGGGTCCTCGTCTGAAAGGGGCGTGGCCTCCGCCATCAGCTCACTGAAGCTCAGGACGGTGAACCCCAGGCATCCGGCCTCTCCGGGATTCCCAGCATCCTGTGGGGACGTACGGAAAAAATTCCCACGTGAAACAAGATTGTGTTTTGTTGGTTCTTAAGTGCTCAGCTGAAACAACACGCGTGCTAGCTGTCTGAGCTCACGTTCGGGTCGGAGCCCTCGGGTTTTCCCAGCGCCACGGCGACGTGATGATGCTCGTCCAACAAACACTCCTGTGAAGGACAGAACGGGACAGGCTGAAATAACTAATTAAATCTCACTGATCATCTCAAAAAAAATTAAATAAAGTGTGTTCGCAGGAACCAAGGCGGATTACACGTCAACTTCACATGCGCTAATATTTATGTTTCAAATGTTGCTTTTCACAACGGAAAAGACGTGACAGGAGTCACTGGTACGCTGTGTCTATACATCTTAGACACACTGAGAAGTGAAGAGGGGATGCAGAGAGAGAGAGAGAAGCAGATGGAGGAGAGCAATGTGGACGTGTTTCCCTGCAGACAGGAGACGGAGCGGCACAGCAGGAGACCCGAGCTGATGTTGTCTCTTGTTTTCGTGAAAGAGGACTAGAAGGGTGCAATGTGTCACATTCACATGACTCTCGCACGCACACACACACACACACACACACACACACACACACACACACAGAGGAAAAACACTCCACTCCTCAGACTGGTTGATGCTCTGGGAAAGTGTGTGTTTGTTTGTTTGTTTGTTTATTTATTTATTTTTAACACCACGCCGGCTTTTATATTCATAGCGAGAGTCAGTTTTTATTATTCGATATTAAATCTGGATAAGATCTTTAAGATTCATTTTTTTTTACCAACAACTTTAAAAATAAATTTGGTTTTATTTGTTTAAAAACTTTTTCCTTTAAGTCTCAACAGAATAAAACAAATTCCCCACAGGAGTAAACGTATTACAGTCAAATAAAATCTGTTTGATGGACGAAAGGGTTTTACATGATGTGGTGAATTCTCTCTTGATAGTAAAAAAAATGTGTGTGTAGCTTTTGAGAATCCTGTTCTGCATCTTATAAGTATAAATGATTTGATCCCAACGGTTATTAAAAGGAAATGTATGTTTTGTTTCCTACATGATATAAATTAATAAAATTGGAGAAGATGTCTGTTTAATATTCTTGCGCTGTCACAAAGGGGGCGTAGTCACTGGAGCTGTCGGTCACTCGGTGATTGACAGCTCCAGTGGTGGGCTGAGGTAACGAGAACACAAACTACCCGAGACTGACACACAGAGTGAAGTTCATCTCAGTCATCCCCTCTCATCAGTCTCTCTCTCTCTCTCGTTTCTCACCTCAAACGTCCAGTCCTCCTCTTCCTCCTCATCCAGGTGCAACTTGGTCCGGCAGGAGACACGCCCTTCCTGCATTTGATTGGGCGAAATGTGAAACTCTGCCCTCTGCAGGTTGAAGCCGAGCCCAGCGCCAATCGCTTTAATGAAGCTCTCCTTAAGTGCCTACCACACACACAAACACACACACACACGCAACATTCTAAATACCAGATATCCTGATCAATAGGTTGCTCAACGTGTGTGTGTGAGAGAGAGAGAGAGAGAGAGAGAGAGAGAGACCGTGTTTGAGACAACACCACACACCCATCACTGAGTCATGTGTGAGAGTGATGATATTACGTTACCATGGCAACAGTGATCAGCATGAGAACAATCAGCATGTAACTCAGTTTTGGATCTCTCTCTCTCTCACACACACACACACACACACACACACACAATTATCTCATGACATACAAGTAATCGCTCTTTTAAATTGCTGCGGTTTCAAGAATTAAGCTACAAGCTATTTTCTTTTCTTTTTATCTGCATTTTCCTCCTGGACACGTAAGAAAGACATCAAGCTCACTAACTGGATGTGTAGCTTTAATATTTTTAAAAAATGCTTTTACAATAATTTCTTACACAACCCAACAATTCAGCAACATCAGATAAGCGAGCCGCACTGACACCGAGTGGCCACTAGTGGTACTGCACAGCAAAGGCTAGTAGTATTGTTACTCGTCAAGTCGTAGTTAGCCAGCGTTGGGGAGCTGAAGTGTTACCCCTTTGTACTGATTTCAGCTTCTGAATCAAGTCTGTTTGCCACTTACTGGCAAGTTTTTTTTGGTGTAAGACAAGCAATGGTGAATAAAACTCAGCGGTTCATGATGGAGATTAAGTTAATATTTTACTGTAATTACTGCAAGGACACCTGTTACTTGGCACATTTTTAATTTAATACTAATTATGGCCACTAGGTGTCACTAGATAAAAGTAAAGTAAAGCCTTTATTTTGTCACATATACATTACAGCACAGTGAAATTCCTTCTTGGCATATCCCAGTGTAACTGGGGTCAGCGCCCCTGGAGCAGTTAGAGTTAAGGGCCTTGCTCAAGGGCCCAACAATGGCAACCTGGCTGAGCTGGGAATCGAACCGCCGATCTTCCGATCAGTAACTCAGTGTCTTAACCCTCTGAGCCACCACTGCCCTTAGTAGATATCCATATACTCAGTCTCTCTCTCGCCAATCTTTTTGACCATATACAGTATTTATATTTCTCTAATCAATCACATGATTGGTCTGCTGCAGTTTGAACTAGTGTCTGTAGAGAGGTGTATTAGCGTAGTTGATTATAAAGATTCATTCTTCATTTATATAATAACGACTCAACAGCACAGTTTCACCCAGTGTCCTATTCTGGGCTTTAAACGGCAGCAATTTTACGGTTTGACGTCACATGATAATCAATGACACGGAAAGGAGACGCAATGACAATTATCTGTGTGTTTCCATGGTTACCCAGTGTCTGTAGAAGAGGTGCAGCTGGTCCCAGTCGGACTGCGCAGACGTGATGGTCTGCCATTCGTAATCGGTGAACTGACGCTTCATAATGTGGAAGAACTCCTGTACAGAACTGCTGCCTTACACACACACACACACACACACACACACACACACACACTATTATTATCATTATCATCAGGGTTAATTTTCCTTATAAGGGAAATACATGAGGTAAATGGGATTTGGCCTGATTGCTTAGAGAAAGGCACTGTGGACTTACACTGACACCCAGTGGCCAATAAAGAAATTGCACAATCATAATAATAATAATAATAATAATAATAATATAATAGTACTAACAGAATTAATCATCATGATTTAATTTCTATAGCCAACATAATTTTTGGCCATTAAAACCATTTCATAATAATAATTTTTATAATAATAATAATAAAAAATGAGGAATTTTGATTTAATTTCTATAGCCAACAAACATTTTGATCAGATTTAAACACTCCATTAAATCTAAATTTATATTAATTACTGATTAAAATGTTTTTTTATACAGTATACACACACTTATTTGTTATTCTTAAATTTACCTTGCTTGCTAAGGATCAAATTTAATAAAATTAGATTTTTAAAATAAAATAAAAACGAACACAGCATGTGTGCTAAAAGTGGTATTAGTTGAGTCTGTGTAATGTTTTATGTTTATATTTAATTTGGACTGATAATCATGATGCATCACGGACTAATTTTCTAAAAAATATAAAATAATGAATAAAGCTCATACAGGTGTGACGTTAAGGAAAAAAAATCAACAAGGAATTACCTTGTTGATTTTTACCTCACTGGAATAGATAATGTTTCTTCTAACAGCGTATGCTGAAATATTATTTCTAATGTCTACGAACAAGTTCCAGATGTCACTTGTGTGTGTTTCCATCAGCTATTCTTCTGCTAATAAGGAGCAGCCTTATGATGCAATGCTCACACACAACTGGGTCTCCAGGCTGTTACCTGGTCTGGTGGTCTTCATCACGTCCACTCCCACCTGCCTCCCACGTTCGGCCGCCAGCACGGCAAAGTCGCCCTGGTGAGAGATATTGAAACTCCAGGGGGCGGAGCCTGAGACAGACAATGGGTGGGCTAGGTAGGGCTTCCCCCGGGGCGTCCTGTCCAAATGGAACCCGTTCCAGGGCAGACCCATCTTCTCACACACCAGCTTCCTGATCAGCAGACGCCCAGCCTAAAAACACACGATACCACCTGGGTGATAATACTATATGCAGACAAGCAGACAGATAAATACACAGACATACAGTTACAAGGGAGTATCAAATATTTCACCAATTACACAGCTCCTGATGTACGATGTCTTTAAGGACGATGTCTTTTAGCACACTGACTTATGAAGGTCGGTCCTCATTGTCTGTGTGTGCGCAGTCTTGTGCTGCCACCTGCTGGCGTGTTACAAAATTATCTCGAAACTTTTAAACGATACCCATTGTGGACAGACAGAGAAGTCACGTGTCTTTTCAAGACAAACAAACAAAGAGAAACAGACAAAGAGGCATAATGTATTATTATTATTATTATCTCACCATGGCTGCTTTGGCGTCTTTGGCGAACACAAACCCACCGATCCGCGCTCTCTCCTCCGGTTGAACACAGCGCGCGCACAGCAGCCAGTCCGCGCGGCTCGGGCTCCACGTGCCGCACCGGAACGCCCAGCGCGCGCCCTCCATGAGCCGCGTCGCAGTTGTGTTTACGTCCTGTGTTTGTACTTAGGGCCCTTCTTTTTATTTACTTTTTTTTAGAAATCCACACGTGCATTTTAATTCCTGAGCTGACTGGTCAATCACATGACATCAATCCCATCTATCTAGACAAACGTGAAATTAATTCCAGCGGTCGTTTTATTATTTTTATTTTATATTATTTATTAAAATGCCAAACCTGTCGGCGGATAAAACGCTCGTTTTCTGTTTGCACATGCGCAGTATCAAACCCGGAAGCGTTTCTCCAAGAGGCGGGGCCAAACAGCGGGCGCGTTCGAATCAAAGCGCTCGAGGGTTCACTACAGCGCTGCAGTCGTCGCGAGTCCTTGTTTGCCATGGCGACGGCACTCCAAACCGTTAGGACCGTTTGATTTTGACTTTAAATTCAAATTTAAATTCTAGTTTTAATCCACGCGCGTTGAAGGGCTATGGTTATGTAAAATGTTTCCCATGTCATATTATGGAATTTCACTCGTTTAAAACAAACGTTTAAAATACAAATTAAATATTAAAAAAATAATAATTAATGCATAGCTAATTGTCAGACTTAACTTTGCTTTTACAAGAGAAATCATAAACACAGCTTGAAACATGAACAAGTCAGACTTAAAGTCAGTTTCTGCTAGAGTTCACACACATAAGCGCGTGTGTTGTATTTCTTTGATTGCGAGATGAAATCTGTAGGCTCAGATTGCATACTATGGCATGCTCAGGTTAAAGGTTGTGAAATCTAACAACAAAGTCACTAATTTAACAAAGCTGGCAGTACGACAGCAAATTAGGAAATGAGCGAATTGAAAAAGTAAACAGTATAAACTTTGAATAGGCAGGTTTATGGTCACACCACCCTGACAAGGCTGATCTCGTCCACTCTCAGAAGCTAAATAGGGTGAGGTAGTTGCAATACAAACACACGATAAGACACATCTGAAGAAGAAAAAAAAAAACATTTAACAAAAATCATTTACAATGGAAATGTTTAATTATACATGTTGTATGTTAAACCAAGGCGGCACGGTGGTGTAGTGGTTTGCACTGTCACCTTGCACCTCCAGGGTCCGGGTTCGATTCCTGGCCAGGTTCGATTCCCGTCTCTGTATGCATGGAGTTTGCATGTTCTCCCCGTGCTTGATGGGTTTCATCCAGGTACTCCGGTTTCCTGACACGGTCCAAAGACATGGAGGTTAGGTTAACTGGCATTCCCAAATTGGCCATAGTGTGTGTGTGTGTGCGCCCTGCGATGGAATGGCACCTGTCCAGGGTGTACCCCGCCTTGTGCCCTAAGTCTCCTGGGATAGGCTCCAGGCCCCCTGTGACCCTGAATACAGGATTAAGGTATATAGATGATGAGTGAGTGAGTGAGTACGTTAAACCTTCTATTAATAGTTAATTATTATATATGAGTCTCTTGCAGCCCACTTACAGTACCTTTGTGTGCCACTAGAGGGATGCCAGCCCACACTTTGGGGAACACTGCCATAAGGCTTGTCTGAAGAAGGTGAGGTTATTCGAAAGCCATGTCAACTGGACTTCTTTCTTGTTAGGTAGATGCCATAAGCCATAACGGCGTGATGAATAAGAAAATTAATTCCAAGAAAGTTGCATAAAAAATTAAAATAAAAGTGTAGGAGATTAAATAGTGAAATAAATGGAGAAAGAAATACATAAGGTTCAAATTAATTACACGAAGACAATTTTGTGATTAGAAGAGTTTTCTGTTAATTTGTTTGCTTTGTCTTTGTTAGATGCGTCTTACCATAGTGTGTTTGTGTTGTAATAATTTGGTGATAGCTAATTTCTCTTGCCTGTGAGAGTGCAGTGCAGATGTAGGAATTCTTTTGGTAAAGATTTTGCTAAAGATTAAAAAGATTTCTATGCTGGTCAGTGAGTTTGGGAGAGAAACAGCATGTCGAACCAACAGCACTGCCAGCTTGCAGAGACAAGAATGAACTGTGCATACCCTCATTCCCCATGACGAATAACCAATCCGTATTTGCTTACGGAGCACCTTATTTGTTTTAATTCTTCTTTCGGCTGCGCCGTTAGGCTGCGCCATTAGGGGTCGTCACACCAGACCAGGCTGCGCCGTTAGGGGTCATCACACCAGACCAGTTATCTCCATCTAACTCTGTCTACCACATCTTCCTTTGTCATTCCAACCTCCTGCAACAACCACATCCATAAACCTCTTCTTGGGCCTTCCTCTTCTCCTCCTGCCTGGCAGCTCCGTCTCTACTCTCCTCCCAGTACACCCCTCATCCCTCCTCATGTCCAGCCCATCTTAACTTTGTCCTAACTGCCCTGTCCCTCAAATATACTCCTTCCTAATCCTGTCCATTCTTGTCATTCTTTGTTTTTATTTACTCTATTTAAGAATTATAAGATTTTTTTAAATATAAAAAATAATTTGCCTAATTTCTTTTCACATGAATCCACCATTGCATAATATAATCTCAAATAACAAAATACATTTGCAACAATAACAAATAAAAGTAATTACATATATCATGAATTCTATTAAACATCATATTTAAGCAATATCACACAAGAGGTTGTGCTGTTGTACTGAATATCAGCACAGAACAACCCTGACTACGATATTGCTTTTATACAACAGTTCGACAAACATTTATTATCAACAGATTATGATTGGTTTCTTTATTCATCCAGTTATTTTTCTCCACCAACACCAGTATCCTTCCGCGACTGGCAGAACCAAATAGCAATTGAGGTGCTGAATGATTCATATGGTTAAACATGTTATTACGCTCTATATCATCACTCGTGGAAAACCTCTCGTCGAAACAGATTACTCTGTCAGAATGAATTTACTCAATTCAATGAGAAAAAACAAAACAACAAAAAAGCAATGGTAGGGTAAATAACCTTCTATTGTTACACTTTCCTCCATGTATATTTTATATGAGAAGATTATAACATTACTGCATACTGAACACAATTCTTTCATGGGTTGAAGAACCAAAACTGTTCATTTTGAGTGTATCAGTGGTGGCTGGTTCTGCTCACGAGCTTTATTTGCAAAGTATTGCAAAGTAATATTGGCAAAAATTTCCAGATGTCACTCTGTGCTATTATACCACCTTATCTGTCTGCTGCTAGCCTGCCATGCGAATAATGCATCATGCATAATCAATATGCAAGTTAATGACATTAAGCGACTTTTTCAGCAGGCTTTTGCTACTTTCAAGTGAGAATAGTTGGCAAAACTGGCTGGCAACTAAGACTGTACCCTCAGAGGCAGGCACAGTGAGAAAGCAGCGAAACCCTGTCCAAAAAGTCGCCAGATCTGTTGTTAGTCACTTAAAAAAAAGTTTTCTCATTCTGCAAAAATCAATCAAGATACTTTACCTTCTGAATAATATCATAACACCAACAACATCAGATTTACACAATTTTTGCAACTTTGCGTTTTATTATTCAAATTATTCTTTACTGATCTTTATTTATACCTCTTGAGCAAACAATGAAACGAAATGGAAATGGATGGAAAAAAAAAAAAAAAATATATATATATATATATATATATATATATATATATATATATATATATATATTAAAAAAAAACTGAAAACAAAAAACCTTTTCTTTAGGGTGCGGACATGTACACAACGTCCCAATACGCTTTTTAAAGGCTCTTCAATAGCATGGATGACCTCGGGCACTCCACATAAAGTACAGCGGGAGGTTCCCTCAGTAGCTAGTTCACCAGCTAACACTGTACAACCAATCTTTAGTTCAAACTTCGCGAGTAACTTAGCATACAACCATGTGTTCGTGGTGTTATATTAAAAAGCTAATTACCAGCAAATAAATGTAAGGTTTGCTCAAACGTGATTAGTCAAACTCGTACATGACTTGCGCCTGTTACAGTAGTCTGGGGTGTTGAAGGCAGAGAGCCTGAGGAGACACGGTTAAAAAAATAAACGCATACATCTATCAGATGAGGTTTATAACAAATCCCTTAAAGGATATTTGATTGTTTTTGTTGTTGTTGTTTTTAAACCGTTATCCCATGCAGGGTGTGTTCCCACTTCATCAGCAATGCTCCTGCCAAACAACTGGCTCTGGATCAAATCTGTGAAATCTAGAAACGCAGGGTTACAGTCATCTGCCATTTTGAAAATGAAGCTGTGTTTAATTTTTTTCCAGCAATGCCTTCTGGGTACGTTGTGCTCTAAGGAACACATCAAAAGGCTGATACGGTGGAACAGTCCTTAAGATGGCTGAGTGGATTCACTCAATGAGGAGAGCTAGGGTTAAAAAGTGTATTAGAACTCAGTGTCTAAGTGTTAACATAACAGATACCATGGACTCTCTCTCTCTCTCTCTCTCACACACACACACACACACACACACATTGTGGTGCTCTTTTAGTTTGTAAGACTCTATAATTCTATGCACTCATTTCTTTTTACAACTGCATATAAAAGATTTGTGTTGTCCTATATTCATTATTGCGATGAGTTGTTACCCCAAAACAGGTGGGATCTGTGTCTGTCTACATTTATTTACATCAGGGGCAAAGCATGTATGTTCATGTCATGGTCTTCTTCCTGCGATGAATTTCCCATTTATTTATTTATTATAATAATAAAAAAAAAACAAAAAAAATATTTACCCTTTGATCATGATTTTTCCAATAGCAAACATTTAACTATGGGACTATGTGGTGTTTTTCTGGCTTTAAATAAACTGCTAGTTAATTAGCAATGCTAATATGCTACCGTATTTTAGCGTTATCTGGCTACATCCCAAACGCTAGTGTTTGGGCCATCAGAGATATGTGTGTGTGTGTGTGTGTGTGTGTGTGTGCATGCTGTGTCATAAAGGAGAGTGGTTTTAAACAGCAGCTACAGTAGCTGATTTCCTGCTAGTTAACAGTCTGCTAGTCAGTATGGGATTAGCGCACTCAGCACTGCATTTCAGTTTGAAACCTGGTGAATGTTCATATGGATAACACACACACACACACACACACACACACACACACACACACACACACACACACACACTGTGGATAACCTAATATGACCAAATAAATGTATAATAACCACTAAGATGTTGTGTGTTTAGCACAGAGCCTTAGATTTGCCATCTTCATTGTCAGGAAAATTAACGCTTGGGATGGAGCCTTGAATTGGCCGACATCCTTGTCAGGAATGCTAGCGTCTGGGACAGAGCTATCGTTCTCAGGAGACTATATTTCCTAACTGAATAAATGGAAACAGGTTGAGACAACAAGAACTGTATACAGCCTAACAGTTTTCTGGTCTTCGGGACATTTTCTTAGTGGGTGGGGTTTCGGTGAAGATGATGTCATTATATTAAGGCGTCAAGAAATCCTGTTGATCGTCTCCGCCCCTTTTCCTACAGACGCACCGTTTCCGTCTCCGTTTGTATGTTTTTTTGTACTCCTTTTCAAGCCGTATAAAGAGTTCCTTTAAAAGTCCGGTTGAGCAGGAAGCATGGCGTCGTCAGCAGAAGGAGTGTGACGTAAGGCACAGCGTGAGGTTTTTTTTGGTTGCTACGGGAACTCCTCGGCATTGGATGGGGCCGGAATCGATAAAATCCGACCCTTTCCTTATGAGCCTTAAGGAGACTCTCTTGAAGAGGAAGAGGAATGAGAGGCGGAGTCAAAACACAAACATGTGACATTATACACTTACAGTTATGTTAGATAAGAACTAATTCTTACCCCCTAGATCTTTATGCCATCTGAGCCATACACGTTGTACCCTTCTCTGTAGGTCGCCAAGTTCTGCACACTCGGGCTCGGGCTCGGCACCGGACTGAAGTTCAACTCAGCCGATTCTGCTTGTTTCTGCTTCCACTCATCCGCCCGTTTCTTCTCTTCGGCCCGCGATTTGTAGCAGAACTCAACAAGCGCCACAAGCATGGCGAGCCCGAGCCCGCCAACCAGGATGTAGAACACGCCCGCTACGTTGCTCAGGCTCAGCGCCTGAGAACTCTTATCCTAAGCGTGGCCCACGAAGACGAAGGAAGAAAGGAAGAAATTCAAATGTCAGGGACGTGTTGTGAAAGTTATGTTTTTTTTTTTGTTCAACATAAAGACTAATAAAGGTCTAGTTTTTATTAATGTAATTATCATTTTAGCCATAGTGTTTTAATTCACAAATTATGCACACTATATTCATATTCAAACAATCTCATATTCATCTGATATATACATTTCAACATTTTTATGCCTAATTAACTTTTAATTTAAACGCTAAATGCTTTATATGACAAAAATGTGACTCTTAATACACCGATACATGTAGTCATGTTCACATTGTAAAAATACCAAAATGATAATATTATGTGTTTTATATTTATAAATAAATGTTTTAATTAGCAAATTAAAAATATGTGCTAAGTGCAGGCGACGGGGCAAAATCTAATACTCCGATTTAATGAAACACTACAGTACTTCAATATTTCAACAAATCAATTTATAGTTCCTGCTTCCGGATTATAGTAGTCACAGATCTTTGCATATTTATGCTAAAATATTTCAAATTGCACTTTTATCAGAAAAAAATTCATTTTACTCTAAATATGAATCTAATATTACCATTTATTTTATAATGACAGTACAAAAACACATTATATGTTTTGCTTTATGTAATAAATCATTTAACACTTTCACTACCGTATTGGCTGTACCATACATGTGTCTATTTATTACTGACAATAAAAGTGCTAATTATGAGCTTTTATATTTTAAGTAGTCATTTGATGATATCAAATTAAATACAAATCTGTACAGTACAAGGCTGGAGTTCGGATGTTTTGTCTTGTATGAATTTTAATTTGTCCCTCAAAAGCACACTAGGTATGTTTACATAGAACGAAATATTCCACTATGTACCGAGTAAACACCTCATCTGACTCGATCTGGTGCGATTGGAATGAGAGAATGGAGTGTAAACATCATAATCCTTTTAATACGTAGATATTAGCCGTGTAAACACTTGACCTGATAGTTTCTCTCTTGTCGGGATAAATGTATTCTTACTGAGCATGACAAGTTTCCAGGAAAGAAATTTATCTTCCATTCCGGATCAGTAAACTCAGTTAGAATACACCAGTCTTTACTGTGGCCCTGGCTGAGGAAGAAGCACTGACTGGCTCCATATTCCACATCTAACCAATAGTAGAGTTACGTTACTGTAATACGTCTATCACTTTTGTTAGTAATTCGTAATGTATCAGAGTACTTTTCAATATAGCAATGCAGTAATATATACACTTTATATAGTATCATATGTGCATAATTTTTGCCTGAATGGTGCATCAAGCAAGTATTCATTTATGCATAAATTAATTTAGCGTTATACAAACAAAAATTAAATAATGACTTTCATCCTCTTACTTGCAAGTAAATCTTAATATGGCAAGTGACAAGCTATACTTCTGTATAGTTTCTAAGTAACTCAAGACCAATGCTTTACCTTACATTTTAACTAGTGATAATATATTTCTGATGTAAACATACAGTGGAACCTTGGATTGGGAGTAACGCGGTTTACGAGTGTTCCGCAAGACGAGCAAAGATTTTTAATAAATTTTGACTTGAAAAACGAGCAGGTCTTGGTTTACGCTTGGTTTGCGCTCTTGTTTTGACACCGAGCGTCACATGATCACAACTGATTGATGATTTTTCTCTCTCTTGCGCTGCAGAATTGTGGGTAATCGTCTAGCCTGCTGGGTCTTAGTGCTCGTCTCTTACTGGTATAATCAACATCTCCCTTTCTGTTTCACATGTGTGTGTGCACGTGCGTAATTTGAGACCGACACACACACACACACTGTCACATGCATACACTCTCTCGCCTTTACACCCCACTCCCCGGCTTCACACACACACACACACACACACACTCTCTGCTCTACACAGAAAACTCTGCTCTGTCGCGATTCTTTTCAAAGGTAAAGTGCTGGTTCATTTGTTATTTTTCTTTTTACTTTACAGCAGTGATTCTGTTAGTATGCGCTCACGCGAGTGTCATTAGAGAGATTTATTTTTTTCTTGTTAAACAGTGTTTCCGTTGTGTGTGTGTTTGTTTTGAAACTTAAAAAGCGATGTGGGGGGCAGGGAGGAGGAGTTTTACTGTGTAAGAAGAGGCGAGGGAAGGGGCTAATTCCACACACACACACACACACACACACACACACACACACACACACACACACACAAATAGTTTTTTAAAGGTAAACTGCAGGTTTTATTTTTATTTTTTATATTGTATTAATTATTTTTATGTATTTGTTTTTTTTGGGCTGTGGAACTAATAATTCGAGTGTTCATTATTTCTTATGGGAAAATTCGATTTGGTTTATGAGGGTTTTGGAATACGAGCCCACTTCTGGAACAAATTATACTCGTAATACAAGGTTCCACTGTATTATCTTCACTGAAAAGTAACTGGTCATATTTCTTTTATTAGTAACTAACACAACACCAATCATAGACGAGACTGAATTTTTGTGACTAATTCTGAAGCAGAAGGTGGGATTTATCTGAAAAATTGGGGAGCCTAATCTAACATCGAAACTGGAAAAAATACTTCTTCTCATTCTTGTCTCATTACCCGCAAATTAAATGATTCACAGCGAGCAGAACCACTTTGTACATGCCAAAAAGAAATTATATTCCGATTAAATGGTTGAAGCACACACACCTTATCAGATCAGCGTATAAACAGCTAAGATAGAATCTCTAATCTCTCTAAAGATCGGATTGAAGAAATATTGTCCATGTGAACATAGCTAGTGATGGAAAGTTTGCAGAAATAAATAAAAAAAATTAATAAATAAATAATTGGATTCCAAAAGGCAGCAGATGATGTCATAAGGGATGTTACAGCAGCTCACCAATCAGCAGCGTCACTTTTATTAACATTATTAATTTGTTAAAAATAATTCTGCTTTTCTTTTATACACTTTAAATTTTGTATTGGTCCTTTTTATTGTCTTGCTTTTTTTCTACTTTCATCTGTTTATGTCTGATGTATTTTACTTATTTCATTGTATTCTTTTATTCTCTTTTCATGACATTTTTTAAATATTCATTCAGACACTTCGTTCTTTTTTATCATCTTTCTTTCTTTCTTTCTCATTAATACATTATTATTATTTCTCTCAGGAAATCATTATCTAGTTCATTTCATTTTTTGGTTTCCTGTGGTCGCGGAGACTGACCTTACTTCCCGAGTCCTTGGGTCCACACTCGCCCTTATCGTACCACCACTTGTTTTTCAGTTTGTCTAAGACTCCTGCTTCACTCAGTTTCAATACTGCAAGGTTTACTGGGGTTCTTCACCGGGGGAATAACATAAATAACATCACACGCCATGTTATCTTATGTTATTATACACAACAGGACACACAAACAGGAAGTGACAGAGCAACGGTTACACAGTACACATGTATGCAGGGCTCAGGGTGTGTGTTAGTGTGTGTGTGTGTGTGTGTGTGTGTGTGTTCAGAGAATGCCGGTTGTAGGAGCTACAGACATGTGTGTGTGACACTTCACTCTGTCACTGAGTAAAAGGCACATTCTGCCATGTTAGAGAAATAAACACAGTTTAATCCTCTTTGCAAGCGTTGTTAGCAATTTATGCTAAGTGTACTTTTTATGAAATGTTAGCTTTGGTAATTTACTAAAACACCTAAGGGAAAAATCCGGATATTCCTCGTTGTTTAGTTTAGTTTTAATTTTCAATCTGCCTTCACACTGTTTGTATTAGCTTAAGTGGCTAAGTAAGCATTGTTCACCTGATAAGCTTGCCACAACAGCAAATATTTGAGTTTAACCACTTACATTTAATCAAATTATAATTTTCCTGAGGGAAATGAATTGTAATACATCACTTTAAGCACATCATAAATGTTTTTTTGTTTTTTTAAATCTGTGCTAGCATGACTTTAATTTCCACAAAATCACTGTCTAGCTTCTCAGCTTCGCTAAACAACAGGGTTTGCACCGTTTAAAAAAAGCTAGCTAGGATCGTGGCAGATTTAAACAGTGTACTAGTTTGTGTAGGATTAGCTACTTTTCCATAAAATGTGTGGTGTAGCTGCTCATCAGCGCCCCCTCCAGCCCAGAGCCTGAACGAGGCACTTTTTTTTGTGCATGTTTTGCTGTCACCATGGCAGAAGTCTCTTTTACATCACGTTGTATTCCGTTAGCGCACTTTTTTCGGGCGCCAAACGGTGGCTAACCTTAGCATCTCCGCCCCCGCTGCCACACTCGCCTTTGTCGTACCACCATTTATTTTTCAATTTGTCCAACAGGCCTTGTTCATTCAGCTTTAGCACAGCCAGGTTCACAGCGTTTCTTCAGTTACACACACACACACACACACATGCACAAACACACACACACACACGGTGAGGGAAGGGGAGAATCAGGGGGACACTTACGGCACGAGACGTAAGAAAGGGGTGGGGGGAAGAAAGGAGAAATGAGAGAGGAGTAATGAGAAAAAAGAAGAAAAAGAACAGAGAGCACAGAGAATGTACAAAAGGATGTAGGAATGAAAGAAGGCAGGGAAAGAAATCCATAGTAGAGAAAGGAAACAGGAAGACAATATGAGACGGAGAGTGAAGTAGAAAGAGAAATGAGAGAGAACAAGACAGAAGAGAGGGAGCGGACAAGAGGAGAAAAGACGAGCAAGGGGAGGAATAGAAAAAAGGAAAAAATGGGAGGAAGCTCAGTTAGTCAAAACTGTGGTGGCTCACGCATCCATCTCTCTCTTTCTCCCTTTTCACTCCACATCCTTAATTCAGGAACACATTCATCATCAGTTATCAAACAGCTGAAGGCAGGAGAAGAAAGAACAGAAAGTGAAGTGGAACTGAATACAGATCAAGGCTCTGTCCCAAACACCCAAATCACCTACAAGTGTACCACTTACTAGAGCAAAAGTTTGGAATGGTTCACACAAAAGAAGTACAGTTGCTAGCTAGCTAGCTGGCAAATTCGAGGCTGGTGTACCAACTGTAACGCATTAAAATGGTTAATAAGCACGTTGTTGAAGACAAGACATTCTAGTAAGTACACTAAGTAGTCATGAATCAGAGCGTTTGGAACAGAGCGTAAAGGTTAACAGTAAAACCACAGCCTGATCGCCCTGGTGAAACGAAGAGAAAGATGGAGAGACAGAATGCCCTTTGAATGACACTTTGAGGATGTTTTTGAGTGGGAGGAGAAGCGGTGACCTCACAAGTCAAAGGTCAGACCGAAAGTTTTTAAAAAATCAGCGTTTATATTCCGCCCTGGGCAAAGGTCATGGAGCTCAGGAATTGAATTTAATGCCTGGTGTCACTTAGAAGTAATGGAGTCGTCAAACTGTAACACACACACACACACACACACACACACACACACACACAGGTTTTGTCAATATGGTATTGCTGATGAATACAAATCCTATATTGTTTCTCTAGAAATATCTTACCCTGCTTGCCCAAGGTTACATCTTTCTGATTTTTGAATTCACTATTATAAAAATATATGTATTATATTCAGTAGTTGTTCTGCTACTTATGCTTTAAGTCTGAGTTCTTGATTCGAAATACAAGCTAACACAGCTGTAATGTTTTATCGCTTTCACTATTTCCAATATCACTTTCATCCACTTCTAGTTTATTTTCACCACCAGGGGGCGATGTTACTACACCTTACAGTGCAGGGACATTAATCATATTTATTACACTGCAAGCAGAACAACAGAGAGGGAGAGAGAGAGAGAGAGAGAGAGAGAGTGTGTGTGTGTGAGAGAGAGTGAGAGAGATGGTCAGATAACCAGATAGACAAAAAAAGAGAAACAGAACCACAGAGAGATGTGAAAAGAGAAAGACAGAGAGACAGATACCAATAAATACAGAGAGAGAGAGAGAGAGAGAGAGAGAGAGAGAGATGAGTTTATGTTGTCAGGGTTTTGCTTCTGTAAAAAACTGAATGATGCTCTCTTTCTCTCTCTCTCTCTCTCTCACACACACACACCCACACACTATTCCTTCCAGGGTAGCATCCTTGAAACACATTCGGTGAATGACCTTTGACCCTATTTATCAGACAGACCGCAAGACGGACAAAAACAAAAAGCCAATAATATTAAAGAGCGAACAGAAATGAAGTCGTATAATGAGGTGGGCACGGCCATATTAAAAGAGAGGAGCAGAGTCTGTGATTGGTCAGTGTTGGACCACTAGAACACCACTGTGATTGGCTGGTGTTATAGCAGTGCGTTAACAGATGGGTGAGAAAGAAAAAGTGTGAATGAGAGAAAGACAGTCAGATAGAGCTAAAGTTAGATAGAAAGTGGGCAGGACCACCAGGGTGGGTGGAATACTATAACAGCTCTGTGATTGGCTGGATGTTATAATACTCCACCCACCTTAGCTGCGAGCCCTTGGGCGTGGCGATGCCGTAGCCTTTGGAGTCCAGGTTCCCTCCGACCTTCATGGTGTCGCACGGCTTCCTCTGCTCTGTGTACTCGTTCATGGTGGACTCCAGCAGGAAGGCGTACTTCCCCTTCGACTTGCGCACCCGGGCCACGCCCTCCGCAGTCGTCTTCGTGAACACCGACGGCTCAGCCGACTTCATGTACGACCACATCTTCTCGTACACAGCGATCTTAGACCTCTAGAGGGACACCAGAGAGGAACAACAGATCGACGCCGGTCATGATGAGTCCAAAGTATTTCAGCAGATCGGGAAAAAAATACCGCAGCAGAATTACACTGGAACAAGAAAGGAAAGAGTTCTCACAAATGTTTATAGATTTCTTTCTTTCACTTACAGACTCTGGCATACTTTTGACATTTACAGGCTTTTTGTTGTTATGGTAACGGTCAGATTCGATGCCAAATTAGGATCAACTGGTTTCTATTAATGTCCTCCTTAAGCATGTTAGTGGCAGCGCACATGTACAGTACACATGCCACCTGAACAAATAAACAAGTGATGTTTAAAAAAAAAAGTCAGAAACAGAAGTCACCATCTTATGAAAATCAAAGAGAGCACGCTAAGTCAGAATGTAGGTGTCAGTCAGTTAATCTGGCAACATTCGTATTAGATTTTTTTCATTTAACTTTGAATTACTTCGATAAAATGACGTCGGAACAATGTTGATTACATGACAAGGGACAATGGACGAACGCCCCCAACACAACGGTGCAGAAACGACTTCAAAACAACATTACTATTTAAACTGATGGCCTGGTGGGGTTTTAAACCGCGGAGAACTGCGCACTTACTAGTGATGAGTCGTTCATGAACGTTTCGTTCTTTTTGAACGACTCTTTAATGTGACTCAGAAGAACGAGTAGTCTCAAAGAGTGATTCGTTCATTTTCTACTGGGGGCGCATGCGCAAACCTTCGCGAAACCTCCGCAGGTTACAGTATGTACAGGAGACAGAAATGAGTCGTTACCTTTGAGTCTTCGGGTCCGAATCGTTCGTTCTTTTGTCACATGCCTCCCATAGACGCTATGCAGTGCAATGGATTCAAAAGAACGAACGACTCAGACTAGAAGACTCATGAGAAAAACTGTTCACGGTTTTAAACCGCGGAAAACTGCGCGCTTACTAGTGATGACTCGTTCATGAACGTTTCGTTCTTTTTGAACGACTCTTTAATGTGACTCAGAAGAACGAGTAGTCTCAAAGAGTGATTCGTTCATTTTCTACTGGGCGCGCATGCGCAAAGCTTCGCAAAACCTCCGCAGGTTACAGTATGTACAGGAAACAGAAATGAGTCGTTACCTTTGAGTCTTCGGGTCCGAATCGTTCGTTCTTTTGTCACATGACTCCCATAGACGCTATGCAGTGCAATGGATTCAAAAGAACAAACGACTCAGACTAGAAGACTCATGAGAAAAACTGTTCAATTCTGTTTTTCGCATAGCGTTTATGAGACTCATGTGACAAACAAGAACGAAAGAATCAGACCAGAAGGTATGACGGTGCGCTGCTCATTCTGTTTATCGTAATATGTCCGTAGTTGCATTGTAATATTTTCATTACTGGAACTATAGCCAGAATTTGTGTATGCAGACGTGTTGGGGGTGTGTTTATTGAAAATTTAACATTTTATTTTATTTCTGATCAAAAGAATGAAAGGAACTCAAAAAATTTTTGATGAACAAGATTCCAAGAATTGAGTCACTAAAATGATCCAAACTTCCCATCACTACTACGCTTACTACTGGACCACTAGGGGGCATGCTGCTGATGCTAGTAAATGTGCCTACATCACAATGAGCGCCACAAGAAACGTACCAAAATATTCATCTGAAAAGCAGCCAAAAAGTGTAAAGAAAAAACAAACAAACAAACAAACCAAAAAAAAACAAAACAACTTAACATCTGAGATGTGTTGCGGTCATGCAGTCCGGGTGTTGTGTAAAAATGATATTACAGGAAAGTAATTTTGGGAGATAAGATACACATCACAGTAATATTTCTAGAAGAAATGAAAACAGAGACACTAACATTACAACATTAAGAGATGCGTGTCATGAGATACACATGCTGTGCGAAGCAAGCTGTTGTGTCCAACCCAAAATCTCCGATCGGAACTCTAAACCCTGTTACAGACTTAACGGTCCATGGATGTGGTCGGACGTTGTGAGCTTGGAGTCAAGAATTCCTAGCATTAGCGAGTTAGCTGATATGATCCCTTATTTAAATCAAAGCAATTTAAGTCAAAGCCACAGTCTTATAACGTCCGTTTCCAAAAACATATGGACCTGATCATATGTTGGAGAGTATGCCATGAAGTGTGCACCTTTCTAAGAATGATTGTGTGTGTGTGTGTGTGTGTGTGTGTTTATGCGCATGTATATGGATGGGTGGCAGAAGGTCATTTATCCTGCTGTCTCCGAGTTTCAGTCTTTTCACACTCCATAAGACACAACACATTCTTCATCTCCGCTCTCCACACCGTGCCAATGTGTGTGTGTGTGTGGGGGGGGGGGTGTAATGGTGGTATGTGTGTGTGTAGTGGACCGTGACGGGCAGAAACCCCATAATCATGTCAGTCACGTCCAGGCTGCGGCTCTGCGGCAATGGCCTTAAATAAAACATCACACACACACACACACACACATACATACATACACACACACGCGCACACACACACACACACACACACACACACACACACACAGAAACAACAAACAGTGGACAGTGTTTGTATTCTACATGGTCTTCATTACTCTCCCTCTCTTTTTAGCCCTCTTATGTGGTGGGATTCTCATGCTGGTTTCCTGTTTCCTGGGTTCCTCTTGTTCCAGCTCTACCCTGACCATGACCCCTCACCATGTCCCTAGTTGGTAGTATCACTTTTGTTTGTTGTAATTCCTTTCATTCTGAACTGCTAGAACGGTTTCATTCAGAACCAATCGTTAAATCGGGTATGAATCGAGCATGTGGATTTCAAGATGCTGGGCAGAATTTTAATCTTTTATCGTTACCACTAAACCTGCGGTAGGAGATGAGAATGCATTGATGCGTATCTTGGGTGATGGCAAATCCACTATTTGACTTTCACCACTCATTTTACAACCTTAATAAATCAATGAGTTTATAACATCTCGTCAATGGCTGAGCCTCGCCAACATTCTCAATTTCTTACATTTCAGCTTGCATTTTACTCGGTGGGACCCCAATGGATTTGGATGATGCGTAGGAATTATCCTCAAATTGTCCGAGTGCTTGAGCAACCTTCACGGGATCAAAGGCAACTTCTGAAGCCTGGTACTTATTTGGTACATAAGCTCAAAGAGTACTAAACGATCACCTCCTTTTGTCTGGGACATGAAATAAATAAAGGATATAGTTTTAAACATGGCTTATAGACTAATAGTAATTCACCTTAGTGCCTCCATACAACCTGGAATGGAACGGTGGTTTACATGGCAGAGCATTCGTGTGACCATGTCTTTAGATGAAGAGTTGCCAGATGTGCTGGGAATCCCTGTATCACCCATCTGGTGCTATTAAGTACACTGTCCATTACGTGCCACGCATAGTTTTACCCTTGATCACTACAGTGCAGACGTCACACGTACATTACAGCACAGTGGAATTCTTTCTTTTCTTTCCAGCCTGATAGGATGTTGGAGTCAGCAATGATACCGCTCCATTCGAGGAGAGAGGGTTAAAGGCCTTCTTCAAGGGCCCAACAGTGGCAGCTTGGTGGAGGTGGGGCTTGAACCCCTAACCTTCTGATCAGGAATCCACTAGCTACCAGGTACCTGGTTCTACTGGCCTCAAGTACCTAAGATAATTGGTTTGTAACTGTAAATCTGAAAGACTGCTTTGGACTACACACAATTCCTTTATCCTTTACTTCCTCCTAAGTGGAGCAATATACCATGGTGTTCCCAAGTTACCCAAGAGACCCTGCAATGCCAGGCTTTATATGTACGCCCATAAGACCAACAAAGTTTTTTTGGTTCCGCATTATATAGGATTGCACCTTTAAATTGCGAGAGGAAGCCCGCTGACAGAGTGGGGTCAGATGACCTTATTTAAATTCAACCCCGGAGGGAGGGACAGGGTGTTTACTGCGCTTGAACAGATGGCATTTCGTCTCTGTGCTGCTTTCCACTGTATTGGACTGTGAATTTGTTTGGTTGAGGATCTTCTGAATTAGGGTTAGCTTTACAAGACAGCATTGTGGCTCTGGGCTCAGATACGATAGACATTTTATACATTCACTTACTCACTGAAAATATTGTATATAATTGTAAAATATTGGTATCTGGTGCACTGCAGTGTCTATTCTTGTACAATACACGTGAGCTACTTCCGCAGTTTGTTCGCATCTACAAATGTTAAATGCGAACCACAGTTCGTTCATATCTGCGGAAATTCGTAACTCGAATGTTCTTAAGTCGGGGACTACCTGCACTTTCGTTACACGGTAGTTCCAATTAGTGGCAAAAACTATTTTATAACATGATAGGATCACGCTAATACTGTATTATAAAAATTGATCAAACTGACTGTACATAATCGGAAATAATAATCAGAAATTTGCCTAAAATGGTTTGAAATCATGTTTTGATGAGAAGCTAAATATTTGAATGCAAACTATATGTAATAGGATCTCTTAAATCTGATTAACCACATATCCTTTTTTGCAGTGTAACATGAACGGTACACATGATGTACAGTTCAAGGTAGATGAATAAGCTTTGGAAGCGGATAGATGCACATCTTTTGGTTATCTAGCATGCTAATAAAATGACTGAGCACGCTCTGACTCTGTATTTCAGTTCATCTAAAATGCCAGAAGCAGCGTGGAAGCTGATCTGGTTGGGAAAAGCCAGACAACTTACTGCCCAGTGTGATTCATTAACAGGCCAGAGATAGCGGCTTTGGGCCAGGATGCGTTGGAGCGTGACTGGTCAAATCTACTGCTGTATGCCTTTCTGCCGCTGACATTGTTATGTTGCTGTTATATAACAGACTACACAATGCTGATAGCCTCGTTCTGGCTGAACAGACCTTAGTTCAGCCTGTTGATGTAACTGCCAGGCCCTTTTTGCACACTACCTATCAGACCGGATCTGCTTTCTTAGATGAAGGGGTCACATGGCAGAGCAGGCCACTATGAAATTATGTTCCTGGACCCTGAGTGTGAGCTGAGCATATTGGCGTGTTTGCAAAGGGTCAGACGGAGCATTCGTTGCTGTGGAAAGTTGAACCTTTCTAACAATAATGTGAAACACTATGCATACAAATTTAATCTTTCAGCATCAACCGTGTTGGGAGGTTTTTTTTTAGAGTCACCGATTTCTTTGGGTGTCTAATCTGATGTATACATGGCAAGATTGTCCACCGAGGACAAATTTGACAATGCAGTCAAAACTCTATGCCCAGACAAGTTGTCAAATTGGATGCATTATCGGCCTATGAGTACAAATCAACAGAATGGCTGAAGCCAAAGGTACTAATGCCCCCGTAGTTCTCCATTCGGGCGTAGAACGTTTACTGGTACCTATATTACTTTATACTTCACATTCCAATACAGGATTTATAAAATAAACCCTCACTCTGAAAGAAAAGGACACTAGATTAAGAAAGGCTTGGGAACACATTGGGTAAAGCATGCAGAACAGCAAACAATCAGACTTCTTTCTTTCTTTTTCTTAAATGTATTTAATTGTCAGTAGGGAATGTGACAATTTATCAATAACTGTTTAATTACCTTTAAACATGTAACCCATAAGAATGTATTAACCCGATAATGTTTGTTCTGCATAATATTTCTCCAAAGCTGACATATCTATAAACTTGTACACCACAAGAGGGCGCACCGGCAGTTCAAGCAGCGCAAGATTGGACTTCACTTCATTGTTTTCATCAGGATTGTGCTGCTAGAACTGATTAGCAAACACTGTAGATGGGACTGAACTGTTAGCATGTCTTACATGTCTGTGAGCTCTATATGTGTGTGTGTGTGTGTGTGTGTGTGTGGGGGGGAGGTGTGATTTTGTGTTTGTGTGTACCTTGAAAAACTCCTTGGTGGAGCCGGAATCGAGTGTGCCGTAGGCGATCTCAGTCTGCTTGGCAAGATCCTCTGCGCTCTCGATGGGAGACACCATTCTCTCCACGGTGAGGAAAGCTGCCAGGTTTGCCGTGTACGATGAGATGATGATAAGAGTGAAGAACCACCAAACTCCGCCCACTATACGACCTGACAGTGACCTTTGGGGGAAGAAGCAGATATTAAGCATTGATTCCAGCCAGGAAGCAGGTCTGTGTATGTGTAGGCATCTTGAACATCATCATAATTTTATGTGTTCTACTTGGTGTAGGGAATCCCATAATATTCTGACGATTAACCAAAGTCACGTTTTTGTGCTCACGAATCGTTTAGTATTCACAAAAGCTGTGCTTTGAAGGTAAAATGTCACGGTTTTCAATTGGTTTTTCATTTATTTTTCACTTATTTTCCACCATCACTGTGCCTTTAAATCAACTTTACACGCTAACAGCTGCTCCCTAGCTTGATAAATTGTTAGCCTTAGTCATCATCTAGATTATAGCTGGTGTCTACATTTTCCAGGTTTTTAAGTAACGGTGTTCATCTTTGGAACAGTGAAAGATTTAGCTTTTTTGTAGCTAAAACAAAATGCTAACATGTGACGAGCATGTGGTCGGCATGCTAACACCACAATTTAGTCACTTATGTTAAGCAAAGCAACATTCTTCAGCGCTAATTAATTAGCCCTGCGATGGATTGGCACCCTGTCCAGGATGTACCTCGCCTCGTGCCCTATGTCTCCTGGGATTGGATCCAGGCATCCCGCGACCCAGTAAACAGGATACAGCGGAATATACGATGGGCGAGTGAGTAATTTATTAGCCACTATGGCTAACTTGGATATTAAGCTAGCTAGTTAACTGTTTTTTTTTCTCTTTCTTTTCACACATCATTACATTTACGGTGCAGTTTTCTTAATTGCTTACAATCCAATTACCTTCCTTTCTTTCTTTCCACCCTTCTTTTTTTTACCTTCATCTACTTCTGTTTATCTTTCCATTTTTCTTTTTTGTTTATTGCTTTCAGCTCCCGCCAAGGGGTCGCCACAGCGGACCATCCGATCCGATACACAACTTGGCACAGGTTTTATGCCGGATGCACTTCTGGTTCATTCTAAATTCTCCCTTCTTTATTCTTTTCTTTTCTGTTTCATATTTACTACTTTTTTTTATTTCTTGTTTAATTAGCTATTCATCCCTCGCTCCTTTATTGTTTCCCTCACTTGGCCTCTATTCCATCCTTCCATCTTCCATCTTTCCCTTATGTTTAGCTCCTCGGTTCCTTTAGTCAGCATCTTATGTTCTTTTATTCTCTCCCTCCCTCCCTCCTTTATTTTTGTCCTTCTTAGTTTTCCCCTTCTTCTTTCTTATTTTGTTCTTTCTTCTTCTCTTTTAATTACTTTGCTTTCCTTGCTTAGTTAGCTCCTTTGTACTGTCTTCTGTCTCCTCGTCTCTCTCTCTCTCTCTCTCTCTCTCCCACTAACTCTGTAGCTGTGTAAATCTAATGAGGAACATCTTGCCGCCAAACTCTATTGATTTCCGTGGCTAAAATTAGGGGACACTTACAATCTCTCTCACTTTCTCTGACACACACACACACACACACACACACACACACACTTTATCATCCTTGTCTTTTTTGCAGTGTCGCTGCTTTGAAGAATCCTGTCTTTTATCTCCGGACATGGCTACTACTGCTGATGCACTGCAGAGGAATTAACAAGCACACAGAAATATAGTTGATGAGGGGTGCAGGCCAAATGAAAGGGTGGATGAATGTGGTACCCACACACACACACACACACACACACACACAGGCACACACACTTTACCTGGAAGGGAAATGCTCTTAAACATCCATTGCCTTCCTTAGAGGCAAACCAGAGCACACTTTAAGGTGCGCCATTGAACCATTTTTCCCTCAAATTGTATCTTGCTGAATGTTGAAGGACCCACAGGAACTAGAAGCCAAGCCAAGAAACTTCTGTTAAAGAAACACTGCAGCATCAAATATTTAACACACGATCCAAGATGTTGCGGCTGCTGTGACTTTGCGTTTAATTACAACGGGAAGTGCAAAAATTTGGCCAAAGTCACTTTCCTTGTACTGTTACTAGGGTGTTCAAGTCAAACTGGGACTTGTGATGACATGTCTGGTGAAGGAAGGCGTAAAAGGGATCGACTTTTACAGAAGACTTCAAGCACAATACAGTGATGAGACTGTTAGCCGCAGCGAAGCATCGGAATGGTGCGAATGTTTTAAAGAAGGCCGTACGCGGACCATTATGGCTGATCATATCACTCCTGTGAGCTCTCAGCGACTGGAATGCATCGCCAACTTGCGGAAGAGATGCGTCTGTCTGTGGGAACGGTACACACAATCATTCACCAACACCACTTGCCATGTCCAGGAACTCCCACACCCTAGCCTGTTATCCTCTACTAATCAGGGAGGACAAGTACACAAGCACACTCTTTCTTTGAGTCTCAGACTTCACCTACTGGCATATTTATATAAGGTGGAATGAAAGTTGGCCACTACACTACAGACAGACATCCCTAAGGAGACCATATTAGACATATTAGAGGAACACCCAAGTTCAGGACTGATCTGGAAGACCTGGGGCACCAGTGTGCCAACCGGAATCTAAAGGTATATTAAATTCAAATTAAAATTTTATTCGTCACATACACAGTCATACACAGTATGATATGAAGTGAAGTGCTAGCTAGATGTCTCTAAAATATCTATATAAATATAAGAATATACGTTCTTTTCTCTTTTTTTTCCAGTCCCGGAAATTATCTGTCTGTCTCCCTGTCTGTCTGTCTGTCTGTCTTTCTGTCTGTCTCCCTGTCTGTCTCCCTGTCTGTCTCCCTGTCTGTCTCCCTGTCTGTCTGTCTTTCTGTCTGTCTGTCTGTCTGTCTGTCTGTCTGTGTAGCCAGATTTTGTGCCAAACAGCGTTAAATCGACTACTGGACAGAATTTGATGAGACTTTGCCAGTCTTTTGGTATTTACCTGAAGTTTAACCTGCAGAATGTTGAGTAAAAATGATGTCATGAGTCGGATCATGAGCAGTTATGTTCTTGATAATCTACTTTAAAATGAGCTATTAATAAGCTACTTGCTCAATGTAAACAAACGTAGAAAAGCTAAACTGAATATTTTTTTTACTGGGATTAGGTCATATTTTCACTTTGGCTGAAATAACAGCGCTGAAGTGGTAGAAGTGACTTTTAAAACGTTGGAGTAATTTTATGAAGAAAAAAAAAAACCCTCATCTTTATCCGATCTACTTTTTATTAGATTTCTCATCTGTGCTTCTCTCTCCGATTACCGAACTGGGAGTGTATTTGTGTGACGACGAAAGAAGTACAACTTAGAGTAACATAAGTTAGACAGAGAGTTCTGCTGTACAGACAGACAGACAGACAGACAGACAGACATGTATGTGAGCTTCAACCTGAAATAATAATGATAATAATAATAATAATAATATCACTCATTACATTTGAACTATTTCTACAAAATATCTTCTTGTATGACAGAATATCGAGTTCAGGAGTAGCTAATCAACAACGAGCATTATCTCTGCTGGATTATCTCCATCATATCCAGCTCACAGCTTAAGAGTGGTGAAGTTCGGCTGCTGGTTTTGCCCTGGAGATAAAAGTGAAGGAGATATGAGGAGACAGCAGTGCCCTAAAATACACTTACAGCACTGATCACAATGTAGTCTCGCCAAAAAATCTGACACATCAGGCTCTTCCCCCCTTAGTCTCTGCCTTTACCAGCAAGGACAGAACTTCCATGATACGCTGCTCATATTTCAACCAGTGGACTGTCTCTACACCTGTAACGGTGTAACCCTGCTGTCTCTTTCCTTCTCTTTCTCTCGTTCACCAAGTGACAGTGTAATTCAAACAGCGGCAGCACAGGGATGGAATGTCGCTAAAATAAGCAGAAACGTGAAAATTAAGACTGACAGAAAGAGAGGGAGGAAGAGAAAGAGAAAGAAAGACGGGGTAAGACAAGGAGAAAGAGAGAGAGAGAGAGAGAGGGAGAGAGAGAGGGAGAGGAGGCTGGATCAATCTTTCTTCTCTTTCACCTCAAGTTAGGCTTGGTGATGGAAAATCAATTTAGCACTGCCACGAGCTCTACTTTCACTCACACACTCTAAAATACACTAAATTCACACACACCCACACACACCCACACACACCCACACACACCCACACACACACACACACACACACACAGACACACACACAAGGAGTTTCAATGCAGCTAGCTAAAGTACACAAGAACCTAGCGAAGCTAAATTTGATGCTAATGTTAGCATCTTTTTTTTGTTTAAATTTCTTCATCCAGTGTTTTGCTGTTTTTATAGCTGAAGCCCTGCGTTCCCACGTTCCTGTTCTCCAGTTGTCCTTCCCTCCATCTATCCTTTATCATCTTCTTTCTTCTGCAGTAATATACTTTAACCCTTTCTTCTTTCATTCTTCATCTGACAATGTCCTTTAAAGCTCATAAATTTTACTTCTTATTAACAAGTTAACATAAATCGAAGAGTCTCCTCAGATGCCACTCAGATCATGCGTTCTGGCAGCCCTGAAATTACTGCGGTACACATGAATACGCGTTTAATCCGTTCCAGAGGCGAGTCCTTAAGGCGAAATTTCGTATTGTGAAACTTATTTTCCCAGAGGAAAATATCACCTGGCGTTAATATGACCAATTTCCAACACATATAACGCATATAAAAACAATCTAAACATTTAAATAAATAGACATTAAACCTCACTTAAGCTTAATTTATGATTCCTCTTGGCACCGGCTGCCAAACTGAAAGCGGCTCCCTTGACTTCGTGCTGCCGCCTTGCTAACATTCTTGGGACCCCATGGGTCTATGTCGCCACTAAATCTTTTTTTTTTTCCCCCCTGATTTTCTCCCTAATTTAGTCGTGTCCAATTCCTCCCCGTCACTAGGGGGCTCCCACATTAAGGCTTCTACTACCACTCAGTCGGGAGGGCCGAAGACTATCACGTTTCCCAGCCAACCGCATCTTTTCAAACTGTTCCCTCACGCACCGTTGGGGGCGGTGTAACACACTCGGAGGACAGCGCTATCCGCACAGACGCCCCTGATTGGCTGTAGAGTCGTGATTAATGTGGAAGCACTAATCCCTCCTCATTAATCAAGCACTAATCAATCTCTCATCCGTCCCCTCTGAGAGAGCTCGGCCAATCAGCTCTCTCTAGAGAATCACCCGAGAATCGAACTCGCAATCTCCGGATGATAGGGCAAGCACTTTACCACTGCGCCACTTGGAAGCCTGTCTTCACTGAATCTTGCGCAAAATGGGGGAAAAATTTTTAAAAATCATTCGCTTGGCTTTCCACCGATGCTAAAAAGTTTTAAACGGCTCCTGGTCGTACTCGCATTAGGCATTTTTCTAAGCGCATTTCTCTGGTCAATCAGAATTCAGAAAATTAAGACCTCCCCAACTTTCCACCCACCATTTTTCTTCTTCTTTGGCATGATATCATACCAGGCAGGAAATCTGAACAATATGTTCAAGCAGATTTACAGATAAAAAAGGACAAAAGTGGTGTTTTTCTAATATTTTGTCTTTATAGACAGACACTGGAGCTCCATGTCATGTCCAAAACTGATAAAAAAAAAGGTGATATTTTACATAATAGGTGCCCATTAATTTTTTCCCCTTCACTTAGTCCCCCCCACTCACTCCTTTCCTTCCCTCCCTCATCTGTGTGAGACACATCCTCCTGCAGATTTACTGTTCCTCCTCACGGAGTTTTGTTCCAGATTTTCAGAGCACACTGATCTGTCGGGGTTCGTTCTGGGGTTCGGTGAGAAAAATGAGCTCCAAACTGTGTGTGTGTGTGTGTGTGTGTGTGTGTGTGTGTCCACAGGAGACATCGGTCCTCTCAGGGGCCGTATTTTGGATTAATTTAAAAGAGATGGAAGGAGGGCACAAAAACAAGCCAAAGCTCTAGCACGCTAGTTCGTCCCGTGCTCTTTTGCGAGTAAATCGATGTACAGTTATTTAGCTATATTTAGTGCCAACTCCTGTAACATAATGAAATGTAATTGATGCCTAATTAGTGATGAGGCAGATCATGTTTGCTCCTCCAACAACAAAGACAGAAAGCTTTCCATTAACTTTTTGGCTACGGGCTACGGTCATTTGCGCCTGGCTAACTCCTTTATTATCAACGAGGTGATTAAACATGAGGTGACTTGTGTACTGTGCTAACATTAACGTTATATATATTCTTGCTACTCTACATTTCGTAGTCTCTGTTTCCATATACAGTACATTTCGATTCCTGAATATGGAAAATAAACTATAAAACATCCGGTTTATGCTTTGCACAAGTATTACAGCGGGAAGAATAAACTGAGAAAGGGGCCGAGACACGCCATAACAATCCAGTTTTTTAAATAAAATAAATATTTTTTCGCTCTTTTATTTATCTTTCGTTCTAAATATAAAGTAGAGATCGGGACTTTTACGGTTAAACCGTATTGAGTTCCCGGGAAGCCTTTAGGTCGGCGCACAGGAGGAACTGGATCTGCAACTGTGTCCTAAATCCCTTCCTGCTTCCTACGTCAGCTAATCGCCAGACCTCACATTCAGATCTACAGGGTTCTAGAGTGTCAAGTCAATTAAAAACTTTCTAGAACACCTGACTCGCCATAAAACATGAAGACAGTGGACATGTCCACATCCACACGTGCTGCTCCCTTTAGCCGTTACCTGGGTGTGAAGTCACAGCCCTGCTGCATGAAGGCTCCCAGGCTGAACCACAAGCTGTTAAAGATGCCGAATTCATTAGGCGGCTGATCTGTGTCGGGCTCGTCCTCGGCATCTTCCCGTTTCCACTCGTAGGGACTGAAGCGGCTGACGAGGAAAAGCACGACGCTCACCCCGATGTAGGCGAACACGATACACATCCAGATCTCGTAGGCCAGAGGGTCGAGGAACGAGAACACGCCCGGCTTGGACTTTTGTGGCTTTTTGATCATGATGGAGATCCCCAGGCTCATGAAGGGCTTGGAGAAATCGATCACTTCCTCCCTGACGAGGGTGATGGTCAGAGGAGCCACCGCGATCTCGGCTTTCTGCGGCGACCAGCAACAGAGGGGTTTCAGGAAAAAAAAAAAAAAAGGAAATAGTTAAATAATAATAAATATAAGAATGTGAATAATAGATTTCTACAAAATTATTAATTCTATTTAAATTTGGTTTTAAATGATACAGTGGTAGCATTTACCTTAATGTGACATACAGTAATAATGAGATAATACTAGTGGGTGTAGCGTAAAATGAGAAAGTGATAAAAGAACAAAGAACAGTGCCCTGGGAAAACAGTATGATTTATATTTTGATCATGACACTGTTAACATTAGCCAACTATCTAGGAAACTAATCCGGAAAGCAAACAGTGTAAACATGCATTAGGATAATAGTTAGATCATGTAAACAAACTCTAATGTAAATCTAATCAGTTTTCATCGTGTTGGCTATAAGCTACAGGTAAGCATTATGTAAGATTAGCATTATGTATATTGAACAGGGGAATGGTTTGATCATAAACTGGCAGTGTGTACGGTAACTGTGTTATGTGCTCTACTCCATGAAGTAGGTTTAATAGAAGCCTAGATTTAATAGAAGTCTCTAGTCTCGTCTCAAGTAATTTTAAAGAACACACCGGCACAAGCATGCTAAGCTGTGTGCTCTGAGAAGATCCATTTCCCTAACTAAAGAGAACATCGAAACAGGCATTTTCTGTACACCGACATGTTGTTAGCATGACCTTGATCGAAGCCGGCGTGTAACTGTTTAGCAGCCTTTTGTGTAAATGAGCTGAACTAAATGGCCCAATTGAAAGACCAAATTCCTTATGGCTGCTGAGAAACAGTGATCCTGCGGGAAGAATAATAGACACACGACAGGCTGCTTTCAATGAGCAAGCAAGCGAGAAAGAGAGCGAATGAGAGAGAGAAAGAGAGAGAGAGACGCGAGAGAGAGAGTGAAGAAGTTTCCCAGCAGGCTCCTGAAACCTCTATAGACCAGGTGTGCTTCTCCAAACGTGTGTGTGGAAGCAGACGGGGATCCTCACTGTACACATTCACTGACAGAATGCTGCCAACCACTATTTCCGCACATCTGGAGCTGGATTTCCTCCACCTCATTTTTCCCCCAGACTATCAATGTGCTGGCTTCTTCCTCAAAGTGCTTAACCCACGAATCCCTTCATATAGTTTGGTATTTACACCAGACTCCCTTTGGACCTACAATCGCTTTTCTTTCAAATTTTCCAAAGACAATCTTATTTTCCAGTGGTGCTAAAATTTTGGATCCTTGTACAGTGGAACCTTGGATTGCGAGTAACTCGGTTTACGAGTGTTCCACAAGACGAGCAAAGATTTTAAATAAATTTTTACTTGAAAAATGAGCATGTCTTGGTTTACGAGTGCCGAGTTTTTTGACACTGACACACACACACACACCGACACACACACACTCTCTCTCGTCTTTACACCCCCCCTCCCCGGCTTCACACAAACACACACACTCTGCTCTACACAGAAACTCTGCTCTTTTCAAAGGTAAGGTGCTGGTTAATAAATTATTTTATTTTTTTTACTTTACAGCAGTGATTCCATTAGTCTGCGCTCACGCGAGTGTCATTAGAGAGATTTCTTATTTTCCCGTTAAAACAGTGCTTCCGTTTTGTGTGTGTTTGTTGTGAAAATTAAAAAGCGAGGTGGGGGAAGGGAGGAGGAGTTTTACACACACACAAATACACAGCGTCTGCGCACACAAACGGAAACACTTATCTGTTGGGATTTATTGAAACTTTTTTTAAATGTAAAATTTTAAAAAGGTAAAAATTTCTGTATTTATTTTTTTACTGTGGAACGAATTACTTGAGTTTTCATTATTTCTTATGGGAAGATATGATTTATGAGTGTTTTGGAATACGAGTCAGCTTCCGAAACAAATTATGCTCGTAATCCAAGGTTCCACTGTATTCCTTTCTTCTTAATTTTCCAGTGTCACAGACACCAATGGACTTTGTTTCCCAGCTCCTGTCTCCCTGTTTTTTCTTTCTTTCCAAGGTCCTATGTTTCCTTATAGACTCATGTGTCCTTAGTTTGCTGTATTTCCAAGGTCCTTTTCCAAATGTTACTTCCCAAGTTCTATTTTTCCAACATCTTGTTTTTCTAAAGTCATAGGTTTCCAGCGTTTTTGACGGCCTCCCTGCTTCTTTATTTCCAAGGTCCTATTTTTCCAGGGCTTATTTGTCCCTTGTTCTTTTTTTCCAATGTCATAAGTCATACACTATGGTCCTTTTAGTTCTGTGTTTCACAGGTCTTATGTTTCCAAAGTCTTTTGTTTCCCTTTGTTTTGTTTTCAAGATCATGTGCATTCCAGGTCTTATGTTTTCAAATCGCTAATCTTCTAAGCTCATTTGTGTCATCTTGTTTACAATATTCTTTATTTCCAATGACGGTTTCTAATTCTCTCTGTGTCCCAGCTCCTGTATTCCCAATATCATATGCTTCTCAGTACTCAATATTTTAAAGGTCCTATTTTCCCATGTCCTATGTCTTATTGGTCCTTGATTTATATTTCCTAGGTCCTGTTTCCAATTTTCAATTTTCCAAGCGCTTTGTTTCCAGGGCCATATTATCCCTAGATCCAATGAAATCCAGTAATTCCTCTACCTCCAATGCCCTGTCCTTAGAGGGTCATATCTTTCCAAGGACCTATGATTCCAAGGGTTTATTTTTCATGTACATCACCGCTAAGTGAATTATACACCAGTAAACTGCAGGCAAAGAGCCTAAGGCCACCAACCTGGCCCCCATGTCCCAGTCTGATCAAGCACCCATGGGATGTAGTGAACAAACAATTTCGATTAGTTCACCGTGCAACTGACCTGGTGCCAGACATGCAAATTTTGAAATTTGGAAAGCTTAATTGCAGCTGTACCAGCTAACTAACACTTCAAGCTAAATTGTATGTATCAATGGAGAAAAGTTTGATTTCTGTAATTTTAAAACCATGCTTCCTACATGAGGGCCTACATTTTCATTACGTTTCTAATATTGTATGTTTCCCAGACCATGTTTTTTTAGGAGATAATGGAGGGCTAAAAAAGACCACCACATCCAGTCCGATATACAGAAAAGCCAATGCAGCACAAATCGTTAAAAAGACAAAGCTAGTCATAATAGAAAGCCACCATGCACGTGGCCCAGCCGGTAAAGAGCTTAATGTCACAGTCTTGTCCTCCAAACTCCCCAGATCCCAATCTGATTAAGTACCCATGGAAGGCACCAGACATACAAATCTGATTCATGAAGGCCACGTCCCACAGCACCCAAAGGATCCACTGTCAACACCCAGAGATCTTACAGAGTCATGTCCAGAACTGGCCAGATTGTACAAGATGAACCTCTACAATACTGGGCATAACATTCTGTTTTGTGTTGTAAAGTTATGGATGATCAGTGTATTTCCAGTGTCCTAGATTCCCTATTGACTTTATTTCTAAGTTTTATGTCTGCTAAGTCCCAGGTTTCCACGGGCCTATATTTCCAAGCTCCTAGTTTTCCAGGGTCATGTACCTTCAGGGCCATGTTTCCAAAGTCCCTTTTTTTTCAATGTCCTATTCTTCTATTGCTATGATTTTTTTTAATTCTGTGTTTTTAAAACATCTTTCCTGTGTTCACCATGTCCTATAAAGTTTAGAAAATGCAAAAGGCATATTTTCTTTCTTTTCTTATTTTTTCTTATCTAGTATGATATGTGTTTTTTAGGATGTACTAGATAGGTGTCATGGTAACTGGAAAAGCTAAATGCTGAGCTACTGGTCAGTCGTACCCCGTACACAAGCTCCCCCACCATCCCGTTCCAGATCTTGGTCTCCGGGTCTCTTGCACCATACTTTCCGTCTGGAACGATGGAGATTTTGTATTTAATCCCGATGTGCTTGGCAATTTCAGACACCAGATCAACACAGTAGCCCTCAAACTGATCGTTCCCTTCGTACATCTCCCAATTTTTCTTCAGCATCACATACGGCCCTTCCTAACACACACAGAGAAAAAGACAAAGAAAGAGAAAGGTGGGAAAATACAACTTCATTGGTTAGCAGTAACTTTGTAATAACTTGATGTAGTTAAAGGGGTGATTGTGAGCCCCCCCTAGTGGTCATGTCATTGTAATTGCATTTATAGATATTTATACGTAGGTTCTCAAAGCCAGTACAATACTAAGATTAATTTTTTTTTTTAATTATTTATAAACTACAGGAAATGTTTCAGATCAGGTTTAAAAGTGTGTTAAATGAGACAGAAAGATCCGGAGAGAGAGAGAGAGAATGGAAAATAGAAATGAACTCCACTGACAATTGATTAGAGAAGCAGAAGTGATGAACTGAAGCTTTGCTTAATTTCACAAAAAATTATAATAATGATTTAATATAAAAAAAATATATATTTCTTTAGGATAAAACTATGGATTCCGATTTACGTCTTGAAAATTTGTGTGTAAATAGCCGGTGCAGTCACAAACCAGCAGTGAGTGTGTGTGTGTGTGTGTGTGTGTTTACACTCATAACGGATTATGATTTCATCATACTGATGACTTCATGCCGTTCTCTCCTATCTTCCTCTCTGCTTCTTTCTGGCTTCTAATTACCAAGGCTTGGAAAATTTGCCTCAGGTTTGTCGCTTGTTTATCTGAGACACCAAGCGACGCATGCGGTGCTGATGTGATGGATTGAACAGTGATTCCTCTCATTCTGACATCTGATGTTTCACCACCTGATCGTGTTATAACTGGTTTAATTTTAGAACCCCCCCCCCCCCAAAAAAAAAACAGCTAGATTTTATGCCTGCTTAGCTCCCTCCATCGCGAGCAGTAGTGGTTATTTGTTGGTTTATTGTTCATGTAGTGTTTCAGTGTGTTCGCCGCAATATTCCACATGACCTTACTGAGCTCTGGCCTTCTCAGTGTGCTCAAATCCATGGGAGATTGTTTAGTCATCGGTAATTACAGCGTGATAGAAGTGGTCTAAGGAAGAAGTTGATACTCCCGACATTTTTGTCTCACCGTGCTTTGGCGGTTTATACCTTAATGGCTTAATGGTCTTAATTGACTTTGACCAATGGTAGCTAAGGAAGATACTTATGCTCTATTCCCATGTTTCCCAGTTGCTTAGTAACGTTGTTCTCACAACTTTTACCACTTAATCATGTTCACTGTCCCGTATCGAAAGCACAAGTTGGACATAGCATCATGCTCAATAAAAGGTCAGGATTAACGCAGAAGTAGCTGCAGGCAGCAAGTAAGTATAAAAATATAATCCTGGCAATCTATTTGTGTGTGTTTATGTGTGTGTGTTCGTTTAGATCCTAGTGAGGACAAAGTGCATTAGTAGTGATGTCAGTAGAAGGTCCTCAGTAAGATAAGTGTGTGTGTGTCTGTGTGTGTGTGTGTGTGTGTGTGTGTGTGTGTGTTTATATCCACAAAGATAGGAATATCTAAAGTTTTGACCATGTTTGTACAGTTGGCTGGTTCCCATTAACAGAGCTTCTGCTTTTTTGTTTTAGTTTGTTTCACAAAAAACTGCAGGATTTATTTAAATGAAAGAAAAAAAAAACAAACGTTTTTAAAAAGTGAATAAACAAATAGACAAAAAAAAAAAAAACAAGAACACCAAAATACATTTCATTTTGGTTACTTAAGTTAAAATTAGTCTCAGATCTTGAAATAATTAGCAACATTAGTAATGATGTCAAGGAAGTCCTCACAGTAAGACAAGTTTGTGTGTGTGCGTGTGTGTGTGTGTGTGTGTGTGTTTAAAGCTGGGCTTGTGACAGAAAATATCGCAAACACAAGGTTAAGGTGTTGCTTTCCAACTGTGCAGTAATTATAGACACACACAAACCACACACAAACACACACACTCTCACACACACACCCTCCGCTGTGTGCCACTAATGCCTCTCTGTGTGAGACGGAGGATGAAAAGTGAGACAGAGAAAGAAAGAAAAACAGAGGGGCAGCCGGGGAGGGAGAGAGAAAGAGAGAGAGAGAGAGAGAGAGAGAGAGAGAGAGAGAAAGTAAAAGACGGTCAGAGACAATATGGCAGAGTGATAGATTATTCTCTTTAGTACGGTGTGTGTGAAGCATTAAAATAAAGCTAGTTCTGGGAAACCTCTATTGCAGCGTGTTCAATGGGTTTGGTATGGAGATAATCATGCATGCATACATTATAGCAAACACAAGTTATGACTATTAAAATATTTTTATCTTGATCTCTAACCTTGCATTGTAACCTGATTGGTTCACTCAGGTTAGAATTATGCATCAGGTTATAGTGTTGATCAGCTTAAATCAGTGCATCTGGTTAGAAGAGTGGATCAAGTTAGAGAAGTGGATTATTATTGCCATCATTCACACTATTACTATTTACTATTTAAGCCATCATACCTGATCCACCCTTCTAACTGGACTCACTCCCCTAACCGGATGGATTCGGTTAGAGGAGAGGATCGGGTTAGAGTGTGGGTCAAGTTGACGGATTGGATCAGGTTAGAGATCCAATCCATCTAATCCAGGTTAGAGTGTGCTTTGGGTTAGGAAGTAATATATTTATGAGTCCACCTTAGAGCGTGACTCGAGTTAGAGGCGTGGATGAGGTTAGTGTGTGGATCATGTGCATTTATTCTTCTGGAGCTGCTTTATCCTGGTCAGGCTTGACAATGACTTATTTGTTTTTGTGAACTAACCATGTTGAAAAGACAAATGAAGCTGCAGGAGAGAGTGATGAAGAAAGATCCCATGCACACCTCTGGAAAAGGTGATCAGTCAAAGCAAAGATAACATTGTTATGCTAGATATGATTTATTTTCTAGCTAAGTGTTTTTGCTTAGAATTATTCATTTATGAACCTGAGAAAGGCAGCTGGCTGACCATTATGTTGTTCTGCAGCTTGCTTTTTGCTTCGGCAAATGACTATTTAACGGTTAAAAATAGGAATGATTTTATATTACATACATGGCTAACCTTGGCCTTTTATTATCTTATGAGATAATGAATTAAAAGGATATTGATATGCTGTAGTTCGGTATGGCTAGCTATGCTATGTTTTGATGACTTTTTGGTCGTTTTATCTACACTGAAACATTTTAATAACCAAAACTTTGCTGCCCAAGTTGTTTCTTACAAGCCATCACTAATGAGACTGAGCGTAAATTATAACCACCATGAATTTCAAGACATTCCTGCCAGGCAAATATTGTGACTGAAACACAAATTAATTGATTTATAGATGATGTATTCATCATCATTTGCGGCGAATAGTTCGCTTCATTGCCTAAGAATAAAGCTATTCACACCGTCGATTCACAAACCCAATCAGTCTGCTCAGCTGCATTCTAGGGTACATTTCACTGTTTCTATGAAATCGGCATTGGATTTCTCAATAACTGTTGGAAAATTATTTGCGCGATTAGTTTATTTTTAGGTGCTTCAAATAAAACGAGTTTTAAGATTAAGTCTCAGCACAAAATCAAGTCTCACTTGCGGTTTGGATAAAAGCTTTGGGGTAAAACATAATCTCAAGCTTGACTTGAAGTGAACCTTTTAATAATCATCAATCAACTGTTTATACAGCTTAAAGCTAGCTAGCCCCGATAGCTAAATAAAGTGATTAACCGAGAACAGCCCTTGCTCACAGAATCACACTCTTCATAGGAAAACTTCAGCAGAGCAAACCTTTCAATTTTATTACATTTTTTTGGAGCGTTATCGGATCCGTATGTTCGAAATCCGGTTCACACAAGCCCACACAACTTCAGGTACTCATCCTAAATGATTTGCCCCAAACTTGAGACAAACGACCGTAATGTTTAATAGCAAGGAAGGATCAAATACCATCCAGATGGAATCATTAGAGGCAACCAGTGGGAAATGGTGACTCTGGATTTCTAGTCACCAACGGATATGCTACTTTAAAGTACTTTAAAGTTGAATAATAATAAATAAATAAAAAAGCCAAAACACATTACAGTTTTGAATTTGCAACGATTGTGTATTTAATGTAAACTACTCACATTTTGTATATGTGCTTCTAATATCTCCTATTATTTGTGTGTATATAATGCATGTGTGTTAATGATTTCTCCTGCACAAAAATATGTATTTTTTAAAGCTAGCATAACACATTAGCAAAACAAATAAATGATTAATAAAAAAAATCTTCAAATAAAAAAAAATATTAAACATAAACATTAAAATATTACAGTATTAAATTCTACATGGTTTTAAACTCTGAACCTGTCTTTAAAGTTCAAAGTTTTTTTAATTTTAATTTTTAGTTGCTTCATTAACTTATTTATAACTTTTTTTTTTTTCATTTATCAGCTGATCATTTGGATATGAAGAGGCATAAAATGTCATTTAAAAAAAATAAATAAATGCATTTTACAAACATGATCAACACTATCACCAAAACATTAATGTACAACAACCTCTGACTGACGTATTAACTGATAAATAAGTTAATAAATCTTACACCTTCATACCTTTTCTGAAACTCTGGCCATTCTACAATTACTAAGCTATCGACATGTTCAGAGAAGTAGCAGCAAGTCCCAGTGAGCAGGTTTTGGTTTTCATCACGAAGATGTTTTTTTTTTTTTTTTTTTAACATTTTATCAGTGCTACCAAATGGCATGTGAAAACGCTCTAGTGTTTAACAGTAGAGTAATTTTTATCAGAGATCCAGTGCTTTGGCTTTCAAACAAACAAAAAAAAAACATCTTTGTCTAATCTGGTTGAAGTGACATCTGGCGAAATATGTAGAGAAACCCTCGACTTATGATGAAATTACAACACAATAAACCTCTCATTGAAAAGTTGGAAAAATATTCTAAATCGAAAATGTGTTGAATACACCTAACTGGCCGAACATCAAAATTACATTAGCCGACAGTTGTGCCAAATCATCTAACGGCATGCTAGAGGAAAAAAATCGGTAGAGTGGGAAAAGATCAATAGGCAAATTTCTACTGGATGCGTATTGCTTTTTTGCGCCATCGGAAAAGCAAAAATATCATAATTTGAATCATCTTAACTCAGGGATTGTCTGTATGAATGAATGTCCTGATTTAAAAAATCCAAGATTGGCATGACACCATGGTGTGGGGGTATAAATAGGCATGAAACTGGTTTAACATAAATAGCTTCATTTACTTCTCCATCAGATATGCTCTTTGGTCACGTCTGTCCAGTGAACAAGCGTCCGCTGTCCTTCACATTTATGCTGGTATGAGGAATTTGTCCTTGTCTGTTGCAGACGTGCTCGACCTAGAGGAGGGGCTGGCAGAGTTAAACTGAGCCTTGTCTGTAGCAGTCACATCACACAACATGACATCGAGATCCCCCTGGCATGACTGTACACAAACAACACATAAGGTGTCTGGATATAAGGCAAAAGTGATAAAGGAGTCATGCGGTGACTGGAACAGCACCAGTGTGCTTGTGCCTAAAAAGAATGGAGGGTTCCAGTTGTGCATGGATTTCTGCATGCTGAATATGGTTTAAAATGATGATCCATATCCAATGTTCGTCATTGCTTGACTGCTCAAAGAGGAGGTGCAACAGTGAAAATACTGGGACATTACTGTACCTCACCAACCTACACACTGAAAAAGTTTTTTTTTTTTTTAAGTGAAGGTACTCTTCCACACCAGTTGGTGCACCAATAACAAGCTTGCTCCATCATCTAGAGATTGCAAGTTTGAATCCCAGCTGATGATGAACCTGCTACATCTGGGGAGCCTAGAGAGAGCTGGATGCCCAAACGCTCTCGTGGAAAGGATGGGTGGCATTCTAGCACTCTCACAATTATCATTGTGATGCTAGCCAATCACAGGCATCTGTGAGCTCATGGAATTGGAACGAATGGATAGCATGATCCTGCTCACATTTTTTTCATAGCAAGCAGTATGTACAGTAATTATGTGATTGCCTGGAGTCATGTCTCACGGAAGTAACACTTGATAACCTTTGCCCTCTATTTTTGGTGGCAGAAATAGAAGAGTGCTAATGTCATGGAGTGGGGATTGGCTTTATCAAAAAAAAAAAAAAAAAAAACCTTAAACCACAGTGTATGAGATTGTTTACTTCAGTCTCTTTCATTTCTCTCTCCTCCATTAGAGGTGCAGATAGTTATGCTGGGGGCTATTTTGTCCCAGGAGGTGGAGAATGGGAGACCACTCCTAATGGTATACATCATTAGTCTCTATGTGCAGTGGCTCTACCACATGAAGGATGACCTGTTTGGTATCTGGCAATACAGTCTTATAAATTTACAGCTCTGCGGTCCAGTGGCCAGGGAAGCAGATGGCAAACAACCTTTTACTGGCAAACATTCTTTCACTCTTTTCCCAATGGGGATATTCAGGCAGTGGCAGAAAGGTTTAGAATCCTGTGTTGGTGTGTACAGTAACAGGTGAGCCCATGGTGCATCTGTAGTTTTCTCTCTAGTAGTAATCCTAAATGTATGTAGTGTAAAGTAAGTATTTACCATAAGTATTAAGTCTAAGGCCCCAAAAGGGCCACAATTTTGGCAAGGCGATTTGCAATTTCAATTTGTTATTTGCATCACATAGTTAATAGAGTCTGATTGGGTTTCCTTCCTTGTCTATCAGGGCATGGAAGTCTTTCCAAGGTAAAGCCCTGAACCTTTGTTCAGAGTTGCCTACATCTAGGCAAGAGACTACATCTAGGCGTTTGGCAGACACCCTTATCCAGAGCGACTTACATTTTTATCTTATTACATCTGAGCAATTGAGGGTTAAGGGCCTTGCTCAAGGGCCCAACAGTGGCAACTTGGTGGTTGTGAGGTTTGAACCTGGGATCTTCTGAACCGTAGTCCAATGCCTTAACCACTGAGCTGATTCTGCCCTGCCCTAAGACTAAGATGGTAGATGGTACTGCTTATTGCGTTTATTTCTTAGATATTCCAGTGAAAACTTCTCACCCCTCATTCAGAGATGCACCAGAATCAGGTATGGAAACTGGATTTAGAATGAAGGTTCATTGTGGAAGAGAGAACAGACCTCTGCTTTAAGAATTAGTTTGTTAGAGGTGCAAATTGGAATTGCACCCCTGGACATCCCTCTGGACAATATAACCTCCAACTGAACAAAGAAAAAGCAGGCGAAGTCTACCTTCCTATACCTTTTGTTGTGAGTTGGGTGGTACGGATTATATCTACACTTTTATGTCTATACCTTTCAATTTACAAGAATGACATGACATCAAGGGCATCAAGGGTGTGCGGGCATAAATAGGTATGAAACTGGTTGAACATAAATAGCCTCGTTTACTTGTCTGTCCAGTGAGCAAGTGCATGCTGTCCTTCAAATATATACTAGTGTGAGGACAGACAAAAATAACACTTTTGTAAGCAGAACTTAAGATCAGGTAAAGGGTGGTTCGGGCTACACTCTCTGTACCCTCTTGAACCTTCCATTCAGAGTTTGGGGGTACAGATCATACCCAGGTTGTAAAGTTTTCATCAGCAAGATCAGATAATTTGTGGGGAAGTGTGCAACATCATTTACATAAGATTAAAAAAAGGTGGTACAGATTTTACTTTCATTTAAGCAAGATCAGATAAAGGATGGTGCAGGTTACAGCTTTCTATACCTTTTTGATTCTTCCATTAAGCGTTTGGTGGTGCAGGCTATCAGGGTGTCGGTACAGATTCTGGACCCCTTGAAAAACCTTAATGTAGCCAACCTTTTTAAATTGTCACAACAATTTTTTGCTATGGCAATCCTGAAAGTGATGGGTACTAGGAATTGTCCTTACTAACCCTTCCTTAACGGCACCCCTGCAGGCTGAACCCTAGTGGTCAGGTTTTCTTCAGCAAGATCAGATAATGGGCTTACAGACTATACCTCCCTATACCTTCTATCTTTAGTGGTGAGTTATATATATGCAAACTATATGCATATCTGCTTTAAACATGATCAGATAAAGTGTCTCGAATTTGTGGTGAAATATCTTCATGACAAAACACAAGTTTTTTTTTTCTTCCCCAAGCTAGTCTACTACAAGACTTGTAACACTTTTCGCTCATGTGCCTCAAAAAGATGGAAAAAAAAAAAATGAATAAAAAAAAAATCTTAGCAAACTCTTTAGTCCATGAGTTAGTCAGCATCTACTTTGGTGGCCATCTTGTATCCTGTCTTTCTTTCAATGTCTGAGGACAGGATTCTTCAGCAGCGTTGGCAGAGATGAACCACCTGCTGAAGTAAAATTCTCCATCGCCTTAAAAACGTCAGGAAAAAAGAAAGAAAAGAGAAAGAGAGAGACAAACAGAGGGAGAAAGAAAGAGAGAGAGAGAGAGAGAGAGAGGAGGAACCTGCTAAGATACGTTCATGTATGTCCTTCACTTAGAAGAGCTTAGCTTCTAAGTAATACCTGGTGCTAGCATAGTTAGCATGCTAGCATTCTACATCATCTTGCTATGCTTCTGTAAATAATTAATTATTGAATAGAAAGAAAGAAAGAAAAAAAATGGACAGTCTTAGCAGAAGAAGAAGCCTAGCCATAATTTTTTAAACAATTATTAAATATATAAAACAGTTTAAGTAATCTGAGCTAACATCTGCTAGACTCAGATGTAATTAGCATTAGCATTAGCAAAGAACAATAAGGCACTTTGTGGAATAGGAAGTGAGTAAGTACACTTTGGCTATGTGTGTTTAAAAATGTGAAAAACACACATAGAAAAAAGGATTAAATGTTAAAAACAAACCCATTAAAGTTTGTATGTTTGTTGAGCATTAGCATGTGTTATTAACTCTCTAAAGTCTCTCTCTCGCTCTGTGTGTGTGTGGGTGAGTGTGTTTGTGTGTATACACTTGTATTACCATGATGGTGGTGACGATGACTGTCCTGTTCTCCCCTGCTGAGCCGTTTCCACCTGCTAGCTCGTTCTGCACCAACACCAGTTTATCCATGTCGTTCCAGTAACCAATCTGACAACACACACACACACACACACACACACACACACACACAATGCATAAATAAGCGTGTGGTTCTCTGTCTGTTTGTATATTCATATCTCTAGTTGAGGTGTGTGTGTGTGTGTGTGTGTGTGTGTGTGTGTGTGCACCTTTTGTGGGCCAATGCTCGTCATTTCAAACACATCCATGGTGTAGTTCACTCTGCGTCCGTTCTGATCAAACTGAATGTTTCCTGTCAAACCCTGGATCCGCACCTGTGCATTCCGCGCACACACACACACACACACACACACACACACACACACACACACATTAGAGTTTATTCGTATGTATCTATGCTGTGATGCGCCTTTACTGTACGTACACGTATTTGAAGGTGTGTGTTTTTAATTTGCGTGTACCTGCTAACATGTGCCTACCTGTTTTAAGGTGCGCTCCATGTCTATGCCTTGGTTCCACGGAGCTGCCGGATTGGCCAGACAGTCACCGGCGTTTCCACGGCGTGTGATGTCGATCTTCTGGCGCCGTAGGTTCCGGAAGGCTTCGGCCATCACCAACACAGCATCGTACGTCAGGGAGGAAGTGTACTAAAGGACATACAGCAACCATGGCCTCTCTTTGATTTCAGTTTATTCTCCGTAACCAACACGTGATATTTAAATGTGAAGTCACGTTTTGGGGATTTGAGTTCTGCAAATTTTCAGATTCTTGGTTCAGTAAGATCCATTTCGAAAGAAGGTGTATTACTGTATCATGTCCGGTTGCTGAGATAAAGTTGTGAGTGAGAGTTTATTTATGAGGAGGAGCTCATAATAAAAGTGGAAATCCTGTTTTTAGAATCCAAAGGAGGATTATGTGATGTGGTAAGAAAGAGGGAATCCGCAGCCTCATGTTGATACGAGGATTATGAGTAATTTTGTCAGCGTGGATTCATAGTGAAGAACTGCATGTGTTTCTATGACAGCTTAAGCAACCATGTGGGATAGTGTTCATTAAAGTGCTTTAAAGGTTAAAACTTTCTCAGTTCTGATAAAGCATCAGAACGATAAGGAATTCATCAACCAAAAAGATTTGATACATTTCACCAACTGCACTCTATTAGCCTTAGCGCAGAACTATCAGATTGGATATATTGATATGACAGGTCACATCTGTATCTCTATTAGGTTTTTTGGAAATGTACACATTCTATAACCGACTGGCTATTCCTCGTTTTAATCCTCAACTTAATTCATGTTAGTTAAGTTCCTGCTCTTGTGGCCAAGCTTTAGGACTGAGCTGTCATCTACGTTTTAGAGGATTGAAACTAACCAGAGCCACTCCAGTTTTAGAATCTTGAAACATAAAATTTATGTTAAGAAACATCAAATTCAAGAGCAGCCCTTAAAATTTAAAGAGTAACCTAAACTACAGGGAGGTGAATGATGCAAAGTCAACGAGGACTTTTTGCCTGATAACATTTCTCACAATTCAAGCAACAGATTAAATAAATCCACATTCTTAGCTGTCTGAGGATCTTCGAGGGGCGTTCAAGACAAAGTGGGAAGGAAGGCTTAAACACCAATTGACATTTACAGAAGACTTCAAGCACAGTACGGTGATGAGGCTCTAATCTGCAGTAAAAAGTTTTAATGACTATTCCAATCGCGGTGGCTCTGATCCCACTGCAGTCGTTCCTGTTAATATTTAGCAAGTGGAACCGCCCGATCCTTGAAAATCGACAGATAATTTGTCCCAACTTGCGGAAGGGACGCATCTGTCTGTGGGAACAATCAGTACACACACTCATTCACCAGCACCACTTGCACGTTACAGAACCTCAGTTGGGAACCTCGATTGCCACATCCCCCATACAGTCTTGACAGTATTTCCACATGTTTGGACCATTAAAGGAGTTCCTGGGAGGCCGGCATTTCAGTCGAAGCAGGCAGTCGGATCATGGCTCTGGTGTACTTAAAAATATTTACCTTGATGGTGTCTAAGTACTAGTGAACAACCAGGATAGGTTCATGGGGGATTATATAGAGAAATAAAGAACGTTTTAATTCTCATAACTGTGTTCTGTTATTCAACGCAATCAAAATTCCTGGTTTGACTTGAACATCTGTAACTGAACTACCCAGAATTAGTCTTCGGGTACAAATTGTTTCCTTTGGATATTTATCTTACGGTTAAAGAAGGTCCTTATAAGTAAGACAGGTGTGTCTGTGTGTGTGTGTGTGTGTGTGTGTTTGTGTGTGTGTGTCTGCTCAAACACAAACATACATGCCAGATGAGGAAATGGAATTGTTGTTTTCAATGTGGTTATCTGGTTATTGATCGCGCTGTACAACTGGCAGACCAATAAAGGTGAAAGCTCAACCTGATGGAATTAAATAAATTGAGATGGAGAGAAAGAATCGGAGAGCGAGAGAGCAAAAGAGAGAGAGACTTACAGGAAGAGTGACATTTTCCATTCTGGCTGATTAAATCTTGAGTGACTCTCATAACCTTTTCTTCAGAAGTTTTTCAAAGTACTACACTGCGCTTACGCCTGAGTGCAATATTATACGTAGCTGCTGAAGGCTGTATAATAGAGGCATGCTAAAGTACGACAATCTGTTTTATCAGTTTATTAAAGAGCTCATTTAGATCTTAGTTTTACTCTGGGGTGGGAATAAAGGATTTCAGAATCATCCGACTAAACGGTTAGCTGTTCTCCTGAAAATCTAACTAAATGTTTCTTTCTATCATAGGCAGGCCCATGTCACACTTGCTATGATATAAAGTATAGTACAGTGGAACCTCGCCATACAGACGCCCCGGCCAGCGAATGTTCGACTTACAAGCCAAAATTTTGCCTGGATTTTGCAGGATTTCGCGTGTACTTGTGGCTCCGCGTACTTGCAGTTTCATGTATCCCTGTTCGAAACTTGTTTGCGTGTGTGGAAAAACATGTTTTTAGCAAGATTTAGTGAGAACATAGCACCACGAGTCTAAACAAAGTTAACAAGGATGGTACCAAGAAAAAACAGGAGCCACTTATAGTGCAAAATAAAGAAGAAATAATGGGCAATACTGTGTTCTGTGTGTACCTTGGGTGGCGTTTCAGAGCCTGGGTATTCTCTCTGATCGAGTTTGTTCCAGCGCTGCATAAGTTTGATGACCATTGGTTTACTGAAATCCACCAACTGGAAACCAGTGACATTTGCTCCCCCGTGCATAAAGCGCTCGAGAGAGACATCCTTAAAGCCCTGAGACAGACAAGGAGAGAGAGAACAATGAAAGGAAACAAGCGGAAGAAGGGGGAAAAAAAAAGAAAGCATGTGATTACTTGATTGACCCGGTCTCATACTGTATGTGGAGCTTCTTCATATGGCGATGCATTATACATATCACTTTGCTTTACAACCACACATTTTATGAGGACACGCTGACCTACACACACACACACACACACACACACACACACACACACACACACACACACACACACACACACACACACACACACAAACAAAAAACCCCACAGCCAGGCACTCACCAGGTTGCCGATGATGTAATGATAACCCTTCACATGCTTCCCCACACTCACCGCCTGGGAGAAATAAAGCGAGACAAGTATATATAGAGAAAGTGAGAGAGAGAGTCAGAAATAGATGAAGACTAAGGGGTAGAACTTACTTAATTGCCCCATGTATCATTGAGCTACTAAAATAGAGTGCTGTTTCATAAAGGTATACAATTAGAAGCGTGTGTGTGTGTGTGTGTGTGTGTGTGTGTGTGTGTGTGTGTGTGTGTGTGTGTGTGTGTGTTTAAAAGCAATCCTTAGTCTTGTCTTATCTCACAGTAACAAGAAACCCAGGATAAATAGGTAAGGTGGTTTAGATTAAGAGAGAGAAAGAGAGAGAAAAAAATAATACTTTAACCATATATTAGTTGTATTAATATAAGGTATTACTGAGCTACTCATATCTCACCTGCTCTAGATAACTCCAACTGCTTATAAATAACTGACCATCTTTTATCTGGTCTAGGACCTTGCATGTTCTAAATATCTCTGAACTTCTCATACATGTTCTAGAAATCTCCTACTGTACGTGCCCGAACATTTTGTCTGGGCTACATATCTACAAAAACCCCATACATGCTCTAGACCTTTTAAAAGTCCTTCAGTCTGTCCTAGTGTGCACCTGTTCTGAATATCTCAACATTAGATAACCCCTTCTAAACATTCAGCCGTCTCTAGACACGTCCTACGTCCCTACGTTATTTCTAGACCACACCTACCGGAGACGTCTTGAAAATCTCAACGCGCTCCCAACACGTTCTAGATTTCTCCTTCAGGTTTGCCTTTCACCAAACTCCGCATACCTGCTCTAGAAAGTTCTGCAGTCGTTCTGCCTCTAGATCGACAACGAATTTCTTCTCGTTGCGACGGTCCAGATCTTCAAGGAGGCGACGATAAGCGGCATCGCCGAAGTTCTCCACACAGATTGCGCTCACCAGCCATCCATTCTGACCCGCCCGCTCCATGATGGCCTGAAGGATGGTGTATCCTGGCAAACATACAAAACCACACACACACACACACACACACACACACACACACACACACACACACACACACAGGCAATTAGAATGTGGTTTATGGAAAATAACAACTGGAACAACATCTGTTGGATTGTATGTTTGAACCCCGTGCTCATGGCTCCTTAATTCTCCTAAAATTCGCTTCCCTTCTTGATATATTTAAATTCTTGATACTGGTTCCAGAACATTCCTCAGAACTCTTCACACCTGCTTAAGCTATCTCTAAAACCTTGGTGTGCCTCAAATTACTTCTAGATATCTTCAAAGTGCTTACACAGGTTCTTGATATCCTCACAAGTTCGAGACTTTTTCTAGATGTCTTGGAAATCCCTATGCCTGGTCTAGATATCTCCATTCTTCTCATACCTGCTTTAGACTCTTTTAAATTCATGATCGCATTTGACATGTTTGTACATTTGTAAAGGTAGTGTGTGTGTGTGTGTGTGTGTGTGTGTGTGTGTGTGTGTGTGTGTGTGTGTGTGTGTGTGTGTGTGTTGAAAGCATGCCAAAAACAACAGATGGCCACTAAATTGTCTCGTTGTTACGCTGCTGGACCAATCTGTCCATCAGCACAGGGTGTGTGTGTGTGTGTGTGTGTGTGTGTGTTTATATGTCCATTTGCTGATTATCTAATCTATACTCCGTGTTGATCCCAAATTGACACATGTGATGCCAGACTCATACACTCTTTTCAGCTTCTTCGGAGAGATCATGTGGTGGCTATTCCCAAGTGACACAGATTGAAATGGGAAGACAGACAGACAGAGACACACACGCTCACATACACAGTCTTACCCTGACTTCTTAAGACCTCCAGATGTCCCTTCGGCAAACAGAGACAAACACTCTCTATGCACTCTCTAATCTGTGTGTGTTTACACAAAGAATGCTGGAAATAGTGAGTTCTTAGCATGCCTTCATCCACAAAACCTTCCTGTCCATCCTCTCAAGTCTGGAGACGAGTGACAGAGCAAGCCAGTGGACCGCAGGACGGTCAAACCAGGTTAAATCGAGGGCATCCACATCTGCTTCGTGCAGACCCTCCTCTACGTGAATCCCACATGGCTCATTACCTGGCTCTGATCTTTTCTCAGTGAGGTCACAGCCTCGGTTAACTTCCCACGCCTCGGACTTCTCTTCATAGGCGGCTCACCTCCTGAAACTAAAGTCCAAGCAAGATTGAGTTGCTCTGTATCCCCGGAGATACGTCCAGATCTTGTGATCTCACAGGAGAGCCCTTTGGCTCCACAATCCACCTCGAGGTTTATTTCCTGGCCATCAATTGTTTTGTTTTTCTCTCTGCTCATATCACTAACCTGAAACCTTTATCATGCAGCAACATCAGGATGAGCTAATAATTGCTCTCGACTGAAGTGCTTATTCTGCCTGCTGTCATTCTGTGACTCAACTACTGAGACTTGATCCTGGTGAGTCTTCTCCTGCGTGCCGTCAGACCCCTGCAATGCAGTTGCATGGCTTGTTTTCATTCTTCCCCAGTTCCCCTTCCCTGTGCTCCTTCCGATAGCGTCCTGTAGCCGGATTGAAAACACCGATCAGCTGCTGAATCAGAAATGGACACTAAATGAACCACGTTTGCTTTAAAGGTCACACATACAGTATTATACTCCTTCTTTAACAAGTTAACATGAGTCTCTGCTCGAGGCTGCTTTCGCACTATGCAGGATTGATTTGTACCCAGACTCTTTAGCCGGCTTGTGCACAATATTATTAATACTGTACTCGAGCACATTTACGCTTACATTCTCCGATACAGCAGGTGGCAGTATGCACCTAGTTGGTTTGTGAAACACCAATAAACACAAAGCGTGTAAGGTAGTGAACCTTCATGCTATGCCTATTATTATTAATATTCCAGAAATCAATGTTAAGAGCATCGCTCTCACATGCCTTCCAACTTTATCAGCTATGGTTACATAGTTCAGAGGATGAGACAGGCACATGCTGCCATGGACAGACGGCGATGGCGCATCCAGATGCGATACGATTAGCTGTCATATTTGATTCCGGCCGTGCCCAAGGACCTCTTACCATGCTTGAGATCTAGAGCACGATACGCTGATCCATCCCTGAACATATGCTGGAATTACGAACGCACACTGGGCGTCAAGTGTCCTCGGGTCCGTGTGGTGTGAAAGCGCCCTTTTTTGAAGTCTCCAAAATGTGTATGTTAATGTTCCAGCTGAAATACAGCTCAGATGATGCATGCCTGAAATGACTTCTGCTTCTTCACTGCTTTTCCAAACATATTGCTTTAGTGTCTGTAGCTTTAGATGAACTGCACCTACACGACCCTTGACAGCCAATCAGGAGTCAGAGACCGAAAGAGAACGGGAGAAAAAAGAAAAAAACCAACAACCTTTTTAAAAAAAATCATTTTATGGTTTCAGGTATTTCCCACCATCATGATGATATCCTCAGCGTTTAGCGATATAAAATGTAAAACACAAAGAGCTAAAGATGGCTGGGTTAACAGGTAACCAGTAATCATTACCTGAGGCTTATTTATTGTAGCTTAAAAAACAAAACAAAAAGAAACGGTGACCAGAAGACAGCAGTGGCATGGCAGTGGGTCTCTTGCTATATGAGGTCACAATAGGGAGAAAATCAGAATTTGACAAACAGAAAATAATATTTGGTTTATCTCGGATTTTTGTTTGGGTGGCACGGTGGCTTAGCGGTTTGCGGTCGCCTTACATCTCCAGGGTCTGGGTTCGATTCCCGCCTTTTAGAGGGTTTCCTCTGGGTACTCCGGTTTCCTCCAACAGTCCAAAGACATTCAGATTAAACTAACTGGCATTTCTGAATTGCCCGTAGTGTGTGAATGACCATGTGAGTGTGTTGTTGTGCCCTTGGATGGACTGGCACCATGCCTTGTTTATCAGCAAGTATAAATTTAAGAGGTACTGAGGGGAGTGAAGATCTGTACAGTAGATTCGAAAAGCAGGGAGGGGTGTAACAGGATTATGGAATGTATTATCATAAACTTGATATACAGAAAGTGGATTAGGAGGGTAGAGAGGAAGTGTGAAGTGTATAGTTTAGCGTAGAGAGCATAAGTATAGTACGGGTGGAGAGTATAAGGGAAATGTATAGTATAGAGTGTGTATAAGGTGCACAGAGGGAATATGTTGTGAGGAATGAGCTGTGTGGTATATATTCTGCAAACCTCCTAATACATAGTCTGCGTATTAGGCTATACATCCCTATTGGTGTGTGTGTGTGTGTGTGTGTGTGGGTGGTCAGCTTCATTAACGCACACTAGATCAAGATGAATGATGAGCAGCTGCGATTAGACTTGGCGTGGCATGAATATCACCTTCCTGCTGTGCGCGTTTGCTAACAAGACTGTGTGTGTGTGTGTGTGTGTGTGTGTGTGTGTGTGTGTGTGTGTGTGTGTGTGTGTGTGTATATGTGCGTTGTCGCACTGGTTTACAAATCTGGTAGGCAGGGTGCAACAGAGCAGCATTTGTGCTCAATGATAAAACAGTGCCTGTTTACACCCCGGCAACACACGTCAAGGCCACGCCCACCACTAATCACACACACACACTCGGTGTCTGAAATCCGAGACACCCACTGAACACACTCTCCTGTGCATGAGCACACTCTCATAAGCATTTAGGACAACTTTACATCTTTGTGCTCTTGATATGCATGCTGAAACGTCACCGTGACGATGAGTATAAATAATACACAGCACCGTTCAGGTCAAAGCGGGACTTTTGAGTTCTGAGAGTAAAAACTCCCCCTTTATGTCTCTATGTAATCTCCTGCTACACTAATGCACATATCCCAGTGTCTCACTAGTGCTCGGACACCATCAAGGTAGAAAGTCTTCTCAGTACGCTGGAGCCGTGATCGGACTGCCTCTGCCTATCTGTTTCATGTTCATGAAACGCTGGCCTCCCAGGAACTCCTTTAATGATCCAAGCAAGTAGAAATGTTTTAGATTGTGACTGAGAGTTTCATCATGTAAATGTCAAGCACTTTTACATCTTCAATCACCAGAAATTGCTTCATAAGTCCTGGTTTGACTTCGTGGTTTCATCTAGGACCATGTTTCTCTCTTTATGCCTCGTCGGAAATGGCAAAGCATTAGCATTAGCATTAGCATCATTGGCTGAACGACCCAACAGATTTCAAAATAGATGCCATTCATGGCAGAGATTTTATTTACTGTACTGTAAAATCCTTTCTACAACATCACACATCACTCACACCTTGGACATACAGTACACTGATAACTGGGTGTTAAAATTCTCTACGTACTTTGCGTATGTGTGTGTGTGTGTGTGTGTGTGTGTGTATCACCTCGGTCCGTGTCATACAGGAAGACGAATCGAGTCCATTCGTAGTGGTCGATGATGCTCAGCAAGGCGCCACGGACGGAAGGGCGGAGCTGAATCAGGAACTGAGTGTCTCCTTCTGCTGGAAAGCTCGGGGAGACGAGTGAGATGTGCAGGGACGCGCAGAACGACGAGAGGGTGTGGACCGAGCGCTTGTCGTACACACCGAATATCGCAAACACACCCCTCGAGTACTGAGAACAGACTGCAGAGAGAAAGAGAGAGAGAGAGAGAGAGAACAATATGAGAAGACATACAGACATTTCCAGAATTATTGGCACCTTTAGAGGCAATGGGCAGAATTGCATGGAGTAAATGTTACATTGTGATTCGTAGTAACTCGAGTTCATTCAACAGCACTCACGATTATTATCTGATTTGTCTACAGAAGCTATATTTCTAACAGGTTTTAAAGAATTAAAACTGTATCTACCAAACATTGGTTCAAATTTCAAAGTAATAATATGTATTTCTCGCAAAGCTTCTGCTCCACACTCCAGTCCAGCAGGTGGCGGTAATGCACAGACCAGACATATAAAGAAGAAGAAAGAACGCTCTAGCAAAACACAAGGATTTGTCAAAGATGGAATTTGCCAGTTTAATGTTTGTTAAAGTTAAACTAAACAAATTGAAATGTGTGAATCGATTCCCATCCGAAAAACAGACCCAACGAATCAATAAATCAACAAATAATGACCGGTAAAAGGTCGGTTCAACCCGCACATCTCTACGAACAGTTGTTGAAACTTTTAGCCCTTTCACGTAACGTGAACAGTTTTGAACTCCGCCTCAGGAACACAGACGAAGAACGGAGAGATTCACATACTAGGATAAGCCATTATAGGAACATATTCAGCGTTTCCATAGTAACAGGAACTCTGCTTTACCCCTATTCATGCCGCATCACTTACATCACCCAGTGGTCAATTAGTGTTTCTAAAACAGCATCCTCTCTTAAGTGCTTTATCCTTTACTTAAACACCTTAAACGCCCGTGCTAGTAATTTGTTCAGAAGAGCTTTTTTTTTTTTTTTTTTTCCTGCTCGAAACTATAATTACAATCATGTGTCGCGGATGTTCGGGGAACTCCAGGTCAGGATAAGTCCCCAAAGCTGCAGTAATATATGATGCCGCTTTGAGGAAAACTGATTGCTCTGTACTTACCCTGCTAGAGAACCATGTACAGCACGCTCTCATATCACTGGGATGTTGAGAAAATCTCTAGGACGTGATTAATATCTACCAGCTGATGTGCTGCTGTGGTCATATGGTGACAACAGACGAAGGACGCTACGCGACTGGGGACCATGTCCAATGCACCTGAGTATAAATCTCTCTTTCTCTCACACACTCTGTCGCTCCCGCTTCATTTCTCTCTCCTCCTGTCGGCCTTTCCGTTCCGTCTTAACACGGTTAACACTGTTTCTTCCTGCGGGGAGCGGGAGGTGACGAACCTTCTTAACACCGCCTTAAGCGACGTGTGTGCGTGAGTACGTGTGTGTGAATTCTCACTCTAAAAATGGTTTAACCCAACGTGCAAATGACATCATCTGTCTGAGCTCATACACACACTTTGACCTCGATCAACCCTAGGAGTTCAGGTACAAGGTGCAGGTGGAGTGTATGGAGTGTAGGAGAAAGAGACGGAATACGGATATTAAATCACAGGACAGGACTGTGATGGTGATTGAAGATTCTTGTGCCGGTGGGACGGTGAGTGTTTACCGCCAGCAGCAGCGACTTGTGACACACGCAAACAAACAACGTTAGCTAATGGAAAACAGAGACTTCCTTTTCTCAGAAGGTCACCGTGGTGCACACAGATTTCTCTTGTGCTCTTCCTGCTCTCCTAATCTTTCCTGTATACAATACAAATGTTCTACATTACAGATACACCATCAGCATGTACACTTTGCTCCTTGCTCCGCTATAAAACAAGATCTTTGTGTCTGCAGAGTATCAGGGGTATTAGCAGAGGTAGTTCATGGTGGTTTGGGTGTTGGACTGATCGAAAGGTTAAATCCAAGGTGCGACTGTTGAGCCCCCGAGCGAGCCCCCTTAACCCTCAACTGCTTAGATGTATAATAAGATAAAGATTTAAGTCTCTCTGGATAATATCCAGATTTATGCTGGATAGGGCATCAGGCTACAATTCACAGAATGCAGAATGTCTTACAATCATCGCTGTCTTACTTGTTTCTTACCTCTCTCTTCCTACAGAGTGTCTTATGAATCTGTCTCTTCACTCAGCGTCTTACCTGTCTATTCCCTCGGAATGACTTTTGTATCTCTTCCCTCGGCATGACTTACCTGTCTCTTACCTCAGCATGTCTTATCTGTCTCTTCCCTCGGCAATCAATGGGTCTTACCTGTCACTTCCCTGAACGTGTCCAACATGTCTCTTTCCTCAGCAATGTCTTATCTGTCTCTTCCCTCGACATGACTTACCTGTCTCTTACCTTAGCCTGTCTTACCTGTCTCTTCTCTCTGAAATCAATAGGTCTTACCTGTCACTTCCCTGAGCGTGTCTACCATGTCTCTTCCCTAAGCATGTCTTACCTGTCTCTTCCCTCAGCAATCTATGGGTCTTACCTGTCTCTTCCCTGACTGTATCTAACATGTCTCATCCTTTGGCATGACTTACCTGTCTCTTCCATCAATCTGTCTTACCTGTCACTTCCCTGAATGTGTCCAACATGTCTCTTTCCTCAGTATGTCTTACCTGTCTCTTCCCTCGACATGACTTACCTGTCTCTTACCTTAGCCTGTCTTACCTGTCTCTTCCCTCCGCAATCAATGGGTCTTACCTGTCACTTCCTTGAGCGTGTCTAACATGTCTCTTCCTTGAGTGTCTCTAACATGTCTCACCTGTCTCTTCCCTCGGCAACCCATGGGTCCTACCTGTCTCTTCCCTGAGTGTGTCTAACATGTCTCTTCCCTCACCATGTCTTATCTGTCTCTTACTTCAGCACGTCTTAACTGTGTCTCACTAGACACTCATGTCACTTCCCATTCTTTCTGCTCCTGCTCCTGCAATGAAAATGACTATAGAGCATTATTCCTTCTGTTTAACGCTTGTTTCAGTCGCCATTTCGACCATTTGGTGCAATAATAAGCCTGTGAAGCTAAATGGCACCTGTGATTGTGCAAGAACTATAAAGGTAAGCAGCTCAAAGGAAAATCCACTTACTGGATATTTGTCAGATAGCAACATAATTAATGCAGTCAATTAATTAATCGATTTCCATGATTAATGACAATTTTAAAAATACTCAGATTTACTCGTATTATAGTTGTGCAATGTTGGAATAAGGAGATGCATGAGGAACTGGTTAGAGGAAAAAGATTATGCAGATTTCCAATATCTCAAACACTGACATTTAACAAATGTTAAATTAAAATCTCTCGAGCGGTGGACTCCCCGCAGCAGCAATCTTATCGCGAGTTCTGTCTGCTCCTACACTGGTGATCGTGTCTCTTATCTCCTTTTAAACTTGACTAGCGCAATTGGCTAGCACATGCAACGGCAAAATGTCTTTCTTGCGTTTTTAATGTGTCCAGAGTGAATGAGTGCAGTTGACATTTGTCATCAATTAGATGGTCAACATCTGGTCAGGACAAATCTGTGACAACTCCATTTGACCAATCAACATCCAGAACTGGACTTTTGAATTATTTTGGTACTAATGCTGTTATGGTGCAGCTCACATGTCACTACAATACAACTCATGCTGGTCATTACAGATGTTGGGTGTAACGTCTTACAAAGTGTGTGTGTGTGTGTGTGTGTGAAAGTCATCCTACAAGCCCCGCCCCCGATAACAGCCCCCCCCCCCACCCCCCTCCTGAAATGAGCAGAGTTGCAGTTGTGCCGTATTTTTCCCAATTGTTTGAACAATTAACACATGTACTGTTTAATATTTGGAATATGTACAGTCCTGTGCAAAAGTCTTGACCTCCTCATTCCTTCATATTAAATTCAGGTAGAAGGACTGGACTGAAAATGAGAGCCTTAAAAAAAAAGTCCTTAAGGAAGCCTGCTGAACTATTCCTCAAGACGACATTAAAAATGCAAGAAAGTCTGGCTCTGTGGAAGCAGCAAAATATGAAGGAATGAGGAAGGCTCAAGGCTTTTTCACAGTAATATGTATTTTTTAATAACTATTTTTTGAATGCTACATTTCAGGATCTTGGACTTGCTCCTCATGATGCTGTTTGTTTAAATGTGCCTTCTAAACAAAACCTGGAGCCAAATGATGTGACCTTTCATTGGCATCCGTTTGCACCAGGGCTACTAGCAGTTACACAACAATACGGGTAAAAACCTATTCATTAGCAACGCTTATAAACTTACATTGCATGAACAAATCACAAGTTTAAAGCTAATAGACTGAAAGGTAAGTTGGTTTAAAGACCACGACAAAATTTTGTATACACAGTAATACATACACACGTGGACAAAATTGTTGGTACCCTTCGGTCAATGAAAGAAAAACAATGGTCACAGAAATAACTTTAATCTGACAAAAGTAATAATTTAAAAAAATTCTATGAATGTTAACCAATGAAAGTCAGACATTGCTTTTCAACCATGCTTCAAACAGAATTATTTTAAAAAATAACCTCATGGAACAGGCCTGGACAAAAATGATGGTACCTCTAGAAAATACTGAAAATAATGTGACCAAAGGGACATGTTAATTCAAGGTGTTTCCACTAATTAGCATCGCAGGTGTCTACAATCTTGTAATCAGTCAGTGGGCCTATATATAGGGCTCCAGGTCGTCACTGTGTTGTTTGGTGACATGGTATGTACCACACTCAACATGGACCAGAGGAAGCGAAGGAAAGAGTTGTCTCAGGAGATTCGAAAGAAAATTATAGACAAGCATGTTAAAGGTAAAGGCTATAAGACCATTTCCAAGCAGCTAGATGTTCCTGTGACTACAGTTGTACATATTATTCAGAAATTTAAGATCCATGGGACTGTAGCCAACCTCCCTGGACGTGGCCAAGGGAGGGAAATTGTGGACAAATCAAAGAGACGGATAATCCGAATGGTAACAAAAGAGCCCAGAAAGATTTCTAAAGAGATCCAAGGTGAACTTCATGCTCAAGGAACATCAGTGTCAGATCGCATCATCCGTCGTTGTTTCAGCCAAAGTGGACTACATGGGAGACGACCAAGGAGGACACCATTGTTGAAAACAAATCATAAAAAAGCCAGACCGGAATATGCCAAACTACATGTTGACAAGCCACAAAGCTTCTGGGAGAATGTCCTATGGACAGATGAGACACAAATGGAACTTTTTGCCAAGGCACATCAGCTCTATGTTCACAGACGGAAAAATGAAGCATATGAAGAAAAGAACACTGTCCCTACTGTGAAACATGGAGGAGGCTCTGTTATGTTCTGTGGCTGCTTTGCTGCATCTGGCACAGGGTGTCTTGAATCTGTGCAGGGTACAATGAAATCTCAAGACTATCAAGGGATTCTAGAGAGAAATGTGCTGGCTAGTGTCAGAAAGCTGGGTCTCAGTCGCAGGTCATGGGTCTTGCAACAGGACAATGACCCAAAACACACAGCTAAAAACACCCAAGAATGGCTAAGAGGAAAACATTGGACTATTCTAAAGTGGCCTTCTATGAGCCCTGACCTCAATCCTATTGAGCATCTTTGGAAGGAGCTGAAACATGCTGTCTGGAAAAGGCACCCTTCAAACCGGAAACAACTGGAGCAGCTTGCTCATGAGGAGAGGGCCAAAATACCTGCAGAGAGGTGCAGAAGTCTCATTGACAGTTACAGGAATCGTTTGATTGCAGTGATTGCCTCAAAAGGTTGTGCAACAAACTATTAAGTTAGGGGTACCATCATTTTTGTCCAGGCCTGTTCCATGAGTTCATTTTCTTTTATAATTCCGTTGAAGCATGGTTGAAAAGCAATGTCTGACTTTCATTGGTTAACATTCATAGAATTCTTATTTATTATTACTTTTGTCAGATTAAAGTTATTTCTGTGACCATTATGAGTTTTTCTTTCATTGACCGAAGGGTACCAACAATTTTGTCCACGTGTGTACATGTCCGGATGGTTCCCATGTCAATGAAAAGAAATTATAATGATGAATATGTAGCAGAACAAAAGTTTTATTTGTCCTTGTCTTTGTCCACACTTCCAATGCAGTAGCCTACGAGTATCATTAACTATCACTTTACTTTAAGTTAAAAAGAAACAAGCTAAACCGCTGCTCTATTTCACATGGCTTTAAGACTGTGGCTGTTACGCTGCTTAAATACCAAGGAACAGAACCGGAGAGTTGATTTTACTTATCAAGCAGAAGTTACAGGCCAGCTGTGGTGCAGGTGCTTCTTTTTCAAAGGATCATGCATCATTTGCTATGAAAAGCATCTCCACTCTGCTTATACTGCACTGCATCAGGCTTGTAAGGATTTTTTAATGAATAAAACACCTCCCACACATTTTTTTAAAATAATGCCTTCTGTGACATATTGTTTGTGCAATAAGAGATTCGCTACTGCAGTAACCTGCATCGAGCTGAAATCTCATCTGAAAGGGAGTCAAGACATGAAGATGGTGGGAAAAACAGATAATACACATGTGATGGGAATAATAATAATAATAATAATAATAATAATAATAACAACATAATAATAATAGTAATAATAGTAATAATAGTAAAGGTATTTTTTGCATATCTTTCTTTCTTTCTTTCTTTTTTTCTTTGCAGAAAGAATAGAGCACGTCTCATGAACTGCACCGAGGAGTCAGAGCGTGCACAAATCACTCCAACAAGCTCTGATAAAAACCCTTCCTCTCTTTTTTTCTCTCTATTTTCCAGGAGATTTCTAACCTACCCCATGTTTTCCCCTTTTCCTTGGTTCTCTAACGCTATTCTACGAGGGGCGTTCAATTCAAAACCGGGACTTCTAATGACATTTCTGCTGAATGAAGGCGTAAAAGTGAATGAGTGGAAAGCTTTGAAGATCTGTGAAAATTCACTCATAACTTGTTGCCAACTTCCAACAAAGAAGCGATGCATGTGTCTGTGGGAACTGTACACACAATCATTCGCCAGCACCAAAACAACACCATTACAGGAACTCGGAGGTTTGGAGTTAGTGCCAAATCGTCGGTACAGTCCTGACCTCGCTCCAAGCCATTTCTACATGCTAAAGGAGTTCCTGGGAGGCCGGCGTTTCAGACGTGTATCAGACAGGCAGTTTGATCATTTCTCCAGTGTACTGAGAAAACGTTCTACCTTGATGGTGCCCAAGCACTAGTGAAACACTGAGATAGGTGCATTAGTGTATCAGGGGATTATATAGAGAAATAAAGGCAGTTTTTAACTCTTATGACTGTGTTCTGTTAGTTCCGCTTTGACTTGAACACCACTCGTATTTAACTCCTCCATACACAGATATACACGATATATCTATTACACGCACAAAGCACTTCTTGTCAAAATTGTATGACTCACACTAATAAAGTCTTATGAAATGAAAGAATGAAAGAGGGAGAGAGAGAGAGAGAGATAGGGTATTCCAGAGAGGGTATTTGTATTTGTCCTTATTCTGAATTCTCATTTTCTAGCTAGAGAGAGATTTGCTTACACACACACACACACACACACACACACACACACACACACACACACACACACACACACACACATACACACATTTTGCCTTTGTCTGATTAGGGATTCCCCTCTATTGAAGGATTAATGTGGTTAAAAACCAATATGTGTGTGTGTGCGTGTCTGTGTGTGTGTGTGTGTGTGTGTGATTTTTCAACTTAGAGAAGAACCAAAGTCAAAGGTTCTGTGTGTGTTTGTCTATCATCGCAGCAAGTCACACAAACCATGGCAACCTTTCAGTGTTACCATGGCCGCCACGGAGCATGCTCAGTAGCACCGACTTACAGTTGATTAGCAACTAACTGTACATAGAGATAATGAACTGCCTTATTTATCAAACTCGATATGGATGAATTTATTCCTTAGGCGTTCGCAGTAGAGTTTACACAAGAAATCGTCCAGTCATTAAAATTCCACCGGAAGAAATGGAAGGCGTCAGGATTGCGCATATTGAAGGTTCTCTGGGATGAACAGCGAACCAGATGCCTACAGCACCGTTCACCTCTGATTAATTCAGAGTAACACATGCGGAGGAAAGCACTATCTGCACTATCTGGTGAACGAGCTCACCGCCGTCGCCGCCTGCGCTTCTCGAGCGCGGCTGTGATTGACAGGGGAGTGAGACTCTGCCAGCCCTCCCACAGACCACGGGCAATTTAGCTCTCTTGGACTCTCGGCTATTGATACGGTCTGTAGCAGCGTCAGGGTTCAGACTCACACGCTCCGGATAGGTCGAGCTTCTCTTTCGGGTCACTTGGCTCAGGGGCCGTGAAACACCGCCACTCCACTAACACTGTCCTGGAGTAACAGTACTCCATCTCTCGTAGTGTGTTGATGATTAACCAGAAGTGCTTTCACCACAAGGAGACAGCTATCATGATCTCACCGGTTAGACTCTCACTTTCTAGCTGAATGCCTCCGTTTTCACGCTCATGTGCCCTGGATGTTATTATACGTACTGGTGGAGGTGGGGATGGAGAGAATTTAGGACAGCATGACCAGTCTTTTGGAACAGTGTACTGCTAGAATGTGTTGTCGGATTTCTCTATGTTTTATAGGCATTGTACTAGTCTATAGACCTTAAAGTGACTTCATAGAATTTTTGCTTAGAATTACATGTTCTATGGGATTTTTACTTGTTCTATAGAAAAATATAAAACTTTTGCTTTGGGATTTTCAGTCTAGTGTGGGACTCTATACAATGTTTGCTTCAAGGAGTATCACTCACTCACTCATTGTCTACTGTATAGCGCTTTATCCTGTATACAGGGCAGGACGGAGCCCATCCCAGGAGGCATGAGGCGGGCCACACTTACTTGCTCATTCACACACTACGGGCAATTTGGGAACACCAATTAGCCTAATCTGCATGTCTTTGGACTGTGGGAGGAAACCAGAGTACCCGGAGGAAACCCACCAAGCACAGGGAGAACATACAAACTGCAAACATGCAAACAATGCACACAGACCCGAGTGCTAACCACTAAGCCATCGTGTCGCCTGCTTCAAGTTGCATGCTCTTTGGCCTCCGAGTGGTAAAGCGCTCGCCCTATCATCTGGAGATCGCTAGTTCGATTCCCGGGTGATGCTGTAACCTCTCGCAGCCGGAGGTCTAGAGAGAGCTGATTGGCCGAGCTCTCTCAGAGGAGAGGGATGAGAGGTACTTAGTGCTCCCACATTAATCACGACTCTACAGCCAATCAGGGGCGTCTGTGAGATCACGCGATAGCGCCGTCCTCCGACTGTGTTACGACGCCCCCAACGGTGCGTGACCGAGCAGTTCGAAAAGATGCGGTCGGCTGGCGTCACGTGGTTCGGGGGAAACACGAGATAGTCTTCGGCCCTCCCGGCTGAGTGGTAGTAGTAGCCTTAATGTGGGAGCGCCCCCTAGTGACGGGGAGGAATTGGACACGACTAAATTAGGGAGCAAATTGGGGAAAAAATTTTTTTTTCAAATTAGCCTTCCACATACAGGTAAGTGGTTTCCTTAAGGCTACACAGCTGTTTAGTCCCAGTCCCTTGAGTTTTCTTTACATTGAGTGTGTGCTGTTATGCTCTTACTTTCACTATTAAACATAGCTATGGGTTCTACTGTTGTTTTTTTTTTTTTTTTTTTATTTCCTTTAAGTGATCCCACCACAATTATTCCTTAAATTAAAGATGATGGTTCAGCAGTATCCTTCCAGGTTTTATTAATGCGCTTTACAGTTCTTAACCCAACTTTAGTTGTTTCAGCAAGCTCTCTCTCTCTCTCTCTCTCTCTCTTTTCTTTCTCGATGCAGGACAATAATTTGACCCTTCTGAAACAGAGTAAAATCTTTATATCTCTAATATTCATAGAATATGTCTTATGTCTTGCATATTAATCACTGCAGTAATTATCCACTGGAAGGCTCTTAAAACTTAAGTTAAGCTAAAGTTCTATAGAAGGTCAATTTGTTTTTCTATAGAAATTATATAGATTTTTATTTATTTATTAACACTACAGAACATTTGTAGCCGAGTGGATTCAACGACATTTGTGATATTCACCAATATGTATCCGGCTCTTACATCCTGTACAAAAGTAAAGGACCATAGAACCAACAACGCTGGTTACCATCAATCCATCAACAGGAAGAAACTCAGCAGTGTTATGGCCGCCGCCTTTCAAATCACAGATCCCAAGAAATCGAGTCTCACAAGCCTGACCTTTTAGAGTTTGCTTTGCAGTCTGTTACATTTCATCAATAAATACAGCCAAGAGCTACTCATAGTTATAAAGCTTTGGATTTAATTAATTTTATACAAATCTAAAGTGACCTTTCGAAGCGTTTATATAACAAGGTTTAAAAAAAAAAAAAAAGAAGAAAAAAAAAGGAAAGTGATAAATAGTAGAAATCAGCATGCAAAAAAACAGTCAGCACAACAAGCAAAAGGTCAGCCCTCATGTCTGCAGTAGCCAGTGGAAATGATCAAGGCACAAAATGAAGGCAATTAAACAGAGATAAAACAAGGTGTGAGTAGCACAAACAACACTTGACAATGATGTGGCGAAGCTAAACAAAGTACGTAATGGCTACAGGTGCGAGCGATGAATGAAAATGGATAATTGTTTGAGGAACGGCAGAGCGTGGGAGTGGTCCTGGAATTTCCCAAAGACCTGAGATAAAATCTAAAGTTATTAAAAACCTAATGAGAAAAAGGAAGAACAGTTCTGGCTGTACATCACAGACTCCACTCTGAGAAGCCCAGCCTTAAATCCACACTTTATTCTACGCCTGTCTGGTCACAGACGCAAGGCTACATTTATTACAGCACCCTGCTACGCAGATCGTTTCAGAATTCTTTCCAGATCAATTCAATATCATAGATGCTAATACACTCACTTACCCACACACACACACACACACGCTCAGGGCTGGTAAATAAATGATTATATTACAGATGACCTTATGAAAAATCTTATCTTTGTGTTTTTGTCTGAGTGTGTGCATCTGCATGTGTGTGTGTGTAGAAGTGTAGAAGTGTGTGGACGTGACACTCCTCTCCTCGGTCAGATGAATCACCCGACTATTTCTGTTCAGGCAAAGTGCTCATTAATGTGTCGCCTAGGAAACCTTGTACACACACTTGCTGACACACACACTCACACCAGTATTCACCAAGATGAGGTGCTTGGACCGTCTGAGAAATGTACATCTTGAGTTTGATCAGCATTTTGTGAGTGTGAACATATGTGTTAAAACTGTTAAAACGAATGTGAGTTCTGTCGCCTTAGACAACATGATCTGCAGACGGCATACAGACGTACGTCATACGCGTCTACGTGAAGTTTAACCCATTCCAGTGGGGTACAAGCTTCCACCTTCCACATGGATCACCAACACCCACAGATTCACTGAGTGTTTTCAGCTGCTTCCTGGGAGTGAGCAGGCATGGGGTCAAGCGCACCAACATGTAGAGCGAAGAAACCAAAAGATTTTCAGGGGAAAACCCTGACGTATTAACCAGGTCACTGATTTGCAACAGAAACCCACCGCTACAAAGGTTCCTTCAAGATCTAAGGAGAGGTGCTGAGTCCCAGCCAATGGACGGGTTTAACTCCCTCTCTGTCAAGGACTGATCTGGTCCACAGTCTAAGGGTAGGCTGAGGAAGGGCAGGGAGTCTCCAGGGTAGGGAGGGATGGGGGAAGGGGGTTTGTTGTGTTAGATCTTTGCTTTGGGCATCAGACTACACTTCCTGTCTTCCTTTAATTAGCGTGTCTTTCCTGTCTCTTTCCTCAGCATGGCCTACCTGTCTGATCCGTTTGCATATCTTACCTGTCTCTTACCGCATTGGGTCTAACCTGTCTTTTTCCTCAGCATGTCTTATCAGTCTCTTACCATGCATATCTTACCTGTCTCTTTTCTTTGCATCTTTTCTGTCTCTTACCTCACTGGATTTGCCCTGTATCTTCCCCCAGCCTGTCTTATCTGTCTCTTCACTCAGTGTGTCATACCTGCCTCTTCCCTTTGCATGTCTAACCTGTCTCTTCCCTCAGCATGTCTTCTCAGTCTCTTCCCTCAATGTGTGGTACCTGTCCCTTACCTCAGTGTGTCTTACCTGATTCTATTCCAGCATGTCTTACCTGTCTCTTTCATCAGTGGGTAATACCTGTCTCTACCCTTTTCATGTCTATCCTATCTCTTACCTCAGCATGCCTTATCTGTCTCCTCCCTTAGCGTTTTATACCTGTCTCTTCCCTCAGCATGTCATACCTGTCTCTTACCTCATTGGTTCTAACCTGTCTTTTCCCTTAGCGTGTCTTACCTGTCTCTTACCTCATTGGTTCTAACCTGTCTCTTTCCTGAGTTTGTCTAATCTGTCTCTTTCCTCAGCATGTCCTACCTGTCTTTTCCCTCAGAATGTCTTACTTATATCTTGCCTCAGCATGTCCTACCTGTCTTTTCCCTCAGAATGTCTTACTTATGTCTTGCCTCAGCATGTCTTACCTGTCTCTTTCCTCAGCATGTCCTACCTGTCTTATTCCCTCAGAATGTCTTACTTATGTCTTGCCTCAGCATGTCTTACCTGTCTCTTTCCTCAGCATGTCCTACCTGTCTTTTTCCCTCAGAATGTCTTACTTATGTCTTGCCTCAGCATGTCTTACCTGTCTCTTTCCTCAGCATGTCCCACCTGTCTTATTCCCTCAGAATGTCTTACTTATGTCTTGCCTCAGCATGTCTTACCTGTCTCTTTCCTCAGCATGTCCTACCTGTCTTTTCCCCTCACAATGTTTTACTTATGTCTTGCCTCAGCATGTCCTACCTGTCTTTTTCCCTCAGAATGTCTTACCTGTCTCTTTCCTCAGCATGTCCTACCTGTCTTTTCCCCTCAGAATGTCTTACTTATGTCTTGCCTCAGCATGTCTTACCTGTCTCTTTCCTCAGCATGTCCCACCTGTCTTTTTCCCTCAGAATGTCTTACTTATGTCTTGCCTCAACATGTCTTACTTGTCTCTTTCCTCAGCATGTCCTACCTGTCTTATTCCCTCAGAATGTCTTACTTATGTCTTGCCTCAGCATGTCTTACCTGTCTCTTTCCTCAGCATGTCCCACCTGTCTTATTCCCTCAGAATGTCTTACTTATGTCTTGCCTCAGCATGTCTTACCTGTCTCTTTCCTCAGCATGTCCCACCTGTCTTTTTCCCTCAGAATGTCTTACTTATGTCTTGCCTCAGCATGTCCTACCTGTCTTTTTCCCTCAGCTTATGTCTTGCCTCAGCATGTCTTACCTGTCTTACTTCCCAGCATGTCTTACCTGAGATGTCTTACTTATGTCTTGCCTCAGCATGTCCTACCTGTCTTTTTCCCTCAGAATGTCTTACTTGTCTTGCTTCAGCATGTCTTACCTGTCTTTTTCCCTCAGAATGTCTTACTTATGTCTTGCCTCAGCATGTCCTACCTGTCTTTTTCCCTCAGAATGTCTCACTTGTCTTGCCTCAGCATGTCTTACCTGTCTCTTTCCTCAGCATGTCCTACCTGTCTTTTCCTCTCAGAATGTCTTACTTATGTCTTGCCTCAGAATGTCTTACCTGTCTCTTTCCTCAGCATGTCCCACCTGTCGTTTTCCCTCAGACTGTTTTACTTATGTCTTGCTTCAGCATGTCTTACCTGTCTTTTTCCCTCAGAATGTCTTACTTATGTCTTGCCTCAGCATGTCCTACCTGTCTTTTTCCCTCAGAATGTCTTACTTGTCTTGCTTCAGCATGTCTTACCTGTCTCTTTCCTCAGCATGTCCTACCTGTCTTTTCCCCTCAGAATGTCTTACTTATGTCTTGCCTCAGCATGTCTTACCTGTCTCTTTCCTCAGCATGTCCTACCTGTCTTTTCCCCTCAGAATGTCTTACTTATGTCTTGCCTCAGCATGTCTCTTCCCTGAATGTGTGTCTCAGCTTTCATTCCCGAGCCTCTATTATTGCTATTAATTCTACAGTTTTTATCTCCTTCTGTGTCTCTCCTTTCTGATTTCGTCCTTGCCCAGTTCATGTTGATTGTTGACCACCTGCCTCACGCCTGTCTCAGGTTCAGATACGGTTCATACCGCACTTGCGTCCCACTGTCCGTCTCTGACAGCATGAAATAGTAAATGTTTATTGTAGTCATCAATCGGCACAGGTTACCCACGGGAAAAGCCACAGTGTGGAACGCAGATTTAAGCTGTCGTAGTAACACACACACACACACACTGAGACAGATGTACACACATCACACACGCAGTGCTGACAGGGTTCACACGTCAGTGTAGTCAGACACCTCGCAGTGTGAACCGATTAATCAGCCACCAAAACACCGGCGCTTTATTTTACACAAGGACCTGATACTCTGAGAACAGAAAACATTCGATAGTTTCTAGATATAACAGATCTGCCACACTGTATCGCTCACCTCACAGTATTTATATAATAATCCAATAAAACAAATGCGTTATACTTATAAATGGATCATTTTTCTCGTCCTTATTTTTAGAGTTAGGATTTAATAATTAAGTACACGCGGCGCTCTAGGCAGAAGATCTTCACTAAAAAACTGCACTTAAGTATAAAGTCGTGTGAAAGCTGCTGCAGCTGGAAATCATGGGAAACTGTAGACGGCGGGTAAAAGGAGGACATCACTCCGTCAGCGCTTCAGTCTCGTTTCTGTTACTCCGTCTGTCTGTCTCATTACCTGTCTGTCTGTCTGTCTCCTCTAGCTCTATTCACTAGTGTCAACCCGAGGAGAGAAGAGGACAAATGGCAGATTTTAGAAATGTGTGAGTGTGTGTGTGTGTGTGTGTGTGTGTGTGTATGAAACAGACAGCAGCTTGCCATCTTTTAAGCAGACTGAAGGTCACTCTGGGCCAATTCAATCTCTCTCTCTCTCTCTCTCTCTCTCACACACACACACACACACACACACACACTATATCTTTCTGCTGCTCTCATTACTCTGTCTCACTCTCATTCTCTCAATAGATTTTTCTTTCTCTCACTGTTTTTTCGCCTCAAAGACAGAGTTACACAAAGAATCTCTCTCTCTCATTCTCTGACTATCGCCATCTTTCTCATGTTTCTCCCTCTATTTGTCCATTAATGTTTTTGTGTATCTGGATTTCTCTGGTCATCTCTCTCTCTCTCTCTCTCACCCTCTTTCTCTCTCTCTCGCTCATTTTCAGATCGATTCTGTTCACTCAGAATAAAAGCGCAAATGGAGGGAAAAATATCTTCACCTTCTCCTCCTCATCTGCAGCCCCAGGAAAATCTGAGAAACTATTAACCCGCGCACACACATATGTGTGCGCACACACACACACACACACACACACACACACACACACACACACACACACACTCAAGCTGAGAGGGTAATGTGAGATTGACTCTCGCTTCCTCCCCCTCTCCACAGTCCAGGAAGAAGCTCTCTCTCTCTCTCTCTCTCTCTCTCTCTCTCACACACACACACACACACACACACACACACACACACACACACACACACACACACACACACTCACAGTCAATCTGATGTGGTATTTAAACCTTGACTCTAACCTTATCTTGTGATTCAAATAAAAGCTGAATTATTCATTATTTAAAAAAAACGCCAATATCGCTACTTCCACATACCGTACGCAGATGATGACAGACGATCAGGCCGGTGATTAGTATCCTGGCGATGCTGAATGCTGAACAGACGAGAGGGGAAATGAGGTTGCTGCTGAGGCTGTTTTTTAAATCTATCTTTAGGCACTTTGTCTTTAGCTTGTCACGGTAAAACATTTCATATAAATTCTTTCCTTTATTCATTTAATTTTATTTAACATAAAGAGAAATGAGGAGGGGGGGGTCAATACTTTTGCACATATTCATACTATGTTGCTGCAAGGAATACTGCAGGAGACTGCTACGAAAGAGAAACTAATGAGAAACCACAACTCCTCCATCCTAAAGAAACTTTACCTCTTTACCTCTGAGTGTCAGAAAGCCCTGAAACTGGAGGCTCCTTCCAACAAAGCTCTCATCAATCTCTCATCAATCTCCTCCCAGAAAGCTCTAAAAAGCATGCTTCTACAGTATGTATTTAAGTCCCTTTTCCCCATTCCTAAATCTGATCTTGAACCGAGATCCTGAGATCTCAAGATCCTGCAGAGACAATGAAAAAGTTCGTCGTGATTTGGGGAAGAATCTCAGACACGCGCTGAAGAATGACGAGCACGCTTAAACGTCGTAGCCGTTCAGAACATACTGTATCCCTGGCTGGATTTTGGCAGCGCCTCTAATTCTTCATAATGGATCATAGATTCAGAAAATACACCAAATTTTTCTACCTGTCATGATTTTATCTCATGATTAGTCAAGGTTACAGTTCCTGCTACAAACATCACGTCTGCCCTCATGATCACATGGCAGCACCATCGATATTAATGACAGCTGCAGAAGTGCTTTAAAAGACAGGCGGGGGGGGGGGGGGGGATAAGGAGTGACGGATGACTTAAAAAATGCGACGGCATTTGAAAAGTGTTGTGCGATGAGTATATTAGGTTCATAAGCGGCCCAGACTCTCTAGCGGCGCCCCTGGATGAAGCGCTGAGTCCCGTGCAATGCAGTAAACCTAAGCACGGTGGAGTTCCTCTGTCCCAGCATACGATGCCCCCACAATACCCCCATTAACCTATTAAGAAAGCAATCGCGGCTTCACGCGCTCTCTGGCATTAAAGCCCTATTTGAGCCGGATTAGTTTCACCTGGGGAGATACTATAATTTAGGTGTTTTTCTGTTCTTGGATGAGGTGTATTACTTTGCCGATACGCAGTCCTGAAAAGCTGATAGACCAAATAGCCGTTTGTATTCAGAGAACACAGAGCCGTACTGTGGTCGAACGGAAATCAGGCTCCATAGATATGCAGCATTTCTGAGTTATTTTGATCCAGATAGATAGAAAGCCTGTCCTGTTCTCTGTCTCATCCTGAGCTCGGAGCCACGTTTGATCCCGGCACTGCATGTGTCCTTCTCAGCGCAGGCAATCCCACAATTCTCTATGCAGCACAGTGAAAGTTTAGACACACAAGACAAGCTGAACGATCTAACTAGCTTCATGGAAAAAATGTAAAGTACGTTTCTAGAGTTGAGTTAAAGCATACACAATGAGAACTTAACACAGATGCACATCAAACCAGACTAAGATGTTATACTGAGAATAATAAGAAGGGAGAATTATTTAGTAATACCATTGTATACCGATAATAAATACAGATGTGTGTAATTAATGAATAGTACATTTAAAGTGCACCGATTTATTTTCTGCACAGAGCGGAAAAAATATGCTCCTTTTGGCGGGTGATTTTTTATTTATTCTTTTTTTTTTAACGAATAAGAGTGAGCTGTAAGTGCAGCAGATGAATGAAGGTCAGCTTCTCCTTCAAACCACGCTCATCGTTTCTTTACGCAAAAAACACTGATGTCAAATGGCCAAAAACTCTGGCAATGCTTTATTAATTCCATAACTCAATATAGCAAATTAAAAATGAAATAATAGAGATTACATCTCGCTCACACACACACATTCAAGTTTCCAAGCACATTACCGTTATTCCAGCCCCCTCCCCCCCCTACTTTTTTTTTGTTTTTAATTATGCAGTATAAAAGACGATCAAATAGCAAAGAAATTAAAAGTCATCAAACCCTGATTCACACTCAGCAGGTGGACTAATAAGTGTGAAAACGCTGTTAAAAGTAGTGTGTATTGCTAAAAGCCAGTTATTCTTGCATGACACAGATCAGTTTTATTGTTGAAAATGTCTAAGGGTACGAATGACTTTATTCACTAAACACAAACAACTGAAGTCAATAAGCAATAAGTCCCCGACTTACAAACATCTGTAGATAGAAACAAATCGCAGTAGTAGTAGTAGTAATTTTTTAAAAATAGTTTATGTATAGTTGTTCTGTACTGTACCCAACATTTTAAGGTAAATGTAAACGTAAAAATAATTTATTTACAGTATTTGTGTGTGTTTTTTAATGCTTTACATTGTATATTTGTGTCAAAGCTGTATAACTTACGAATGAATCTGACTCGTTTGTAAGTTGGGGAGTTGCTGAATATACAGTAGTGTCAGCTTTATGACCTAATACAGACTTTATCTACTAATGTAACAAAATGGTGCCAGTTGGTTCACCTCAGGCGGACATGGACACTGCCTTAGCTTATCTACATGAGGCTCTTATACAACGTCAGGCAAAACACTGGGAAGCTAAGCTTATTGAGGCAGGGGACTTCAACAGTTCCAAAATCAACCTCGCAGTGCCAGACGTTCATCAATACATCACCCGCCCCAACAAGGACAAAAGAACCTTGGACCTCTGCTAAACCTTATTTAAAGAAAGCTACAAGAAAATGCAATGTCTCATCCCCTGTTTGGGAAATCAGACCATGCCGCCATTATTCAATGGACCCACTACAGTTTGCACACCCGTCCAATTTATCCAACTGATTGACAGATGATTCCATCTCACACCTCCTACACAAAACACAAAGTCACCTGGCACTCCATCCATCCATCCATCCATCCATCCATCTAGGAACCTCTGTAGTCATACTAGGAACTGTGAAGGCCAATGGTGACCTTTGTTTTTATTCCCATTTTTACAACCATGGTACTGTAGGATGCCAATTATCCTAATCTGCGTGTTTTTGGACTGTGGGAGAAAAACGGAGTACCCAGAAGAGACCCACCAAGCACGGGGAGAACATGCAAACTCCATGCATACAGACCCTGAGGAGGGAACCAAACCCAGACCCTGGAGGTGAAAGGTGACGGTGCTAACAATTACGCCACTGTAGTGACACTAGGAATGGGAATTATGTTAAAATGTTGTTTGTTGACTATAGTTCAGCTTTTAACACTATAATTCCCTCCATATTCACCACCGAGCTGGAGGACTTCCTGACCGTCAGACCACAGGCAGTACGTTTGGCCGACATGTCTCACACCCTCTCACCCTCAGTACTGGAGCCCCCCCCCAGGGTTGATTCATATGCCTGCATGGCTACTATAAACTCCACCACTATCATCATGTTTGCTGACGACACTGTCGTAGAGGGTCTGATCTCTGATAACAATGAGAAGTTCTACCTGGAGGAGATTAAAACCCTGCACAAAGCAGAAGTTGAGCTACCAGCCCCCTGTCATCAACGGGATCAAATGGAGAGAGTGGACAGCTTGTGGTTCACATCACACAGGATCTATCATGGTCCCGTCACATCAAAACCGCGGTGAAGAAGGCCCGGCAGCATCTCTACCACCTTAGACGCCGGAAAGACTTTAGACTGTCCTCCAAGGAACTTGGTGCCTAGGAACTTAACTTTTACTCCTGCACCACAACATCCTGGTAGGAAACATTAGCTGTTTGGGAACAGCTAAGCAGGACAGACAGTAGCATCATCCACACTGAGCACCCTAACCTGCACACAATCTACAGCATGCGGAGCAGGAACAAGGCCAGGTAGATAGTGAAGGACTTCAGCCACCCAAACGCTGGACTGTTCTTTGTGTTGCAGCCAGGGAAGCACTTCTGCTCCCTAAAGGCCAACACAGAGCGACTGAGAATGAGCTTCTTCCCGCAGGCTATTCTGGCTCTGAACTCAGGAAACACCCCAAACTAACCTCATTTTCACAAGTACAAGTTCTCATCTATCGATCTATCTATCTATCTATCTATCTATCTATCTATCTATCTATCTATCTATCTATCTATCTATCTATCTCTCTATCTATCTCTCTATCCATCCACACCCTCGCTTTTAACACAACTACCTTGAACAATCATGGCTTATTTTAACTTACTATGGTCACTCTACACTTAAAAAAAAAAATTTTTTTTGTTTTGTTTTTATGTCCGTCAATCATAACTGCTGCTACCACTCATTGTTCACTAGAACTCCACTTGCACATTTTTATCTGATTGGCTTTTGTACATTTCATTGACTTTTATTTTTATTTGCATTATTTTACATTTTAATTCTTTTTCTTATTGTTCTGTACAATTTATTCTTTTTTCATTTCTATTTGCGACTTTAATTTTATTTTACTGTGGATTAACATAACTTACACTTATTTGTATTTTTCTGGTCACTGGTAGTCATGTAAGCATTTCACTGTATGGTTGTGTATGTGACAAATAATCTGAACTTTACTGTTCATTCCATTTCTACCCTATTTAACATCAAATAACACTCATTACCCAGCGTGGTTTCGTCATTTTCAGTACAACCTCCGCTATAAATCTGACTGACCTTTTTCATGCATTCAGTAATAAAAGTGAAAAAGAAAAAGGGTATATTTAGGAAAGTGAAATTTGTGTACTGTGCGTGTCAGAGCCATCATTCCTGATACATTCCCGAATAAATGGACCAGCCATGAACAAACAAAAACTTATATAAAATTCATATAAATACATTTAAAAAATTATATTTTGGAATGCACCTTCAGTCTCACCATACACACCACAACCCGTTCCTTATAAAACACTCCCATAAGCCATGCTACATCTTTATAAAGCATGCCCATTGGATTACACAGCAGGCCTCAGGATGTTTATAAACCACACCCCTTTGAAAGCTGTAAAGACCTACATAATCCACACTTCCCTCTCCAACTTGACTTTGAAACTCATGACTATTACCTTAACAAACCATGCCCCACCTTCCACCTTCCACAGCTCTTGAAAAATACTTGCCATTGCCTTAAGCCACTCCCTCTCCCCTGTTTTTAACAGTCTTTCAGTTAGACTCCCTCATGTTTACAATCAACACCTGTGTTTAGAAACCACGCCCTCTTCCGTATGAATCACATGATCGTATAGGCCACACCCACCTGCCCATTTTCAAGTTTTCAAAGCCAGCTCTTATCTTTATGCCCTGACCCCTATGATATTACACATAAGCCACACCCCTTTTTAAACATGTAAAGCTACTCAGACCTTCATGAACAACTCCCCTCTCCAACTTCACTTTGGAGCTCAAAACTATTATCTTCACAAACCACGCCCCTTAACCTTCTAAAGCATTTATTAAAAAAATTCAAACCACACAAAAAAAAGTTATAAATCACACCCCTTACTTTTACAGCTCTTAAAAAAACATATCATACATCTACAAGCCACACCTGTGATGTTTTTAAGCCACGCCCACATCGTTATGAATCATAAGTCTGACTGTATAGGCCACACCCACATCATTATGAATCATAACTCTGATTGTATAGGCCGCGCCCACCATCTTTGTTAAACATAATCACCACTTTCACAGGCTCGCTGCCCATCATCAAGATCTTTATGCCCCGCCCCCACCTTGATCCCAGTTAGAAGGTCATATGAGATGATTGACAGCTGTCACTCACAGGCATTGGTGACAGCGAAGCTATTGGCGCTCTCGATGTTGTCCACGTGCGGGACGAGGTTGAATGGAGCCTCTGTGGCATTCGGGCTCGTGTTGTGGAGGAACACGGCCAATCGGAACGCAGTATACTCCTGATCCGTGTTCCTGATGAACAGGCCGCCTGCACACACACACACACACACACACACACACACACACACACACAAACCATCAGTATAATTTAATCACTGTACACATTTTACTCAGTTCTACATTTCTGGCATTTAGTATGGTGTGTGTGTGTGTGTGTGTGTGTGTGTGAGTGTGTGTGTTGTTCTGTACTTAACATGGTCATTTGTATCACTCTTGCTCTCTCTTTCTATCTGAATGAGTCGGCTGAACAGAGAGGTTTGTGTGTGTGTCTGTGTGTGTGTGTGTGTGTGTGTGTGTGTGTGTGTGTGTGTGTGTGTGTGTGTGTGTGTGTGTGTGTGTGTGTGCGCGCACGCAAGCTAAAATCAATGGAATCTAAAGCTGCAGATTTTGCGATATGCCAAAGTTTGATCGGGATCCAGCAGCAGCATGACCGAGGAAAGGAGGGAGAAAGGAAAAGAGAGACCGAACTGAAATCGGAGAGGAAGCGATGAAGGAGTGGGGGAGAAACAGAGAGTCATATTAAAGAATGAGGGAAAGAAGAAGGGAAACAGGGGAACTGATGAGAGAAGATAAAGCATGAAAGAGAGAGATGGTAGAGAAATGAAAGAGACGTAGAGATAAGTAAGGGCAAGAAATGAAGTGGCAGATACTGTAGATAGAGGGACGAATGAGGGAAGGAGGGAAAACATGAGATGAGCACAGATGAGCGAGAGATGAAATAGATGATAGATGAGAGGACGGGCAAAGAGTAAGAGAGGTAGAGGGTGTGAAACGGGAGGAAGGGATGAAGTAGTGATAGAGAGGGAAAGGTGAGAGAAAACACGTTGAGAAATAGAGGGACGGATAAAAGAAGGAGAGAAGAGACAGGGGGGCGAACGAGAGAAGGAAGCCGAGGGGAAGACGGCGGGCCGAGATTAGAGATGGAGAGATGGAGAGGAGTGAAAGGTAAAGTGCAGTAGGAGGAGACTTGGGAAGGGGATGAGGGGGGAATGGGAAGAGAGATAGATGGAGAGATAAGAGGAACGAAAGAGAGAGGAGAGAGGACGGATGATGAAGATGACTTAAAGAGATAGAGGGACTGATGAAAGAATGAATGGAATGAGAGAGAGAGAGAGAGAGAGAGAGAGAGAGAGACAGTCAAACTACATGAAAGAATGAAGCATACACAGCATACGCGCGCGCGTGTGACTCACCAATCTGCACGCTGCTGGGAAAAGCCGCGTGCGCGAGCGCCCACAGCCCGAAGAGCAGCGCCGGTTCGAGCATCCGCATCGTGCAGAGCTTCACATAGAAAAGCTATCAGAGCAACCCGTCACATGGAGACGCACAGAGACAGAGACACAGAGAGAGAGACAGAGGGGAGGGGGGGTGGGGGGTTGTAATAAAGAAAAGATAAAAGAAAAAAAAAAAACAAAGAAAAGAAACCAGTGGATAGATGTATAGATTTTAAGAAAGGAACGAAGAAAGAGTTTTAACGAGGCATGGCTGGAGAAACGCGCGCGCACGCACTGTCCACATCCGCGGAGACACGAGCACTGAACAGAGAGAGTGAGAGAGAGAGAGAGAGAGCGAGCGAGCGCGCGCGCGAGAGAGATGGTTAAGGCGCGTGTGCTCTAGAGGTTGCACAGGAGGATTAGACATGCGCGCGCTTTTGCTCACTCATCTTTCTCTTTAAGCTCTCTCTCTCTCTCTCTCTCGCTCTCTTTCTTTTGAAGTAGCTATTCCTTCTTTCATGGAGTCTCACTTTAATTGACTCGATTTGCGCTTGGATTCATTTGGAAGTTAATCCTCATGCCTTATCAGCACTTATTAACTCCCTCGGAATGATCATTACTTCTAAGCATGATGTGACAGAAGAGTTCGGGGCACAGTGTTTATAACCTGTGTGTGATCTCAAAGCAGCTATCAGTCATTCGTTTACCATTATAGAAGATCATCAAAGACATTGAAACAAAAGCCATCGTCTGTGAATGTAAATTACGGGGAGGTATCAAAAAGTTTTGTGATCCGGTCGCTGTTTCCCTCAGACGGCTGTTGATGGTTTGGCCCCTGGCGACGAATTCTCGATGCCACGGATGCTGAAAAAGACGATGATCATAGACTCGGTCGAGCTGCGGACCTGCCTCGGCTTTTTCGGTCATGGAGATGAAGGGTTCTTCCATTATGAAGACTGGTGCTTCGTCTTAGGGTCGAACCCCGTATACCCAGGTTTAGTCACCGGTAATGATCCTCTACATGAAGGACGGGTCATCTCACCCACAGCATTCTGGCGGAGTTACTGTCAGACTTCAATGCGATGTTCCTTCTGTTCCTGGGTCAGCAGCGTGGGGGATGAACTTGACAGCAGCACGGCGCATGCTCAAATCACACCTACAATGACTGAAATGTTGTGGATTGTGGATCATCATGCACAAGTTGCTGAACGGTTTCGAACATTTTCAGAGGTTGAACTCGTTAAAGGTCTTCCTGATCTCTCGTCGTCTTCCGGTGATGTTCTTCCGCTCTTGAAGCGCGCGTGCCTCTGAAAACACCTCGAACGACTCATTACAGGATCGCCATAAGCTTGCTCAGTCATGTCAAACGTCTGTCTGGCAGATTTGCCCAGTTCCACGCAGAAGTTCACATTTGCTTTCCGTGATGAAATAGCAGACGTGGTAACATACGCGTTCAGAATAGCTGCACCATGTATGCAGGACGATGTCTTTTGGCACACTGACTTATGGCTGTGTGTGCAGCCTTGCGCTGCCATCTGTTGGCGTGGTACAGAACTAGTCGCAAAACTTTTTGATACCACCTCATTCAAGTTTCTTATAAGGATTTACAGTATGAATATGGGTTGTACATGTTTTTTTTTTTGCCCTCATTCTTGTGAACCACACCCTAGAAGGCATATAAAATACCTGCTTTCCTCATGTTCATCGTTCCCTTTCAGAGCTATAAAATAATTATTGCACCTAGTGCAATCACTAACGCATCACAAGCGGCGGTGTGCGACACCGTGGCTGGCACGCAATTCATTGAGTTTTTCGAGCCCGGTTTTATTCAGGTTCACAGCTGACTGCACGCTTCAGTACATGCGATAAAAGGATGACGGCACACGGACGCAGATGGCATTTTTGGTATGCTGCGGGTGGATAATTCATGTTCGGCTTTTTATTTAATAAATACAAGGAGGATTTTGAGGACATTGAGTATTTTATTTGAAGGTAACCTTCAGTTTTTTTTTCTGAGTTCAAAATGTTTTTTATTTACACACACAGTTGCAGAAATACAATTGTGTTGTCTCTGTAGCAGTTCAATGATTTCATAAATGCAACACACTATAGGTTTTTATACATAGCATTAAGGTAAAGAATGATATATGCAGGGGGAAACGGATCCAAATGGCTCTTTGAGTGTTTAAGGTTGCAGACCCCTGCTCTAGATTGCGGCAAAGATTGGGAAAGAAAAAGGGTGTGGACAACGAGGGGACATCGTCTGTGTGAACTACAGTGGCATTGTTTCTGAGAAGGCTTGGGGGGGGGGACAAAATCAAATTTCCTTCTCTAGATTCAGGTACAGTATCTAATTAGTTTCTGGGGAAGAGGTACAGTAGCTCAGTGGGTGAGGTGTTGGATAACTGATTGGAAGGTTCCAGTGTGCCCTTGTGCAAGACCTCAAGATCTTGAGCAAAATAAAATGTAAGTAGCTCTAAATAAGGGTGTCTGCTAAATGGGGAAAAAAACCAAGCAAAAAAAGTATTTAGTGTGTTTTTTAAGATGTAGATGAGTTAGATTTTTTCTGGACCTGGCAACCCTGGTTAAAGATGTTGTCCCTGTTTCCTTTATGTTTGCCTCACATACAAGGAACTCGTGTCTTACACGGAATAACCATTCTACGGCAAATCATACAATACACACCACGTTCACATGTTCTAGAGCAAAATGACACATCACACTAAAGCTCTAGAGCAGAACTACACATTACACTCAAGGTCCAGAGAAAAGCAGTTTGAGAGTAAAGGCTACAGCGCTGTGGAATGTGCTGTTGTAGAGCATTCACACCGCACATCATCTGAAATACAACTGCACTTTATTTTCCACTGCAGATCAGCAACAAAGCCACACAGCACATTAAAGTTCTGGGAACAAAATTCCTTGTCACATTGCAGTAGAATAAAACTTTACCTCACGCTGCAGTTTGAGTACTGGGACAAAACTAGAAACCATGCTGCTGCAGCACATCGTACTGTAGATTATACTGAAGTCATGCCACAAAATTCATGCCATTCTAGAAATGAAACTGTATATCACACTACAGTGGCGGCACGGTGGTGGTTAGCACCGCCGCCTTGCACCTCCAGGGTCCGGGTTCGCTTCCCGGCCAGGTTCCCTCTGGGTACGCCGGTTTCCTCCCACAGTCCAAAGACATGCAGATTAGGCTAAGTGGCGTTCCCAAATTGCCCGCGGTGTGTGAATAAGTGTGTGTGCCCTGCGATGGATTGGCACCCTCTCCAGGGTGTACCCCGTCTTGTGGCCTAAGTCTCCTGGGATAGGCTCCATATCAACTGTGTTCTAGAGCATGAACACGACACATCACAACACAATGTACTGTAAAACAGAACTACACATTACACTGCAGTCCAGAAGCACGACTACTAATTACACTGCAAATCTAGAGCTGAACCCTACATCACATAGTCTGACTGCACACCACATTAAAGAGCCTGCTGTAGCTGTAGAGCAACACTGTACATCATCCGGTGAGGCCGCGAGAACAACTGAACATTACTGACTGGAACAAACTACTGCAGTTTCAGAGCAAAGCTATACAGTACCTCACACTGCAGTTTACGTTCCGGAACAAAACTCCCCACCAACCCGCAGTTCTGTAATACAGACACCCCAAACTGTGAGCAGTATGCTGCATATCACACTACAGCGCTAGAGCACACAGTTCGATAATAGTGTCATTAATCTCAATCCAATTCTGGTGCAGAATTATCCATTACACTTACAGTTCTAGAGCAAAAACACATCATGCTGCAGTTATGGAACAAAACTAGACATTAGTTCAAGTCACTAGCGTCATGCCTTTTTTATTATTCCCTGATTTTCTCCCTAATTTATTCATGGCCTATTCCCACCCATCAGACAGCTCTCCCCTGCCACTGCAGTTCTAGATTAACTCTAGAAGTGCACGGTGTTATGTACTGTAGCATTATTTCTAGAGCTGCAGTGAATTATGCAGGATATGCGGAATTAACTCTATATATTCAGTGTATTATGCAGGTACAACTCTAGATCAGCAGTGTGTCATGCAAGATTTGCTCTAGAACTGCAGTGTGCTACCTCACTAGTTGGTAGCTTTTGTGTGGCAGAGGTGATCTTGAGCTGAAAATCTAGAGTTAATTCTGCATATGCTGCATAACTCACTGCAGGTCTTAGAGTTAATGCTACTGTACATAACACTGTGCACTTCTAGAGTTAAACCTGCACAACACACTGCAGTTCTGGAATTAAACCTGCACGACACATGGTAGTATACTAAGTTAAAAAAATACACAGCACGAATAACTTCTAGAGTTAAACCTGGTTAACACAAAGCAGTTAAACCTGGTTAATACCTAGAGTTAAACCTGCTTAACACAAAACAGTTCTAGTGTTAAACCTGCTTAACACAAAGCAGTTCTAGAGTTAAACCTGCTTAACACAAAGCGGTTCGAGAGTTAAACCTGCTTAACACAAAGCGGTTCTAGAGTTAAACCTGCTTAACACAAAGCAGTTAAACCTGCTTAACACAACGCAGTTCTAGAGTTAAACCTGCTTAACACAAAGCAGTTCTAGAGTTAAACCTGCTTAACACAAAACAGTTCTAGAGTTAAACCTGCTTAACACAAAGCGGTTCGAGAGTTAAACCTGCTTAGCACAAAACAGTTCTAGAGTTAAACCTGGTTAACACAAAGCAGTTCTAGAATTAAACCTGTTTAACACAAACCGGTTCTAGAGTTAAACCTGCTTAACACAAAGCAGTTCTAGAGTTAAACCTGGTTAACACAAAGCAGTTCTAGAGTTAAACCTGGTTAACACAAAGCAGTTCTAGAGTTAAACCTGGTTAACACAAAGCAGTTCTAGAGTTAAACCTGGTTAACACAAAGAACTTCTAGAATTAAACCTGTTTAACACAAAGCGGTTCTAGAGTTAAACCTGCTTAACACAAAGCAGTTCTAGAGTTAAACCTGCTTAACACAAAGCAGTTCTAGAGTTAAACCTGGTTAACACAAAGAACTTCTAGAATTAAACCTGTTTAACACAAAGCGGTTCTAGAGTTAAACCTGCTTAACACAAAGCAGTTCTAGAGTTAAACCTGCTTAACACAAAGCAGTTAAACCTGCTTAACACAACGCAGTTCTAGAGTTAAACCTGCTTAACACAAAGCGGTTCGAGAGTTAAACCTGCTTAACACAAAGCAGTTCTAGAGTTAAACCTGCTTAACACAAAACAGTTCTAGAGTTAAACCTGGTTAACACAAAGAACTTCTAGAATTAAACCTGTTTAACACAACACAGTTCAAAATGTTTAACTGGTTAACACAAAGCACTTATAGAATTAAACCTGCTTAACACGAAGCAGTTCTAGAGTTAAACCTGCCCAACACACTGCAGTTGTATAACAGTCACACCACAAACTGCAGTTCAAGAGCAGCACATTAGAACAGTGGAGTGGAGATCTAGAGAGAAGATCTAGAACACTACAGTCATTTAGTGATACTGTGAGTCAGTGACTTTTATTGCAGTAACTCAGGTGGTACAGTAACTTAGTGATGGATTATTGCAGTGACCAATCAGGCATTACAGTAACTGCTTAAGTCATTAGAGCGATTTATATTCAAGTGGCTTATTGATTCCTTGCGTTACTGCAGTGACTCAGTGTAGTATGCTGACTTGGTTAGAGATTGCAGTGACTCAGTGAAATATCACAGTAAATCAGTGAGACTGTCGGTGTTGATTTATTGAAGTGACTCATTGAGATACTGCAGGGAGTCACGGGAGTATTACAGCGACTCAGGATGATTGTAGCAAGTCAGTAACTCAAAAAGACCGTAGTGACTCCGATTGTAGCGAGGCATTATAGAGGCGGTACAGTGACTCAGTGAATGTAACTGACTCATAGCAATGGCTCAGTGAGGTATATTGCTGACTCCGAGTTATTATCATGGACCAGTGACTCTGTAAAAATCAGGTGAGAGACACAGATGCGGTTATGCTGTTAGCCATTAGACAGCTTTACGCCCATGAACACACTCGATCGCGAGCCTTCGCTGAGCAAAACTCCTAGCCGAGTTCACCCAGGTGCTCATGAATATTCAGATGAGGGGAGACTAGAGAGACTGACCCAGTGTTTAAAGACACGTGCGCGTGGAGTGTGTTTGGGCACGTGTGCGTGTGTGTACTATAACGGCTTTTTTCTGTCTCTGTTTTTTGGCTACTCCAGCTCTCTTACTCCATGTTGTGGTCTGTCTGCTTGTCTTTCTCTCTACACTTTTTTTCTGTTTTTTTTTTCTTCTTTCTTTCTCTTTTTCTCTTCCCCTGATTCTCTCTCTCTCTATTAAAACTCGATTTCAATTCAATTATGTCTCTGTATCCCGCTCACTCTCTCTCTCTCGTTCTTGTATTTTTTGTCCAACTCTCTCACTCTTTATCTGTTTTCTCTTTTACTGTCCTTTCCCCCGTTGCGCTCTCTATCTCTTATTCTTGATCTGTTGGTCGTTCTTTCTTCTCTGTGTCACTTTCTGGCTCTCTTTCTCGATTAGTTTTGCTTCCTCTGTTTCCATCTATCATTCTGTATCTCTTTCCAAATAAAACTATATGTTGCATTATAAGCTCTCTCTCTCTCTCTTTCTCTCTCACACACACACACACACACACACACACACACACACACACACACACACACACCCTTCTGCACTGTTAACTATGCATGATGAGCCTGAGCTCGTGGAGTGTGTGGAGGAAAAGGGGTGGAAGAACGGATGAATAATTGATTGGCGTTTCGCAGGGTGTCCCTCAGGCATGCTGTGTGGCATTGTGGGTAATTTTCTGGGGTTTGGAATAAGCCTCTCTTCGTCCTTTAACTTCTCCATGGTGACCAAGGCCAGTTCCGCCGACCACACACACACACACACACACACACACACACACACACACACACACACACACACACACACACACACACACACACACACACACAGAGTGGCAAGTCACAAAGAGGATGACTGTCATTAAACTGAAGTGGATGCGTGTGATCAATGAAGTGCGTGCATGAAGGTGACTGACAAAGTGTGGAAATGAACAAAAAAAAGAAAAGTGCCTCAAAGTGACATCACATTTTTAAGTGATCCTGTCCTATTAGCATTATTAAATAGAAGTAGCATAATTGACCAGCATATTAGACTAATTATGAGCTGTATCATATAATACCCCCCGCATCATTCCCCCCCCCCCACACACACACACAGTGTCTGTCTAACCTGATATTCTTTTAATTACTAAGAGAAGTCTGTGTGTGTGTGTGTGTGTGTGTGTGTGTGTGTGTGTGTGTGTGTGTGTGTGTGTGTGTGTGTGTGTGCATGCCTGTGCCCAGCTGCAGCCCCTGTAGGGCAAATCAGAATTTGATTTGAATAAAACCCTTTAAACACACACACACATGGAAGGGGTTCAGATGGTCAGTGCACATATCTAAGCGACTAGCTTGTGTTTCTTTTTTAATTTCCTTCTTTCTGACTGTCTCTCTTTAAAAGACTCACAATGCACACACGCGCGCACACACACACACACACACCATCTTATTAACTTTGTAAGGACCTTTCATTTGCATAATTATTAAAGCGACTAATTAATGCTGCACTGCACCTAAAAATGACACCATGACCTTTACCTCAAACCTCAAAAGCTTTCCATTTTTAGTATAAGCTGAAACACAACAAACAAGCAAGCAAACAAACAAACAAACAAACCAAAAGAGGGAAAAAATATCTCCCAAATTATGGGAACCGAAGGTAAAGACAGTCAGATGTTCTCATCCTTGCGGGGACATTTGGTCCCTACGAAGACACACACACACACACACACACACACAAAACAGGATATCCTATTTATGTAAGAAATACACAGTGTGTGTGTTCAGTCTTTTTCAGGTGAGATCAGACCAATATCCTGACTGGGCATCTGTCTGAAAACGAGACGTCTCCTCAGTGCCCGAGGTTGTGTGTGCTTGCGTGTCGACTCACCAGAGAATGTCTCTGTATATTTAGAAAGAACAGACTCACAGCGCCTGAGGACTCATACAGTCCGGTCACATCCCTTTCAGGACTGTGTGTGTGTGTGTGTGTGTGTGTGTGTGTTTGTTTGTTTGTGTGTATATACGCTTATTGCTGCAATTCACTAACAGTCATAACTTGGAAATTCTGATTTCCACTTAGGAACCCAAAGAAAATTTAGTACCCGAGTCCCCTCAACTCAAGTGATATAAAATACACACGACTTGCTCACAGCATCAACAGTCAACAAATTAGCACTTTGTACCTTTAAATGAGTTACACTTCATATCAATCAACACAAAGACACATTTTCCATTCTGTAAGAACATTTCGGGATTTGTTCCTGAACCGCTATGATCTCGGAATAATAAAAAGGGCTTTCATCAGGAGGTTTGTATTAGAATGTCGCTGTTCAGGCGAAGCTGGAGATCATACAGTATAAAAAATATTCAGAATTCCATGTTAAGCATTGATGGACAAATTTGAGCTGTCACAACTGTAGTGCTTGTAAAAGCCACTGAAAAAAAGTAAAGCCAAAAAGACTACATCCAACCCTGTGCAATAAAATACTAAATAGTACTCTCTAATATAATAAAAACTAAATGGCTAAACCTGACCCCGGTGTGACAGTAGATTTACACCCAGCACGCATACACATCTTGCTCCTTCTTGCTAATCAAAGGGAGGTAGATTCAGCACCATGGCCAGCTCCTCAACACACTCAGAAGGGGGCCGGGTTACAAAACTTTTCTCATCTAGTAGCATATTAGGCCTCACCAGCCTGCAGTCATCAGCCAGCTATAAAAGGCTCCCCGAGCTTCAGGCCATGGCTGCCACTCCAGTACCAATGACTGCCAGCCTGCCCCTACACCACCTACACATTCAACACTACTATCGACTATCACAGATTATAAATAAATGAGCACCTATTTTCCTTCACTACTCTCTCCTCACATATATGTTCTCCCCTGTCCTGTTGACGCTGGGGGAAACTCCACCCCAAACAAAACCACAGCCTCCTGTCCAGTCAACAGGCTCTGCAGGCTGTGCCAGAGGAGATGGCACAGAGCCTCCAAACCACCACCACCACAGAACCAGTCAACCCGAGCCATGTCACAAAAACCAGAATCTGGTACCCAAACTAATGGCTCATGATGACACTGAAGCCTTCTTTCAGACCGTTGAAAGGATGGCAGGATGAGAGGAATGGCTTTGGTGGGAGCGGACCACAACCTTCATCCTGCTTCTGATGGGGAGGTACAATACGTTAAAGGGGAGATTCTGGCCTGTTGCAATCTCACCAGTGTCCAGGCAGCTGCAGAGTTCTACAGCTGGATTTATCATTCTGTTAAACCTCCCTCAGCCCAATTCAACAGTTTTCTCCTCTTTGGAGGCCACTGGCTACAACTTCTATGACTCAGCTCTCAGGAAGTAACAAAGTAAGTGGTCACTGTCAGTGGTCGTTCTCCCTCCGACAAGAAAACAGGGAGGCCATTGGCATGTAGGCTCCGACCAGTTCCACATAAATTATAGAGATACTTGGAATAAAGAGCTCTATCAGCAGAGGCCCACTCACTGCATTCATCTCTGGTCAAAGGTCTATTGGATAGTGGCTGCACTGTTGGGGAAGAGCCAGGCACAACAGCACCATCTAAATGGGTCATCACTGGCGGATCTTCCATCCTACTTCAGTTAAGCGCAGTGTCACTGGCTTGTCCATCAGTCATTCCCGCAGATACTTGCCCATGTGACTACCACCTGCATGCATGGAGACAGAAGGGAGAGTCCCACCATCTGAGTGCAGGTAGAGGGCTGGTGGGGAAAGGCTGATTGCTGGTATGAGTTTAATACCAGGTTTACCAGTACCAAGACAGCGATCGGCAAAGTTCCGTGGCAATTTATTTACATAAAAATTGGCTACTTTACTACCACATCATCAGACAAGGAGAACCCTATGACTTGCTTGTTGTTGTTCTAAAAAGCTGCATTGGAACCATGATGCACTCAGGCTCACCCACTCGGCCTCCATCTACAGGTACATCATCACAAAGCAAGTGGGGCAAGTGAACTACCCCATAGAACGGCCAGGTAAAAGAAAATGCGCTGAGCTATATCACGTCCATTTGTTTAAAAAAGTGGATAGATTTGTTGCCTGCTGTTTCAGCTCTAACCAGGTCACAGCTGTTCAAGCAAGAAGAAGATCTCACCCCATCACATCATCAGGTCACAGCTGTTCAAGCAAGAAGAAGATCTCACCCCATCACATCATCAGGAGTTGAATGAGCTGACAGACAGATTCAGGGATGTGTTCTACTCAAAACCATGGATTACTCATCTTGTGCAGCACAAACTTAAAAATCCCCAAACGTGGTCATTTGTCAGTGGAAAAACTCAGATGACTGGGCCTGACAGCCAATCCCAAAAGCGTGTCATTTGGGGGTTACTGAAGCACAAATCCTGGGGTATAGAATCGAATGTGGCCTGTAGAAGTCCAAAACAAAAAGTTTGTGCATTTTGCAAGCTAGCTGGGTATTCTAAATATTTTGTATCTTTTCCTCTATGTCACCCCTGCTCCGATCTTATCAGGATGGGCCAGCCAAAATAGATTTAATAGTTGGAAACACAAGGTTGATAGGTTTGATGCCAAGAAGGTGTTCCTACAGCTAAAATACCACCTCACTCCACAACCGCAACTTCAGCAGCCCCCTTTTGGTTTATACAGAAGTCTCCAAGATGGGCCCTTGAATGGCTTTGATGGCGAGTGACCCTGGCAGAACAACACTGCACATCTATGGAGCGGGAACCTTGGCCATGAAGTGGGCTGTAGAGGATCTAAAATACTTAATGGGCTGGCACTTTACCCTAGTCACCGACCATGCTCCCCTGCAGAGGATGGTCATTGTTGAAGACACCAACCCTCACATCACAAACTTTTTCCACTCAATGCAGAACAATTTCTTTATGGTCCAACACTATTCCGGGAGCACAGCATGTGAATGCGCACAGACCCTCCCATTGACATGGCCTGTTTTCTACACTGGTCATGTGCTTGGACCTGAGGGGGTGCTGTGACAGCAGGCTTATAGACAGCACACAAACACATCTCGTTGCTCCTTGATCATCAAAGTCAGATTTAAACACAGCGTTTGTTCAGCACCATGGCCAGCTCCTCAACATATCCACAAGGGGGTTGGCAAGGAAACTCTTTTCAGGTGGCAGCATTTCCTGGCTATAAAAGGCTGCCGGAGATTGAGTCTGGTGAGTAGTGTGTGGCCTATGTGTACGACTCATGGTGTGTCATCGCCTTTCATAGATTCTGACACTCCGGGAAGATGCCAAACCACCAGCCAAAAAGTGACCATCATCTACCATTGACCATTGCTTCCACTTCCTCACCTTCAGCTGTCCCTTGCAGGTCCACAACTTCATGCTGCCGATGCCAACAACAACTCAGCCAACAACAGACCCGCATCTGTACAACGCCACGGCACACCATGGCACACACCCTCCTAGTTGCCCTTCCCTGCACTGACTATCAAAGATTATAAATAAAAGAGCACTGTTTTCTCCACTTCTTTCTCCTCATGTCTGTGTTCTTTCCTGTGCCATTAAGCACACTTACACCCGTACACTAAACTACTAAACAGGATTCTCTAATAGATACTAAATCCATGGCTAAATCCCACCCTCCATACTAAATTACTAAGTAATTGTATGGGCTAACAGATTAAATAGTATGCTCTAATGGCGGGACCTGCCAGGTCTTGACAATTCACTGTAAATCATGAGTTCTCAAAAGTATTGCAGTGGTAAATTGTGTAAGTTCGTAGACAGTTTGTGACAGTTAAGAACACAGCACAGTCATAGGTGATGACATGGCACATTTGTAACAATTAAAAGAGTCGAGTGAAAAAGCATCATCATAACTCAGGAGCATTTGCCACACTCTAGCAAAACGTTTTGGAATATGGGTAAACGCCATTGACACTAAATATTAAACTTAGTGTTTCGAGGGAAAAAAATATATTACTTAACACGGTTATCAGTTATTCAAAAATGACGAGTTCTGATTTTTCAGTTTAATACCTCATAAATTATGTCTACATTTGTGAGTTGTGCTGTAATCCTAATCTTGTAACGTTTCAGTATAGCCAACGGTAAGTTCATTGCAAGTAGCATTTTTATGCTAGTTTTCAGAATTTCCCATTTGGTTGCTTGTTCTTTTAAAAAAAAAATTGATACACAGAATTACCATTAGAGGCGAGCAATTGATGAAAACAAAGGCTCTAACAAGTAATGCTATTTAACAAGCAGGAGTCATGTTCAGTGGCAAGTTTAACAAGTTTGGGGATATCCTCGGGGATAAACTAGGAAGCAGCAGTGAATAAACAAATGTCCCAAGAGTAGAATACTACAGCCTTGGTTTACTGAAGGTTTCCTCTTGTTAAAAACATCTTCTGTGAGCACATGAATATGTCAAAAGGTGGGTATTGTTATACTGAACTCAATGTACAGTATCAGTATTTCAAAATGATAATTGAGAAGAAGTTGGTTTCATCATCTATGAAATGGCCTCCATTTTTAAACCTGAACAGAAAAACCCACTTCTTAATCATTGTTGCATATGGCAAGTCTTACTCTGTGGGTAATCTGTTCTATTTTAAGATCAAAGTTATCCACAACTACTGTATAAGCACTTGGCAAAAAGGGGCTTACTACTATAGTAAAACCTTATAGCTCAGGGTCTCCTTGTAGACACAAAACTATTTCAAATCTGCAATCAAGTCTCTTAAAACAAGATAAACTGAAAAGCTTCACAAAATGGAAAGTCAGTTTATACTTGATGCAGAATGCATAATGCATGGATTGCATCTGGAGAACTCCCTAGATGACATGTTAAATGAAAATGTCTTTGTTCACCAGGATTCCAAGTTGAAAAAAAAAAAAAAAACTTTTAAGCAATTTCACAGACAGTGATGTTACACACAACAAGAAAATCTTTCTGCTGTCATAGTCTGGACCAATCCAATCCAATTTGTTGCAGGTAGGGGGTAGGTATGTTACCCTTTGATAATCCATCTAAAAGGTAAATACTGTACCTTGCATCTGACCTGATTGTTTGTCTCTTGTTGAAATAAATACATTCTTTATAGCCTGTGAGAACTAGAAGAACTCTCTCCCATCAGTCTATGCTTTGGACGTTCATGGCAAACAGAACATTTTACCTGTAGTAAAGCATATAACTTATAATAATAATAATAATAATAATAATAATAATAATAATAATACATATGTAGCTGAGAATGAATTCTTGTAACCAATCATAGCAGGACTTATTGGAAATGGGAAGGCTTACCCAACCTCAACGTTGAAGAACTGTACCAAAAAATATTAAATACAATTATTAACTGACATGTTTATTTTATTAACTTAAGCCATGCATTTATGCCATCGCTAAACCCAACTCATAAATCCTCTTTGAATCAACTCCTTTTGTCGCAGTTGATGGTCTCCAACTGTGCCACAAAATGTTTACAAAGATGACACCATCAGAGCAATGTGCACAGACGGAGGAAGAAGCTTAAATAAGGGAAAACCAGCACTGAAGACAAACCACACAGTGGGAGGCCATCAACTGTGACAACTGGATTTTTTCGAGAGGATTCGAGAGTTGGGTTCAACAATGGCGCAAATGCATGACTTGTGATGGAGAATATGTTATGACGTACTGTAGGTCAATCAATACAAAAGTTATGCGCAGTTTTCCCCCAAATTCAATTCAATTTTAATCATAAAAAAAGGGTGAGGTTCCTTTAGAGCAAGCTGGGGGCAATAGTGGCAAGGAAAAACTCCCTGAGATGAAAATAGGTAGAAACCTATGAAGGAATTAGATTTAACAGGGAACCCGTCCTCATTTGGATGATATCAGAGGGCAGGGATTGATCTGCACTCCTACTGTGTGTTGGAGGCAGCTGGAAGTTCTGTATAACAGGAGAGGTGTTCATGTTTTATATTCCACTTTCGTTATTGGCGTCTCAGGCACAAACCTGCAAGTCCAAGACTAACTTCCGTCCCCAGTCACCACACGCATCCTAAGCAGACCACAGCAGGGGCCTCCATGTGACGAGATCCCCAGCCTGAAGCGGGGCACCAGGATGAGTCAGACAGGTCGGGAACGCAGAGTGGGTCTGGATCACCGGCAGCTCAGGAGTGCCATGTATAGCATGACAGAGAGAGAGAGAGAGAGAAAGAGAGAGAGAGAGACTGACTATTGCATTAATTTCAGAACAGCTTTCATACTGTACTTCTTTTGGAATATTTCTGATAAACTGTACCACTTTGCACATGTCAGAATTTAAGTTAGGTACTGAATATCTCAAATATAATTAAATGCCTTGAGCATGTACTGTAAATGCACACCTTATCCGGTCAGCGGATCAAATCTCTAATAGGAATGATTTCAGTGAAATGGAAGAAATGGTGTCCATGTTGATGTAGCTACTGTAGTGTGATATTTTAGCTACACTGCCCCCTCACGAAAATTGCTGGTATTGCATTGAATTAATTACGGAGAATTAATATAAATAACACCCTAAGCGATCACAGGATTTGCAGCATATAGCGTTCTGTTCTTTTTTTTTTTTTTTTTGGATTTTTCCCCTGATTTTCTCCCCTAATTTATTCGTGTCCAATTCCTCCCCGTCACTAGGGGGCTCCCACATTAAGGCTACTACTACCACTCAGCCGGGAGGGCCGAAGACTATCACGCGTTTCCTCCGAACCATGTGACGCCAGCCGACCGCATCGTTTCGAACTGCTCGCTCGCGCACCGTTGGGGGCGGAGTAACACACTCGAAGGACAGCGCTATCCGCTCCCTCCGCCGCGCGAGCTCACAGACGCCCCTGACTGGCTGTAGAGCCGTGATTAATGTGGGAGCACTATGTACCTCTCATCCCTCCCCTCTGAGAGAGCTCGGCCAATCAGCTCTCTCTAGACCTCCGGCTGCGAGAGGTTACAGCACCACCCGGGATTCGAACTAGCGATCTCCGGATGATAGGGCGCGCGCTTTACCCACTGGCGTTCTGTTCTTTATCCCTAGGTGTACCTTTTAAATTTAATTGGATGGTATTTGGTTAGTTTAGTTACGTCTTTACACTCTTATAAGACATTCGGGGAAATTCAGAAAATAATACGCCTTGTTTATTTCACCTGATATTTCTTGCATTTTATCAATCATTACCAGTGAAGATGGTGTTATGTACACAATTGCATGCTTCCCAATTAAAACATAAATAAAAATAACATTATGCCATTTGTTAACACACCATTAAATAATGGGGATGCCGTGCAGAAGAGAAGGAGGGACACTTACAGGTAGGTCTGACGTTACGTTACACCACCTCAAGTTATTCTCTTCACAACTATATGTGGTTCCTCTGCCACAAAGTTGGAAGTAAACATTTGTATAGGATGCATTTGTACGCTGTTGAAACTAAGAGGCGTGAATCTTTTACACAACATTCCTGTGCACAAATTTAACTTCATGAAGACATGGCATGTTAAAGGTTCGATTGGAGGAACCTGCGTATCCTGATTGTACTCAACCCCACGGAATATTGTTTTTACAATAAACGAAAGCTCTCTCCGGCCATTAGCGTATTAGGATTTCGGAGCCTCGTGCTGTGAGAAGATTATTCGCGGTGTTCATTCGAGTCATGTCCGCTAAGCTGAACAGATCTGTACTGACCAGGCATACAAGTGGCTTTCTTGCGTGCGGCCATCCATCACGTTTGACACATTGGCTGCAGGTTTGCTGGCTAATCCTGATTGTGCTGTTGGAATGTTCTCGAATTCAGTTTTACCCCTGACTGATAATACATACAAGCAGCCAAGCTTATGGAGCCAGTGCAGAGGATTAGGTGTGTGTGATGCAGTCTGCGTAACCACATCAAAAAAAAAAAAAAAAAAGAGGTGCAGATCAATACAGCACATACAAAGCCAGGGGCTACACCTCGTGCGTGCACACTGTTGATCTGTAATGTGCACGTGTCCATTGGGAAAATTCATATGCAGCTGAAAAGATGAGGCAGATTTGCAAGCCAGTAAGGATCGTGACCTGGTTTGCAATGTGTCGATTTTTAATTGTACAATACAAAAAAGTCAATGATGATACAAGTAGCTTCCAGTCAAATTAGTTCAGTAACACTGTCACAATCTGTATCTGTATGTATCTGATCAGAATGGATTCGAATCAGAAAATAGGCGCGGTCTACCAGTGTGTTTCACAAACCTTGTGTCAATGTGAAACTTCCTAGCAAACTTAAGCCAAATCATCTGCTCGTCCAAAAACTGCACTTGTATTCAATCGCATTCTTAGGATAACTATAGGAGCAAATGTTTAACTGATTATTGAAACGAGAGCTAATAGATATTCAGAACTGCCAGTTCACAGCTCAACATGAATTTCACATGAAAACCTCTGGGTTTCCATCCACCGGCCTTAAGTACCGTATGTCAACTGTGTCTTCACCAACTTTTCCTTGAACGTGTGAATGTTTGTGAATGTGTGAGTGTCCACAGTGAACCTGATCTTTGCTCTTGATACAGCATTAAGCAGTATACCATTAACACATTTGAAAATATAGACACTATATCAAAGTAAAAAAAAAAGTCACACACACACACACACTATTATTTCATTCAGTCACCTTTAGCATTGATTGCAGAACACGTGAACGTGGTGTCCAGTTCAGGTGCGAAAACGATTCCCCATGATTCCAGAACCACACTTTCACATTCCGAGTCCTGGAATATGGCTATACATATTATATGGAATATGGAATATATTGCTGTTTTCCACTAGGTTTTATGATGCCTGTTGTTGCATATGCGCATTTATACTAGCACCGTAATCATGTTCCCTAGTGGTCCTGAAGCACTGTAAGCACACAGCGCTCGCTCTCACTGCAGCAAACCATCGGCTTGGGATTAACACTGCTTTGAAGTCATTTTCGCAACACTGTGTTTGGGTAAACGTTGTTCTGACGTCATTTCATCAGTCACTGCACCTTTCATGAACAACCTAATACCTCATATCTGTAATGTTGGCAAATTTACATAACCACAATGTAAAAAAAAAAAGGACACGGCACTTGAACATAGTGTAGATGTCATGAGTTCTGTGTTAAATCCCTGAGTGTTGCAGCACTTACACAAATATCTCTTCAGAAAGTACAGTGGAACCTTGGATTGCGAGCATAATTTGTTCCAGAAGTGTGTTTGTACAGTATATCAAATAACTCGTATATCAAAGCGAAAGAAATAATGGAAACTCCGATGATTCGTTCCACAACCCGGAAATATTCATATTAAAATAATTAATACAAAATATAAAAAGTAAGAATAAAACAAATTTACCTGCACTTTACCTTTGAAAAGAATTCCGACAAAGCAGTGTTTCCGTACCGAAAGGAGGTTGACTTTACAAGTGACACACTCACACCGAGACTGAGCATGGGAGACGGTTACCCACAATCCCACTGCGGACAAGAGAGAGAGGGAGAAGAACCATTGGCTCAGTTGTGATCACATGACGCTCGGCAGACAAAGCGCATACTGTATGTATATCAAGAACTCGCTCGTTTATCAAATTTGATCTTTTTGCTCGTTTTGCAAAACGCTCGCTGTCCAACCCGAGGTTCCACTGTACAAACAAAAATGGAAAAATATCACACATTCAGAGGACACCAAAAACAAGAGCAACTAAACCACGAAGCAATTTAAAATGCACCACAAGGGCAAACACTAACACACCAACAACCAACAAGAAGTAAATCAAAATAAATACCATGAGCTCACCTGGGGGTGTTTACATGAAAACATAATCATACTTTTGATCTATCCCACCTACATCAGTCTCTTTAGTTTGACAAAATAAAAAAATATACATTACAAAGCTTTCTTGATCCCATCCATTAGCTGCAAGCTAAGTGCAGAAAAGTCGCACTTTGAACAGAACTCATTAACTAAACAAACTCGCTCCTTTGTAGTTACTGAGCTGAAGTTCAACTCTACCATACAGTAGCAACACTTTTTTAAAATTTCTTTTTTACATTTTCTGTACATTTTTTTTCCAGGAATCATTTACGCTATAAACAGCAACAGGAACATATTATTCACGTTCGCGGTTTTATTCTTTCATTCAGCCATGTTAGCACGGTATCACACCTCTCTCCCTCGTTGTCTCTCACTGTCTTTCTGTCTGTCTTTACCCATTTTACAGGCATGAGAGAAAATGCTGCAACATTCCGTCTGGCGGTTTGTGAGAAATGGGTGCGTTTGCTCGGAGTTGGCGAGAGCTGAAAGATGTTACTGAAAGATTTAATCTTGTAAATTGAACTTTAAAACATTCAGCATAGCTCTGAGCACCATCACACACACACACACACATACACACACACTTTCTATAATTCATAAATAGAAAGGATACATAAATTCTTGCTTCCGACCCACACACACACACACACACACACACACACTTCTACTTACAATGTTAATGCTACCAAGATGTTGGAAAAGAGTGTGTGTGTGTGTGTGTGTGTGTGTGTGTGTTGGAAGAAGTGTATTGGAAGTCCTACCGTTCCTCACAGGATTTATTTTTCTCTATCGTTTTTTAAATTATTTATTTATTTATTTTTTATGAGCACAGCTGACGCTGCTTAATATACAGACTCTGTTCACACTTTGTTTCCTGGAGAACTTTAGTTCATAGAGCTGCGTTATGGTCTTACTTTTTTTTTTTTTGAAGGGGTATTGAGTGTATCCCACATATTAAGAGTTAAAATCGACACTTTTGTGGACAACCTGCACCACCCCCAAAAGGGAATCGTCTAATTGCTGATGGCGAAAACTGACCTGCCTCAAAAGGGCTGAAAAAGAGCTGTTCGCTAACTTTGATCCGAAACCAGCCCCACACCTCTGTGCTCTGTAGCGCTATTGCTTGCTAAAATGGTCCCTCAGACGCTACTACGCAGCTCATTCAATTTCAACGCATCATTCTCGAAAATTCCCTATTGAATCAGTGACATTTTTTGGAGAACCGGACAGTGCCTGTCCTCAGGGCACACTCCTGGGCTTGCCCTCTCATCTCACCCTCCCTGAAACTCCTCATGGACCAGTATTTAGCAGCACCTTCTACCACTAGCGAAAAGTATATGCGTCGCCATTTGTCTAATTTACGCCCCCCTGGCATGGGTTATTTTGGACACCGCATTTCATAATCATGAAAGCACGAAAAGTTCTTGTCAAACTCAAGTCTTGTGCGAAGATTTCTGCTGAATGAAGGCGGAAAAGCGATTGACATTTACAGAAGACTTCAATCACAGCACGGTGATGAGACTCTTAGCGGTAATCAAACATTTTTAAGAAGGCCGTACGTCAGTGAATGATGATCCTGGCCATTTCCACATTATTGGACCATTAAAGGAGTTCCTGGGAGGCCAGTGTTTCAGTACGGCTCCGGCATATCCAAGCACTAGTGCGACACTGGGATGAGTGCATTCGTGTTGCAGGAGATTATATAGGAAAATAACAGGTGTTTTTACTCTCAGAACTGTGTTCACTTGTATTTCATCCTATTTTGGGAGTTTCAGCAGGTGACCAATAAGCAGCTTTGCTGACCAAACCACAGCGCAGCATATTTTTGTTACTCTGTGATTGAAACCAAGTACTTGAGCAAAACCAGATATAACATGCAAACAGTGATAGATTTTACGGAAAATTTAAGGATTAGAGTTGGTCGTTTTTGGTGTATAATCAACAACAGCCAATGACCAAAATGTGTGTATGGACTTAGTTATAACCTAACTGCACACTCAAGATTTGCTGCAATGTGCATCAGAGAAAGCAGTGCTGTTGAGATTATACACAGTAGCGTGCAAAAGTCTTAGACACATGCACATGACTGGTGTAGAGCAAGGATGTCTTCGACATTCAAAACATGCTATAAAATGCAGTAAACAGTAAATAATAAAGCAACGCCAATAATCAGTGTGATGACCTTTGGCTTAAAATATAGCCGCAGGTAGAGTTTGTGCAGCTTTATAAGGAAAGTAGATGCTTAGTTAGTTGGGATTTTTGTTCATGCAGCAAACCTCAGAAGATTTCTTCTTGTTTTTTGTTTGAAAACTGGTGATATTTTTTACATACAGTAATACTGCTTACTGCTTTCCTTTTCTGGCCTACAGGTATTGTCCCGTATGATTATTATATATTATTTTTTAAATACTAATAAAGAAAGGAAATAAGAAAGGTTTTATGTGATAAATAATGAAGTCATAAAATAAACATGTATAATAAATGTTGCACCAAAAAGCATGGTGCCTGAGACAATTCTACAGTACTGGATGTTTGAAAAATTTGCTTTGTCAGCCAGTAGGATTGTTTAACTTTGAGGTAAAATTGTGTGTGTGTGTGTGTGTGTGTGTGTGTGTGTGTGTGTGTGTGTGTGTTTTTTTTTTTTTTTTTTTTTAAAGTCTTTTACAATGTGAGATATGTAATTCTCAGTAATGTTTGCTTGAGACATTTTAAGTTATTTGATTTAGATCCACTGCTGATACAGTAGGTGCTCGGGCATGATCCTTAACCTTACTCCCCATATACTGTACTGTAGAACCCGGCCACAGCAGAAATCAGCAGCAAATCTATCATCTAATTGTTTTTTTCCCCTTTAATAACGTTAGGGCTTACCAACCTAGAAAAACAATCTAGCTAAAGAAACAAGAAAAAAGCCAACATGCCACAGAATTGGAAGAAAATTGGACTTTTTCAGCAAGATGTATGATGCCATAGGGCGAATACCGATGTCTCAGGAAGCCACAAGGGCGACCACATGGTTCTTAATCAGCACAATCAATATCAGGACAATAAAGTTGCAGAAAAAAAGTTGCGACAGAGATGACAACATACTGTAAAAACTTGCCATACTGGGACTCTAGGTGGATGTCCTTTGGCCAAACAAGGTTTGTCTTCAGAGATTGTTCAAGACATGAATAGGACGCTGCTTTGCACATCCAATGAGTAGAGCCTTAATGTGGTGAAAAGCCACACAGAAAGCACTGATCAGATAAGAAGCTAATCCCTGGGAAATCAAAAAACAGTATCCAGGAAGGTCCATCACCATCCTTATGTGGGAATTGAAAAGACTGGCAGTGAGAACAGAGGTTGTGAAGAGTCCATTGGCCACCAAGGACTTGAAGACGTATAATGAGAGAAAGAGATTTGCGGATCTTTGTGCTTCAAATAATCTGGTCATCTGAAAAAGCTCTTTCCCCAGAAATGCACCCTTAGGGCTACGTGGATGTCTTCTGACTGAGCCATTGAGGACCAGATAGCCCACATGTGCATCTGATTCTATCGATCCTTCCAAGATGTTTGAGCCAGGCGAAATAACTTAAAATCATCTACTGGTTGCAGGCCTGAAGGTGAAACGCATAAGGAATCTCAACAGGAGTGTGTGAAGTATAACGCAGGAATTTTAAAGGATGCACCAATTTTAAAAAAAGGAGTTTTTAGTTTCAAGTTACATGTTACAAGGCCTGAAATTGTAGAGCTGATTGAAAAAGATTATAGACGGCAAGTCACAGACGATAAAGGAGGCATCAACATCAACGTGTAAAGAAGTACCGAGGCCAAGTAAACCCCAGCGCAAGGAGTGGATTTTCATAGATATGTTATGGAATATATTAACGTGAAGAAGGAGAAGAAAGCATCAGTAAACAACAACATGATTCGAACTGAGAAGGCCATGACACTCAAGTACCGTATGCAGAAGCCAATAAGGCAGTGAAGGAAAATATTAGGTTTGACATTACAGTACAGTAAGGAACAACATGAGGAGTCTTAGAAAATGGAGGATGACTACCAAGAAACCCTCAGGGAAATTCAGCAAGCTGAAGAGACCAATTAAAGATAAGGATGTCAGAATCACTGTACAAGAATAAGGACAAGTAGACCAGCACACCAAAACCCTTCCAACATTCCTCCGGTTGAACAGGATTTCCTCATAGTCTGCAACAAGCCAACAAAAGAAGAGATCCATGAGACAATGACAAGCAACATGTCCTGATAAGATCATTTGGAAGATAATGTTCCTTGTTTGAAAAGATCTGGGAAGAAGAAGAAGAAGAAGAAGAAGAAGAAGAAGAAGAAGTGCCCTCAGACTGGAAGGAGGGGTACCTAATCCAGCTGCACAACTTACTTCCTGCCCTCCACAGAGGGCTTAACCTACGGTCCATCACATCCTTCTTGTGCTCCTGAACAGAATGAAGCAGGCAGTGGATACAGGGCCTCAAGACCAGAAGACCGGCTTGCACAAGGACCAAATTTTGACATTCTCTAGCTTCATGAAACAGTTGTTGGAGTGGGAGAAGTGGAGTGAGAAGTAGTCTTGTCTGGGACTAAACAGCCTTCGGAGCAGGGAAGGGAAACAATTACAAGGGCTAGATGCAGGTGTAAAAACAAACTCGGCAAAGCAAAAGTAAAAGGAAGGAAAGTCACAGAACAGAGAGCTTGACTGTTCCTTGTTGGTGGCATTTGTCCCAGGGGATGTAGTAGGTACTGTATGAGTGAAGTAAGTAAGAGCCTGTAGCAGGAGAAAGAGACAGACAGACAGCCAAACAGGGGAAGGCAGATTGCTGAAGAAAGAAAAAAGAAAGACAGACAGACAGCCAAAGAGGGACAGACAGGTGAAAAGTAATAACAGACAGGCAGGCTGAGACAGATAGTTGGACAGGGGCAGAAAGAAACAGACAGGCAAAGAGAGACAGCTGGTGAAAGAGATGGAGAAGAACAGATGTAGCCCAGCAGCTCGAGAAAGACAGTCAGACAGAGAGAGAGAGAGAGAGAGAGAGAGAGAGAGAGAGAGAGACAGACAGAGACCCATACACACCTAGAATGAGACAGACAGCTGGACAGAGACAGGAAGGTATAAACAGACAGACAGCTTGCTGGAGAAAGACAGCTAGGGAAGAGACAGACATATACAGTATAGCTGGAGAGAGACAGACGGCTCATGAGAACCTGGACTTATCGTACATGTCTAAACATTCACCAATCACGTCCTCTTACTTGATGATATTCCGTACGCAAACTTAGTGTTATTATATATAGCTAACATTGTCACTCCACCATCATCCATAAAACACCACACTCATTCTCAAAATGGAAAGCGACGTAAATCTCGGAGATCCCTGACGGGCTTAAATCACACCGTGATATTAGATTGTAATCAATTAATGTCAAGGTTGCTACGGTTACCGTTTAGTTGCAATGGTATTGTGGTGGTGAGTGCAAATGTCGGCAGTTCATTTAAAACTCAAAACCTAAAAATGAAAGTATGTTTAATTCATATAAAACAAGTGACGTACGTACAGCTGCGATGGACATTTGACCAGATCCACATTCGCAGTGTATGAAGAATGACCGCTGTCCAATCAGAGGCGAGGATTTCCTGCGGGTGCGGTGTAATAACTGTAATGGAATAGCAGCAGGAGTGTGAGAGCGACAGCAGCCATCACTCTCTACCTGTGTGTGTGTGTGTGTGTGTGTGTGTGTGTGTGTATTGCCTTTCCCAAAGTGAATTTGAATGTACATGCACACACTATAAATTATATCACACTAGAGCAACAGATGTGTGTGTGTGTGTGTGTGTGTGTGTGTGTGTGTGTGTTTGGGAGAGAGAAAGAGAGAGAATCTAACGGCACTTAAGACCATAATGGATTTAAAACATTAGCGTGCTACATTAGTGTCACGATGCTAATCTATAAATACAGTCATTAATTATACACCAAGCTCAGCGTGTACACTCTTATTATCAGGGAATGTCCGTCTCTCTCTCTCTCTCTCTCTTCTTGTGCTTGTCTCTCTTTTTTTTCTATCTTTTGCCCACTTTAATTGAGCTCATATAGAGAGGGAATACACACAGATTAGCCAAACCATTATGACCACCTACCTACTGTAATATTGATGAGGTCCCCCTTTCGCCACCAGAACAATAATGCACCGTGTGTTCCGACTCCTTTCTATCAGAACCACTCATCGTCCACTCACTCATCGTCCTCTATACAGGGTTGCAGGGGGCTCAAACGCTCATCCACACACTATGGACATTTTGGGAACGCCAATTAGGCTAATCTGCATGTCTCTGGACTGTGGGAGGAAACCAGCGTACCCGGAGGAAACCCACCAAGCATGGGAAGAACATGCAAACTCCATGCACACAGACGCGAGACAAGTAGAGAAAGACAAGTTGGAGAGAGTGACGGGCAGACAGACAGTTGGAAAGAGACAGACACAAAGTTGGAGAGAATGACAGGCAGATAGAGACCTGGAGAGAGAAGCAGACAGACAAGCAGCTAGAGAAAGAGACAGAGAGAGAGACTAGCACAGACAAGCTGCTTGAGAGAGAGACAGGCAGGTAAACAGCTAGAGAAAGACTGGCAGTCAGACAGTTAAAGAGAGAGAGACAGGAAGACATGAAAGCTGGAGAGAGAGAGACAGGCAGACAATTGGAGAGAGAGAGAGACAGGAAGACATGAAAGCTGGAGAGAGAGAGAGACAGGCAGACAATTGGAGAGAGAGCGACAGGTAGCAGACAGATAAAGAGACTGGCAGGCAGACAGCTGGAGAGACAGAACGGCAGACAGACAGTTGAAGCGAGAGACAGGTAGCAGACAGATAAAGAGACAGGCAGAGAAACAGCTGGAGAGAGCGACAGGTAAGCAGACAGATGGAGAGACTGGCAGAGAGACAGTTGGAGAGACAGACCGACAGGCAGACAGTTAAAGAGAGAGACTTGCAGGCAGACAGTTGGGGAGAAAGACAGACAGGCGAAGTAATTAATTGTAACAATACCCGTGAGTAATTGAAGAATGACCTGGCATAAACTTACATAAACAAACATCTTTCTTTCTCCTCTCTCTGTTTTTTTCTCCACACACACACACACACACACACACACACACATACACACACACAGGGTAATTAGTTAGCGATTAACATTAGCAGTGTTTAATGTTCAGGCTGACTGATCTCTTTATAATGATGAAACACCCCCATCATCATCATTAATGCTGATCACTCGCTCTTACCCAAAATGCACTAGTGCACAGCAGAGCCATCACACACCTGATCACCTGTGTGCGTGTGTGTGTGTGTTAAAGGAACAAAGACAAATGTAGAGACTGTGTGTAAGACAAGTAAGTGTATAAAGAGAGAGAAATAAAGGGATGCCACAGTCACCTGAACACGGCGAGAAGGTTAACGAGTTTCCTACATTACCCACAATGCTGTTCGGCTACCCACTGATAGGGATGCAAGTGGGATTTACCCCTCACTGGTGCCACCAGTGCTAACCGTGTGCCTGTGGGTACTCCTGGGTGTGTGTGTGTGTGTGTGTGTGTGTGCCTGTAAAAAGTCAGGGGATGTGAACAGCTCGATTGAAATGAAGCTGTTGGTAGCTCGGGGACGTTACAGCCGCGCGGTCCGTCTGTTCACGATTAAACTGAGATGCGTGTTTACATAACTGCTCTGTGTGTGTGTGTGTGTGTGTGTGTGTGTGTGTCTCGATTAAATGAGCTTCATATTTGAAATGAGCTGAAAATAGCAGCTAGGTTCAACACCTCGAGAAAAACTCTTTAGAGGTCTCACTGCGAGGGATGGAGAGAGCTTAGAGGGAGTAGGGCATAGTCACGACCACTTCACAGCGGACTGGGTCTGACGTCTACACAGAGAGAGGGAGAGACGGAGACAGAGACAGACTCGATCAGAAATGGACAGAAAGACAGAAAATCAGAGAAAGGAAGTGCGCAACAAATGATACAATAGTGCAGATGAGACATGTACTGTAGATGGTAAGAGACCTCGAGACAAGGAGACACAGGAGAGAAAACCAAGGGACTGAAAAGAAAACCAAGGACGAAACGGATGTGAGAGAGACAAAGCAAACAAAAAAGGGAGAGAGAGAGAGAAAGAGACGATGATAGAAAGAATGACAGGAAGAGAGAGACAGTTAGAGAGGGAGATGAAGACGGGAGAGAGAGAGACAGACAGTGAGACATGTGAGACATGCAGACAATCAAACTAAAAGAGACAGGCAAGAGAGAGGCCAAAAAAGATGGGGAGAGACAGAAAAGAACAGATAGAAATAAATAAATAAACAGACTAACAAGGACAGACAGACAGAGACAGAGACCAAAAAAACAGACATAGACAGACATAGACAGACATAGACGGACAAACAGGGACAGACCAAGAGACTCAGACAGGGATCGACAGACAAAGAGGCAACCAAAGATTGTGAAATATGCAGCCAGCTACTAAGAGAGAGAGAGAGACAGAGAGAGGATGTCTCTCTCAGCCTCTTGCTGTCCTGCTGCACACCACTGGATAATGCGCACTATAGGGAGCAGTTAAAGTACACACACACACACACACACACATACACAAGAAGGGAAGGAGGGAGCACACTTCTACAGCAAAGACACTCCGCAGTAGGATGCCGCCTGAATAAAGAACAGGGCTTTGGGTCACACACACACACACACACACACACACACACACACACACACACACACACACACACACACACACTCTCTCTCTCATTCTCTCTCTCACACACTGTTGTTATCTGTCCCTTCTTTAATTTTGGGATAGTGAAGTGCTAAAGCTCCTTAGAGAGACACAGCCTTAATTATGGAAGCAGATTAGAGAGAGAGAGAGAGAGAACAAGACATTTTATACATGTGTGTATATACACACACACACACACAGACATACACACACACACAGACAGTTGCTACAGGCTACGTGTGCCCACGTTAGCTCACTAGAGTTTAAATGAAACAGAGTATGGGAAGGTGGTTAACTGGTTAGAGTCATGAAAACTCGGTTACTAGGCAACTGGCAAAAAAAAAAAAAAAAAGTAACTCCTCACTTTTACTTCAAACTAGAGGCTAGCAGTTTAGCTAGCTACCCGTATCTGCTAGGAGTTTTACTCTGCGGCACTGGAAATAAAACTGAACTGTCAGGAGCGACATTGTTTCCCTCAGATGTGTCGATTTAGCGCTAAGAAAAGATGCACACACTTAAGTTTACACTGCAGCTAGCATCACGAGCTAACTGACTAAAATAAATATATCCTGCTACGTCACATCTCATGATCTCATTCATGATGTCGGAAACTTGTCAATTCATGAAAAACACAAGCTGGCTGCATTTACGAAGCGTTCTCGTAAAAAAACTAAAAAAAAACAAAAACAAAAATATATAGCATTAGCGATGTAGCCGCTACACCTGTTAGTCTGCAGATAACAGAGGATTTTGAAGCAGTGGCACCTCGACATACGAACTTAAGAATTTTCCCCTTAAGAACTGAAATTTTGCATCTCATTTGCCTCGAGTCCCAGCTAAGTGCCGTCTGGGAGCCGTTCAAAACTTGGTTGCGTCTGTGGAAAGTTTACATACAGTACAGACCAAAAGTTTGGACACCCCTTCTCATTCAGCGAGTTTTCTTTCTTGTGTTCTTTAGCCCAAACGCGTCTCTTCTGCTTGTTGCCTGTCCTTAGCAGTGGTTTCCTAGCAGATCTTCTAGCATGAAGGCCTGATTCACACAGTCTCCTCTTAACAGTTGTTCTAGAGACGTGTCTGCTGCTAGAACTCTGTGTGCCATTGACCTGCTCTCTGATCTGAGCTGCTGTTAACCTGCGATTTCTGAGGCCGGTGACTCGAATGAACTTCTCCTCCGCAGCAGAGGCGACTCTCGGTCTTCCTTTCCTGGGCCGGTCCGCATGTCAGCCGGTTTCTTTATAGCGCTTGATGCTTTTTGTGACTGCACTTGGGGACACTTTCAAAGTTTTCCCAATTTTTTCGGACTGGCTGACCTTCATTTCTTAAAGTAATGATGGCCGCTCATTTTTTTCTTTACTTAGCTGCTTTTTTCTTGCCATAATATAAATTCAAACTCTTTGAATGAGAAGGTGTGTCCAAACTTTTGGTCTGTACTGCATTTTTGAAGAAAAAGGGGCCACGTTCAGTTTTGTTTTTAAAGCAGCCGTTGCCAAGAGGATTTATAAATAAGGTTGGTTAAGTGAGGTTTAATGTCTATTTATTTCATATTTTAGTTCATTTTCTAAATGTTTTAATTGTTTTTATATCCAAAAATATGATTATAGTGTTGGAAATCTGTAATATTGGTAACATTTTTGGGTGGCTGGAACGGATTATCTGCGTTTACATTATTTCCTAAGGGGAAATTCGTTTTGCAATACTAAATTTTGCCTTAGGAACTCGCCTCCAGAACGGATTAAATTAATATCCCAAGGTACCGCTGTTGAAGCTTTGGTTGCTATGAGGGTGATTACACTCTTTTTTTTTTAAAGAAAACCTACTAAACAAGAGTACCTCATGTGACATACACACTGTAACTGGCTAATGGCTAACTAACTAGCCTAACTTGTTTTCAAACGTCTTGTTTTGTACTTCTTACAAAACAACAGGCTGCGGGACTGAGTAGTATTATTAATACTGAGATTTAAATCATATTTAGTAACGTCTGCAATGTACACTCATGTTTCCTGTGGGGCAGTGGAAAGGAAAAGGGCATCTTTTACATACAGTTAAAAGGAATTATCAGGAGTAACCTGGAAGACATTCATTCATCAAGACAAATTTTCTTCTTCTTTTTTCGCATGAACAGCTTTTCATCACACTGCCCCCACTAGGTAGCCCAAGAATGCATCATGTTTTCTCTTATATAGTGCCAACGTACAGGGCATGGCATCATGTTTTCTTGCACATAGAAAACACTCTGTAGGGAACTTAACCATATTATTTTGTATGTCCTGCAGGAGCACCCTAGACCCCCTTAGACAAAGAGAAACCCTAGAGGGCACTTCGCCACATTGTGTTGCATTTAAGAGCACCATAGATCGCGCTACACCACATTTCCTTGCACGTGGGAGTATCCTAGGGGGCATTTCATGTATTCCTGCATGTCGCAACACCCTTGGGGGCATTTTATCATGTTTTTAAAAAACATTTAAAGAGGGTACTTCAAGTTTTCCTAACTGTAAAGTAAACCCGTTATAGCACATCCACATGCTTCCTCAGACAAAGAGAAGCCCTTGAGGGCACTTAGACACGACCTAGAGGGCATATCACCACATTTACAAGCACCCTATATTTCTACACGTTGTAACACCCTTGAGGGCATTTTATCAAGAGGGTACTTCAGTTTATCCTAAATTAAAAGCAAACCCATTAGTGCACTTCCTTAGACATTACCACTTTAACACATTTTCTCGCACTTAAACACACTAGAAGGCACTTCCCCACATTCGCCCCGCATGGACCCATAACGTCATGTTACCACATTTGTTATTAATTTGCCACGGATGCACTTATGCCTAGACACTAACTGCATTTTATTGTCTCTGCACAACAACAATAAAATTATCAATAAAAAATTAACAATAAAATAAAATATAATCTAAATTTCTTGCACTTAGACACACCCTATAGGGCACGTCACAACATTTTCTTGCACTTAGGAGCACCCTAGAGGGCATTTCACACATTCCTGCAGGTCGCAGCACCCTTGGGGGAATTTTATCATGTTTTTTTTTTGTATTCAAAAAGGACACTTCAGATTTTCCTCACTTTAAAGAGAACACATTAGTGCACTTTATCATTCTTGCTCATATATAGAAAAACCCTTGAGGGCACTTTATCATGCTTTCTTGCACATTGCGGCAACCCAGAGGGCATTTCATATTTTTTAAAGGCCAGTTATTGCAGCAAATTTCTCCAATGTAAGGGCATCCTAGAGGGCATATTTGTTTACCCACCCCCAAACCTTTTCAAAACATCACATTTCACTTCCATAGTAACCATGGAAATGAAAAAACCCTAACTAAATTCTCTTTCTTAAGAGTGGATGAAAGTTTTGTTGAGCTTTTTTTTTTTTTTTTTTTTACTAAAAAAAAAAAAAAGCGAGGGCCCACCGTATCACCGTATAGAAAGTATTTATACAACTTCTTCTTTAGAAACAAATTTCAAGCAATATGTCACCAAACATCCCTGCTATAACGGTATATTTCCCTGTCTCTCTACTTTTCTCTAATTGCATTTCAGCACTTTTCTACTTTATGTAGAAAAGGTGCGTGTGTGTGTGTGTGTGTGTGTGTGAAATCAAACCACAGCCAACAATATACATGTACCACAAGTTCACACATATACACACCCACACACACCTGTTTGGCTAATATCCTGTCTGGGAAATATGCTAATTTGGGGTTACTTAAATGACTTAGTAATAAAATCATAGTTAATCACCCACAAACTCATTAGCTCACAATGTTCCTGCACACACACACACACACACACACACACACACTATGATCGAGTGTGATATAGAAAGCATGGAGAAAGAGTGTGAGAGAGTGTGTAAGAACAAGAGAAAGAGAGTAAGAGAGAGTGAGCCTGAGAGACACAGAAGATTCAATTTAAAATTGTGAGAGGAGTAAGTATGTGTTTGTGTGTGTGTGTGTGTGTGTGTGTGAGAGAGAGAGAGAGAGAGAGAAAGAGAGAAAGTGAAAGAGAGAGAGGTCTCTTGGCTGGCAGCAGTAGGTGAGACCTGATTAAATGGAGTTAATTTGACAACCACACACACACACACACACACACACAGCCGCTTTCCCGTGAGAACACTTTGTGCTCACAGGAATGTGATTATGTACAGTTAGCACTCATAATCCAATCAGATATCGCAATAACCAGATGTTATTATAATTTCCAAACACTGAAGATGACACAGTTTATTGCGCGCCGCACTTCTGATCCGGAATACAAAGTACAAAGCATCAGCTGTCCGGTTCATTTCTGCACCAGTGTAATTGTGGAAGGGAGTGAACTGCTTGCTGCTTGGCCAGGAGGGGACTCACAGCCTCCCCACCGCCCCCCCATTCCTACCCAACCCCCCCCCCCCAATCTCACCATCAGGTAAGAGACATGATACTCTACACACAGAAACCCAACTGTGTCCTGATTAACCTTTTAATACTCCTGGGCTTTCTGAAATGATTTATTTGATTATACTGACTGAAAACGTGTGAGATGTAACTGCCATAAAGGAATGCCTGTGTACTGTCAGAAAAGCTGTGGTGTCTGTCTTCCATCTATATTGCACAGAATCACTTTCATTCCATGGTGCCGAAAGATCAGCGCCATTTTAGGACCCACTGCGTTGTGGAGCAGCAACAATCGTGTGGCTACGTGGGGCTCTCTAACCACACGCGGCTGGTGGTGCATCAGTACTCCCCAATGTTTCCCCCACAACAAGCTCACTGCGGATATAAATGGCCTGCTGGGGAAGTCTGTGTCTGTGCCGATCAAGGGGCAACCTCAGGTTTTGAAAGATGCTTAAGTGCCAAAACATGCAGTTTCTCAACTGTCCACTGGGGGCCGGCTCAGAAAGTGAGTCAATGCCCATAGAGCCCCATGTTCAGAGAGTTAAACATGTTTGCAGTCTGGGGCAAAAAAAAAAAAAAGTTTTGGTCTCCATATGTAGATTTTCCATTCCTGACAACTGTACAGGGGGTAAATTTTTATGTAACTCATCAGTTAAAATTACATGAACACATAAAATAATATATAATTAACGGTGCAGCAAATTTTAGTAACAGCCGCATTGCAGGTGTCAAACCGCTAGTTGTCTGCTAGGCAGCACTTTAGCTCACTAGCTAACTGTAATCACTGTAGTTTAACCACAAGAAATGTAGTAGTTGACCCGGGATGACGTGTAGAGAATGAATGGTGTACGGCAATTAAAGGCCCCGTACTGTTAGTATTAACATTAAACATACATTAACATTAGTCACCATAGCATTTCAGCTAAGCTAGTTAGCTTTTGGCAACTGAGGTAAGAAAGTGTTTTTTTTTTTTTTTTGATTTTTCACCTGATTATCTCCCTAATTTAGTCGTGTCCAAGGGGTCACTAGGGGCCGAACCACGCGACGCAAGCCTCTTTTCAAACTGCTCAGTCACGCACTGTTGAGGGCGGCGTAACACACTCGGAGGACAGCGCTGTCCGATTCTTCCGCTTACGTGTGCTCTGATTTGCTGTAGAGCCGTGATTAATGTGGGAGTCAATCAACTCTCTCTAGACCTCCGGCTGCGAGAGGTTACAGCATCACCCGGGAATCGAACTCGCGATCTCCAGATGATAGGGCGAGCGCTTTACCACTGCGCCACTTGAACCTAAAAAAGTGTCTTTTAACCAACCACCATGCTCCGTTGGCTCCGCCAATTTGAACATTTATGGATTAACCAGGGTTTAATCTGAGTCCTGCCAAGATGGCGACGACTAGGGTTAGGGTTAGGGTTAGGCCAACTACAGTCTATAGTGTCGACGTTCACCACACTGACACACTACATAAGCTGTAATAATGAGTTACAGTAACTAGTCACTTCACTAACATGCCAACAAAAAAAGCTAGCATGTTGCACATGTTGTCGTGAGGTAAGATAAATGCCGCACAAGCCACGCCCACAAGTGACTTACCTTCTGATAGCAAGTGCAGCCGTCAACTCTGGAATCTAGGTATGATTATTAAAGAACCTGCATGCACACTTTATGCGAAGTGCAAATCTTAATGTAGCCTTGTGAGAACAATCAAGTCATGACATCAAATTATAGGTTCCTTTAAAAAATTAAATGCCAGTTGTTCTGACACATGAATACTCTATGACACTCTGGTTATCCTTAAAGGAAATGACTTAAAGGAAGTAATGAACACTATAATTATCCCTCACCTGTCCACCAGAGGTCACTGTTTCCAGAGCACCACACCCAGTTGTTTAACAAATGTATTCATCAGTTACGGAGACTCATTTCTGTCCGATCTGGAAGTGGAATCGTCACCAAGAAGAACAGATGCCCATGACCTTTTTTTCCGCTTTCTGACCTCATAACGTGAGGTCCCAAATGACACGGGCGGTTCGCATGCCTCTAGGATATTGACTGTGGGTGTTGAATTTGATAATATATCGCATAACTGATAAGGATAGCAGCAAGCCACCGCCACAACACCCTGATCCCCACCTCACACCAACACACTCCCTCCCTTCCCCCAGACATACCCCCACAAACACACACACATACACACACACATACACACACACACACACACACACACACATGTGATGCTTTGATCGTTTGTCAGGTTGACGTAGCGTGAAACATGACGCCATAAACGTAAGCCAGAATTACAGCAGTGTCTTCCATGCCGGATTTGTCCTTGGCCGTGTGTGTGTGTATGTGTGTGTCCTTGGCTGCAGTATGGACTGCGGCTGAGGTTCGTTAACCACACATTAACTTGGCACTTGATCACTACCTGCATATAGATCAGACAGAGAGAGAGACAGACAGAGGTGAGTGGAGGATGAGTGATGAAGATTAATAAAGTGTTTTAAGACTCTTGACATTTTTGGCAGAAGCACAATGAAGTCAATCACACTCAACACAAGAATACACACACACACCCACACACACAAGCTGTAGGCAGTGGTGAGGTCTCAGCTCCGTGAGGCAGTTACAGGAGCCTGGTACTCGGCCGTGTGGTGAGAACGCTGTCTCATAAGTCTGAAAGGAGAGTCTGGTAGCGTATAATGTGGACTGCGTAAATTCTTTTATTTTTAGATTTTGATTACTAAGCACATCTGGGATACAAGTTTCTTTTTAAGTTGTTTCCTGTTGAGAATGTGCACATTAACTAGCTGATGAATTGAAAGTGTTTAGGTATCTGGTACGTGTCAAAGTAACGTCCTCATCAATTCCAGGACATTCATCATCAGCAGAACATTGCTCCAGAGCATTACACTGTCTCTGCCAGCTTGCCTTCTTCCCATATTGCATCCTAAGGCCATCGCTTTCCCAGGAAACCAACACACACACACACACACACGAGATTGTTCACATGATGTAAAAAATAATATGATTCATCAGACCAGACCACCTTATTCCATTGTTCCATGGTCTTGTTCTGATGCTCATGTGTCTATTGTAAGAGCTTATGGTTCTGCACACTCTGCAGTTCTATTCAGATCAAGCTGCGATGTACAGTGTGTTCCTATTCCTTTCTTTCAGAGCCAGCTTGAAATTTTTCAGCAATTTGTGCTACAGTGGCTTTTCGGACCTCACAGGCCATCATTGGGTTTTCGGTGTCCAGGGACATCAAGTCAGGTAGGCACAGTACTAACCACGGCATACCGCGTACACCCCACAAAACCTGCTGTTATGGAGATTCTCTGGCCGAGTCGTCTAGACATCACAAATTTGGCTCATTTGAAAGTGGGTCAGATCCGTACACTTGCCCATTTTCCTGCTTTCAACTTCAAGAACCGAGTGCTGCCTAATATATACCACCCCATTGACAGGTGCCACTGTTACAAAGATAATCAATGTTATTCACTTCACCTGTCAGTCAGTGGTTTTAATGTCTTGCCTGACTGGTGTATATATACTGTATAAAGATGAGATGAGACAGGATGAGAGAAGACAGCACTGAAGTAAAAGCTTGAAAGAGACAGAAAAAGAGTGAAAGAAACTGGCAGAGCAGCTGTTCTGTGTCTAAAGTTGCGCCATCATTGTTAATCCTTAACCACCTGCGGCGCCACTGGGCCTTTAGACACGACTAGAAAAATGACGAGCCTCCCAAAATAGTGCACTATGGAGTGGGAAGGGTGTGGTTTCAACGCTTGTTTCCTGCTGCTGTAACTTATAACACGTCCTGCCGAGAAATCACTGAAGGTTAGCCACAGAAATATCTGAGACGTTAGGAGACCTGCATGGCCTCTCGGTTAGCGCTGTGTGCATGATGTGCGTGTGAAATCCAACAGCAAGCTTGGTGATTCACAAAAATAAAGATAGTCCTTTGGGCAGTCAGGATTTCAAGTAAGTCGCTGTGGGGGGAAAAGACAAAGTATAAGGAATGTCTAGCTTTCTGTTTAATCTTTAAAAAAAAAACTTAAAAAACAGACAATTCTGTTACCTTTATTTGAGAGTAAATGTTAAAATAATCAAATTCAAATTTGATTGCTGCCAGGGATGGTTTATCATTTTTAAATGGTTAGATGCATGTTTTCATGGATTTCACTATTGTTACCGGTGACCAACTGATAATCCCCATGGATACCAGCGGGTAACCACTAACCACCATTGTTACCGTGACCAGTCACTAATCACCATGGTTACCAGCGAGCAACCACTACCACTGTTAAAAAACAGATCACTAATCACCACTGATCTAAAAGAAAAATCACTAATCACCATTATTACCAGTAACCAATCACTAACCACCACTGTTACCAGTAAACAATCACTAATCACCATGGTAACAAGTGACCAATCACAAACCATCTGATAAAAAAAGATCTCTAATCACCATCGATTGTTGATCTGTTACCAGTGACCAATCCCCTAATCACCATTGTAACCAGTGACCAATCTCCTAATCACCATTGTTACCAGTGACCAATCCCCTAATCACCGATGTAACCAGCGACCAATCCCCTAATCACCATTATCAGTGACCAATCCCCTAATCACCACTGTAACCAGTGACCAATCTCCTAATCACCATTGTAACCAGTGACCAATCTCCTAATCACCATTGTTACCAGTGACCAATCCCCTAATCACCATTGTAACCAGCGACCAATCCCCTAATCACCATTATCAGTGACCAATCCCCTAATCACCATTGTAACCAGTGACCAATCCCCTAGTGACCAATCCCCTGATCACCATTGTAACCAGTGACCAATCCCCTAATCACCATTATTAGTGACCAATCCCCTAATCACCATTGTAACCAGTGACCAATCCCCTAATCACCATTATTAGTGACCAATCCCCTAATCACCATTATAACCAGTGACCAATCCCCTAATCACCATTATCAGTGACCAATCCTCTAATCACCATTATTAGTGACCAATCCCCTAATCACCATTGTAACCAGTGACCAATCTCCTAATCACCATTGTAACCAGTGACCAATCTCCTAATCACCCTAATCACCATTGTTACCAGTGTGACCAATCCCCTAATCACCATTGTAACCAGTGACCAATCGTGACCAATCCCCTAATCACCATTGTAAATCCAGTGACCAATCCCCTGTAATCACCATTGTGACCAATCCCCTAGTGATCCCCTAATCCCCTAATCACCATTGTAACCAGTGACCAATCCCCTGAATCAATCATTGTAACCAGTGACCAATCCCCTAATCACCATTATAACCAGTGACCAATCCCCTAATCACCATTGTAACCAGTGACCAATCCCCTAATCACCATTGTTACCAGTGACCAATCCCGTAATCACCATTGTAACCAGTGACCAATCCCCTAATCACCATTACCAGTGACCAATCCCCTAATTACCATTGTAACCAGTGACCAATCCCCTAATCACCATTGTTACCAGTGACCAATCCCGTAATCACCATTGTAACCAGTGACCAATCCCCTAATCACCATTACCAGTGACCAATCCCGTAATCACCATTGTAACCAGTGACCAATCCCCTAATCACCATTACCAGTGACCAATCCCCTAATCACCATTGTAGCCAGTGACCAATCCCCTAATCACCATTGTTACCAGTGACCAATCTCCTAATCACCATTGTAACCAGTGACCAATCCCCTAATCACCATTGTTACCAGTGACCAATCCCGTAATCACCATTGTAACCAGTGACCAATCTCCTAATCACCATTACCAGTGACCAATCCCCTAATCACCATTGTAACCAGTGACCAATCCCCTAATCACCATTGTTACCAGTGACCAATCCCCTAATCACCATTGTTACCAGTGACCAATCCCCTAATCACCATTGTAACCAGTGACCAATCCCCTAATTTGTACCATGACCAATCCCCTAATCCAGTGACCAATCCCCTAATCACCATTGTTACCAGTGACCAATCCCCTAATCAACCAGTGACCAATCCCCTAATCACCATTGTGACCGTAACCAGTGACCAATCCCCTAATCACCATTGTGAAATCCCCTAATCACCATTGTGACCAATCCCGTCACCATTGTAACCAGTGACCAATCTCCTAATCACCATTGTAATGACCAATCCAATCACCATTGTTACCAGTGACCAATCCCGTAATCACCATTGTAACCAGTGACCAATCCCCTAATCACCATTAACCAGTGACCAATCCCGTCAATCCAGTGACCAATCCCCTACACCATTGTTACCAGTGACCAATCCCCTAATCACCATTGTGACCAATCCCCTAATCACCATTGTAACCAGTGACCAATCCCCTAATCACCATTGTGACCAATCCCCTAATCACCATTACCAGTGACCAATCCCCTAATCACCATTGTAACCAGTGACCAATCCCTAATCACCATTGTAACCAGTGACCAATCCCTAATCACCATTGTTACCAGTGACCAATCCCCTAATCACCATTGTAACCAGTGACCAATCCCGTTCACCATTGTAACCAGTGACCAATCCCTAATCACCATTACCAGTGACCAATCCCCTAGTAACCAGTGACCAATCCCCTAATCACCATTACCAGTGACCAATCCCCTAATCACCATTGTAACCAGTGACCAATCCCCTAATCACCATTGTTACCAGTGACCAATCCCCTAATCACCATTGTTACCAGTGACCAATCCCCTAATCACCATTGTAACCAGTGAGCAATCCTGTAATCACCATTGTTACCAGTGACCAATCCCGTAATCACCATTGTAACCAGTGACCAATCCCCTAATCACCATTACCAGTGACCAATCCCCTAATTACAATTGTAACCAGTGACCAATCCCCTAATCACCATTGTTACCAGTGACCAATCCCGTAATCACCATTGTAACCAGTGACCAATCCCCTAATCACCATTGTAACCAGTGACCAATCCCCTAATCACCATTGTAACCAGTGACCAATCCCCTAATCACCATTGTTACCAGTGACCAATCCCCTAATCACCATTGTTACCAGTGACCAATCCCCTAATCACCATTGTAACCAGTGACCAATCCCCTAATCAACATTGTAACCAGTGACCAATCCCCTAATCAACATTGTAACCAGTGACCAATCCCCTAATCACCATTACCAGTGACCAATCCCCTAATTACCATTGTAACCAGTGACCAATCCCCTAATCACCATTGTTACCAGTGACCAATCCCCTAATCACCATTGTAACCAGTGACCAATCCCGTAATCACCATTGTAACCAGTGACCAATCCCCTAATCACCATTACCAGTGACCAATCCCCTAATCACCATTACCAGTGACCAATCCCCTAATCACCATTGTTACCAGTGACCAATCCCCTAATCACCATTGTTACCAGTGACCAATCCCCTAATCACCATTGTTAGCAGTCACCAAGCCAGGGATGCCAACCATTCAGAAAAGCTTGGAGTTAGATTCTGAAAATAAGATAAGATAATATAAAACTTTATTAATCCCAAAGGAAATTATTGTGCTAGAGACTGCTCCAAGAGTGAAGAGTGTAATAAAATATAAGAAGCAATGAAATGAAGTAATAAATAAATAAAGTAAAATAAAAATAAAATATCAACAAAGTAGATGTAAGACAAACAAAAGTAGAATGCAACAACCAGTACCAATAAGAATAGCAGAACCAGATGACGCCCCCATTGCTCATGCCCAGCCATTTCGTATAACACAATCTGTTCACTTTACCCTGCATGGATCAGCTTCTGCGTATTTTAGTGTCGCTGTGTTAAAGTGAAAGAACAGCTGCATGTGACTGTATTTATTCCAGTTGGTACAACTGGCATTTGAAGTATTCACGCAAAAGAAACAATGAAATTACGTCCACCTCAGACACCAACCAAATCACCTACTGTACATGCTCTTGTAGATCTTTCTTGATCCACATCTCTCATATTTCATTGACGAATTACAAGGGCCCTCCCTCCCATCACTGGGCCCCGGATAGTCAGTCTCACACACCAACATGCCCCTGAGGCCAGTAAAATTATGAAAATCAGCACAGAGAATATGACAATATTTGCTTCGAGATTAATCATACACAAAACAATGTGTCACTGTTTATATTCATAAGAACACTCAGGGGATAACACACCTGATTAATAAAGAATACAACGAAACACACGCAATTTTATGTGAAATGCAGCCATCATGCAGAAGCTGCGGAACAAAGAGAACGAGGGCAGCGAGGAAACCTGGGTGATTCAGGAACAGATGAAAAAGAGGGAAATCAAGACATTATAAAATGTAGGTTAGAAAAAAGAGAGAGAGAGAGAGAGAGAGAATCAGAAATCCCAAGGGTGCTTTATTGGTATGACATTTGTGCTGCGAAGCTCAGAATCAAGTCACAAAATAACAACAGAAATAAATTGATTAAAAAAAAAATAATAATAAAAAAAAATATATATTAAACTAAACAATTAAACATGATTCAACTCAATGCATATAATTTTATATCACTGTATATAATCACATGTATTTCACTCTTTGTATAATACTGGTGTGTAACTGTGCTGCAGTCGGTAAATGTTTTTGAATGAATATTGTTGATCCCTTTATCACTGTTATGACCGTTCCAATTATGATCCCTTTCTTTGCCTTCACACACCTGTAAATGTGTGTTACTTTCAACCGGACTACACAAATATTCTTTCTTTTTACTTGGAAAAAAAAAACTTGTTTCTGTGTGCTCCGGCTGTAATACACCCGTGTGTGGGGAGTCCACGCGGGAACTATGACGGGATTTGACATTAAAATGAAAGCTGTTTATAGCTGAGTCCGCAGAAAAAGGCTGGAGCTCAGTGATTTTTCTGCCGTCTTCCACAGACAATTGTTTTGAATATGAAAGCGTGAGAAATTGGAAGTGAGAAGATGAGTGATCGCGTAAATCTTTAGGTATTGTGATTTTTTTGTTTTTTTTTGTGGCAATTCTTATATCACCACTGACTTCAATATATATTTATTTTTAAATACATTTTTATTTGATATACTGTATAAATTTGCATTGGTAAAAAGTTCCTCTGTTCCTCTATAATCCTACAGGTGGTGTGCTCTAAACTATTTAAACAGCACAGCATCCTGGGTGGTAGCGAAAATCTAAAAGAAAAAAACATAAATACACACATCATATGGTGACTTCTAGAGCTCTTTTTGAGCATGCAAAACGTTTGGACTTTACCTTATACATATATGTTAATTAAATATGCTGTCAAATCTTTTATTTCTTTGAAGTTTAAAAAGCATATCGACACCAGCTGCTTTTTCTGCAACTCCGCGTGATTATACTAAAACATTCTTGTTTTTATTCAATGCCTTTTTCCTGAATTTTGATTTTCTTTCAAAATCGTTATTTTGTTTTTTGGAGGATAACTATTTTATAATAAATTGAATCTTAATAATTGCTCCATTTTTTATTTATAAATGTAAATTTAATAAATGGTATACCCCGGTTTCTTGTATTAAAAAATGACATCATGAGATATTTAGAAAGCACCATCTGAAGTACTCGTCGTTGAGAGTTTGTAGAAAAAGTTAAAAGGTTAAAGCTAAAAATAAGCTGTTTTATTAACCAACATTATATGGTTTTGGTTTCCACTGGATGCGTGACAAAAATGTACCTAATTCTCGGCAAGATTTTCAACCTGCTGCCATTTCATATTATTACAATCAATGGGAAAGAGAGGATATTAGAAATGTTTACGCCTTGTTTACTGTCCTGCTTTCGGCGTCAACCAAACACACTCCCTGTTCGGTAAGCGGAGAGAGAATCACAGATGAGAAATGGAAAAAGCAGATCGGATAAAGATGAAGTTTTGTCTTAAAACGACTCCAGCGTGTTAAAAGTCACTTATACCACTTCAGCGCTGTTGTTTCAGCCAAAGTGAAAATATGAACTAATCCCAGTAAAAATATTCAGTTTAGCTTTTCTAATTAATATCTATTGGTGCAGGTGTTTGTTTACATTGAGACAGTAGCGCATTAGTAGCTTATTTTAAAGTAGCTTATTGCATAACATCGCTTTCACTCAACAATTTGATTTTGCTTAAGGGCGCATGTTAACCTTCAGGCAGATATCCAAGCACTGCAAAGTTACATTCAATTGTGTTCATGCGGCCGAATTCAGCCTGGACAGACAGACAGACAGAACGTTTTCTGAGACTGTTTTCGGGTCCTCCAATGTATGAAACATAAAGATATTATTGAAAATGCGAGTTCTGACCAATGTACAGGCAAAAACATTTTTGTATTTATAGAAATTGAAATTTCAAAAAAAAAAAAAACTACAAAACTGTTAGAATGTTACACTTACAGTATGTGAGTCATATGGAATACATATTTAATTTCTACTTCTGGTGCTCATTTAAAGTGTCCTTTTTTTATATTCTGTTTTATTTTGTAAGTATTATTATTAGATATCTACGGCTCCTTTTATCCCATGTTGTGTGGATTTTGTGTCACTGTTTTCAGCAGCAACAAAAAACGTTATTTTCCTCTGAAAAGAGCCGGAAACACGAAACTCCCCACCCATGTCTGTTAAACTGCCTCCTTAAAAAAAAAAAAAAATCCTCCATTATACTGTATGTGTGAAAGTCAAAACAGAGTTAGAGAGCAGGTCGCGGCCCCGCGCTGTAGACACACACACACACGCACGCACACACCCCTCACGCGGTTTCCTTTCCCTCCCAAACACTTCCCAGCAGTCTGCACGCGTGAGGAATGTCCGCTATTCGCGGTGGCTCCGCATCATCATCATAATACGGGATGACGTAACGACGCGTCTGAAGTTTTTGAAAGTTTTTCCTCGCAGGTCGCGTGAGTGAGAAGCGACCACACATACACACGCCAGTACCTGGACCCACGCCGAACCTGCTCCTGGACCCGGTCTCTCGCGTTATGTAAAAAAAAAAAAAAAAAACTGATAGAGGAATAACAAGCGGAAGAGCAACAACGTTGCGTCAGGAGGAAACTTTCAAATGAGGTCGCGGGCGGCGGTGGCGATCTGGCGGGCCGCGCGCCTGCTCGCGCTCGTGTGTTTGCAGTTGGTCGGTGCGCGAGGTGCCTACGCGCGCCGAGACGGTGAGTTCAGTGCTTAATCCGGGTTACACCTGTTCACTGTTACTGCCGCGACTTTCAACTCTGACGTCACTTTTGTTTTTTTGTTTTTTTACATTTTTCACCCGACCTTCATGCTGTGACACGTGACCACCAAGTATTTAAATGAAATGAACCTTTGAATAAAAAAAAAAAAAGGCAGGCTAAGTAAAAATGTACTTTATAAATGTACTAAATTTGTACCCTTGAAGGTACCACTCTACACCTTTTTGAACTTTCCACTGTTGGGCCATTGTGCCAGGCCTTTAACACTGTATCACGGCGCTGACCCTGTGCCCTGACCCCTGACCCCTAGTTCCTAGAGATGGAGGGAAATTATTCAGTTATGATTAGCGATTCTTTTGTCTGGTGCCTCGGCATACGAATGTAATCCGTTCCAGAGGCGAATTCCAAAATTGTAATAATGTAGGAAATAACGTAAATGCCGATAATCTATTCCAGCCACCCAAAGATATTACAATTTTCCAACGCTATAATCACATTTTTGCATATAAAAAATAATCAAAACATTTTGGAAAGACATGTAAATGAAGCAAAATATGAAATGAATAGACATTAAACCACATTTAACTCTCAAGTTATGAATCAACTTGGCACTGGTTGCTTTAAAAATGAAACTGAAAGTGACTCCCTTTTCTTCGTGCTACCGTCATTGCTACCATTCTTGGAATGTCTTCCCAAGACATCGTGTTTCTTTATAGTCCTTCAGGTGGCGCACTCTGAACTATTTACACATTTTCATTTCATGTGGTAGGTGTGAGTTATTATGCTGAGTTTTTAAAAACATAATTATGAGGTTAAATGTTAAAGTCTTGTATTTGAAGTTAGTTTGTGTTGTTTACATGCTGCACTTGTGTTTTTTTTAAGTGAGAACTTATGTTATAAGGCATGGGCTACATTACTCATGAAACTTTTTTTAAACGATTAAAACTGTAGTAAATCAGGGAAAGATGTAATATTGAATCAGGATATTTATAAAAATCATGCTACTTACAGAATTGTAATTTTAATTGAATCGGCACAGAGGTATCGTGATATCGTATCGGGAAGTTACTGGTGATTCCCATGCCTAGTCGGTCCTAACACTGATATTTAAGGGAAAGAAAAAAAACACTGTTCTGTAGTGTCCCAAATATGTGACAAATTCTTTGTCTTCATGCGATTAAAGAAAGGTGCGATGAGTTTCTAAAACGCCGTACAAGAACATGTTGAAGGTGTTCTGAGTTTGGACTTGTTTGTGAGCAAGTACGAAACATTACGCAACAGAGGATTTCTTTTTTGTCTTTTCTGGAAGCTCTCCCTGTGTCTGAACGTGATTCCTCCCACCTCGTAAAACAGGCGAAGAAGATTATGCCAAATTTCTATGAGGTGTGAAAAAGTGTGTGTGAGAGTGAGAGAATGAGTTTGTGTGCACGGTGCCCTGTGATGTATTGCTGTCCATTTCATGGTGTATTTTTGTCTTAGTGTGTCCTGGGTATGTCCCTGATCCCCCACCACCCCCGAAGAGTGCTTAATGTAGAATTTAGGTTGCTAAATCTAAAATATATCTCAAGCTACCAGGATATACTGTTTGAGTTTGGAGATGTTTGAATTTGGAGATATTCATTTAGATTTGGGGATATTTCAATTTGGATTGGAGAATTATTTAATTATTAGTTTGGAGAGATTTGAGTTTGAAAAGATTTGTTTGAAGTTATTTGGGGTGTTTATTTTTAAAGGTTTTCGAGTTTGGAGGCTTTGGACATACTTGAGTTTGAAGATTTTTGGACAGATTTGAGTTTGGATGTATTCAGACATATTCTTTATATATTTGGAGATATTTTAATTTACTTTGGAGAATTATTGAACTATACGTTTGGAGAGATTTGAGTTTGATGTTATTTGGAGGTGGTTGAGTTTGAAGATTTTTGAGCCCTTTGAGTTTGGACATACTTGAGTTTGGAGATATTTGGACAGATTTGAGTTGGGACATATTTGGAGACATTTTAGTTTAGAGACAGTTGAGTTTGATAGACATGTGAACCTGTTTGATTTGTTTGAAAATATTTGACAGTGCATATATTTGGATGTTTATCTGAAATTAATGTTAAAGCTCTGGGTACAAGCCAAAACCCAGTACAGGCATCTTCTTAGGATTCTGAATTTAAGAATTTTGTTGGTCTTTCATGCTTTTAAAACAATACATGGAGAGATATCTAGAGCACAATGAAATGGCTTGTTACATGTTTTTTTTTTCACTAAAAGTATCTTGTAGATGTATTTCAGATGGAAATCTGAATCCTGGGGTTAGGGTTTTAACGATTATAAATCATAACAATATACAGGTGTAGGAGAGTAAAGACAAAAATGACTAAATGTATTTGCAGTACGAGATGTCCAGCATGATCGGATGAGGATCGGATAAGAGCCCTGATATTTGAGATGCGTAAAGGTGCCAAGAGAGAACTAAAGGCATGAAGAATTCACAAAAAAAAACTGAGAGCAGGTAATAGGATTGTAATAAGGTCTGGGGTTTTGGGCAACCGAATTACGGGACTCAGCAGATTGGAGATTTTTGTTTACTTGGTGGGCCAGCTGATGAGTTTCTGATTTCTGGACCCCTCAAAGGGTGTGTTACATGTGTGTGATGGTTTAACATAATTATTTTGTGGTATGAGCTACAGGGTTGTTTCTGCAACCTCACCCATCAGTTAACACGAATCTCTTCGTGTGTCCATGTGTGTGTTTGTGTGAGAGAGAGAGAGAGAGAGAGACAGGGTGTAACACTTTCCTTATTGCTAACTGACTTTGTCCTTAAAACTCAGGGTGGTTAATGTATTTGGTCCAATAGGACAACACACACACACACTCATACACACACACACCCCAACAGTGACACCCTTTTCTGTCCCTGATGTTGACAGCTCATCTCTACCATGTTAAGGAAAAATAATAAGTGTGTGTGTGTGTGTGTATTACATCAGGGTGTGACAAAGATGACCTCAGGATGGGTTTGGGTATATGTTTGGATAATGGAATGTGTGTGTGTTCGACTTCCATTTCCAATTTTGTTATTCCATGAATATACGAATGTTCAATGTTTCGAAGCATGCACTGCTCAGGATCACCACACATTGCACTTGGTGTACACACTGGAAAGAGAAAACATGTGTTCTTAGTAGATAGTGTTGTGGGTGTGCATATGGTGAGTGAGTGAGCGTGTGTGTGTGTGTGTGTGTGTGTGTGTGTGTGTGTGTGTGTGTGTGTGTGTGTGTTTTGATGAGTCATCACTTTTCAGAAAATTCAGTCAAAGCTGTTTGGTAGAAATTCCCAGTTGGGAAAGACACACACACACACACATACACACATACACACACACACAAATATATATTTTGTTATACTTGTGAGGACCTTTAACTGGCACCATGTGAACGCAACTAAGAAGTATTATGTTATGACTAAATGAAACCCTAAGTAACTAAAATAGAATTTTGTTTTGCTCTTTTAGCTTTTATAGGCTGCAGGTGTGGTTGGTCCTCATTTTGCTGGTCCTCGCAATGTCAAAAGTGTTGTATTGTTCTTGTAAGTGCATTTGGCCCCTTCTAAGAGGTAAACATAGAACACACACACACACCACAACACATATTTTTACCTTTTATTTTTCCCCGCTTACGAAAAATAGAAACGTTACACACACACACACACACATAGAGAAATCCTAAAGATGGATTTGCAATCTCAGCATTTTGCCTTTAATACTCATGCAGCTCTTCTAGGATTTTCTTTTGTGGCTCGCATTAACATGCAGTGATCGTGTCACACTCATGAGAGTCAGACCTCCAGGTCAAGCTGATTAAATAAACACACTATAATCTTCAGAGAGTCCCATTCTAGCAAAAGGTGAAGGCTGATGTCATGAGAAGTGAATAGTCATATTAGTGAGAGTAAATCAGTAAATTCAGACTGAATTAGCAGGGAGTGAATGATTAAATTATTTGAAAGGATGAATCTCATTTCCGACAATTGTGGAATTTTTTTTTTTTTACATCAGTCTCACATGACGAAACTGCCTGTTTTTTTTTTTTTTTTCTTCTGTTTCTGAGTAGCGTGAAGCAAGGAGTTGAATTTGTGGGAAGTGAGAATTACTGGGACCTAAAGGGTTGTGTTGTGAAGGCCTAGCAGCTGACTGGGCTGGAAGCAAACAGTCAGATTAGCAGGATTTCGTGGAAATAAGATTAGCAAGTAGTGACGAGATGGACAGCTTGGATTTAGTGAGGACACTGAATTATGGGCATTATTATTACAAGAAGGTAATAACTGATAAGTAGAAAGTAAATGATCGGATTAGCACGGAGCAAAATATTGGACTAGAGGGGGGTAAATAATTGGATTAGTTCATTGGAAGCTGATTGGCAGGATGTGGAAGATTTGTTCAGTGGGCGTTTAATGAGCTGTAAACATTCGGTTTGGCGCGAGGTCCGATTGGTTTTGTATGAAGGACGGACCTGCTCTGTGAATAGCGTGGGGAGAGATGTGTGGACGTTTAAGGGTCCGATTGAAAGGTAAGAAGTGACGCTACTGATTTAAAGAGGAGTAAAGTTCAGGATCGACTGTGGTTAAGGAGAACTGAGTGAATTAAAGGTCCATAAAACTTGAAAACATGAAGTAAAGGGGCAGATTCATGGGTAGCAATCTGTTTGATTTGTTGAATGCGTTCTGTTTTTCTATTTTAAGAAGCCCTTTCCCCCCATTAAGACAATGTTATCATGGTAGGAATGAACACTCTTATTTTACTAAACAGCTTCTGTCTCCCTCACCCCTTCTCTCTTTCTGTCTGTCTATTGTTTTTGTTATCTGCATGGTGGTAGATGAATTGCCCTGTCAGCTGTATCCTTCCTCCCTGCTTTGTGCGTATGCGAGAGAAAGAGGGAGCGAGAGAGAGAGAGAGAGAGAGAGGTGATATGACTGATGGTGTGAAGAAGGTTTTTAAAATGAAAAAGTAGTAGCAGAAACTGAGTGTTTTTAAAACTTGAGGAAAAACTTTTGCAATAATGGTGTGAGTGTGTGAGAGATGGAGGAGGGAAAAGAAACATGGTGTGTGAGGGTGTTAATTAGACAGATAAAAATCAGAACTGTCAGTATGCCTTTTAAGATCATGCTCACACTTCCATAAGTGTAAGGACATACAGATAGTCACAGCTGTTACAGTGTTTCTTTACTCACCCTTCCTCTTGATCCCTCACTCTGAGTGCGAAGAATAAAAAGATGTTCGAAGGCTCCTAAGTACGAAATGAGATTTTCAAATAATAATAAGTTTGGAAGGGCTACGTGTAAGGTGGCTCTCACTCACCGTATTTTTGTCTATCTGTTTTTATCACCATCTCTCTGTTTGTCTATCTCACAGTTATGGTCTTTTACACTGGTTGCCTTACTTACAATCGCCCATCACCTTACAGATTTGTTCCGCAAGGATGAAGTAGTCATGGTGACAGCAGGCGGCCAGATCCAGAGCCCACGGTACCCGAACGCCTACCCGCGCAACCTCCTGTTGTCATGGAAACTGCTGGCCCCACCCTTCACACACGTTTTTCTAGAGTTTGATGGGAGATTTGGGTTGGAGGAGCCCGAGAACAACATGTGCAGGTGAGAGAGACATAGGAGGGAAAGAGTGTGCAGCGGGGAGTGCGCTACCTGTTTACAGAGGACAGTACTGTTTGGTTAAAACTGTTAAATGTATGAATGTGGTTGGTTCAGCGGAACAAGTAAAAATGACTAGGTGGATAAAGTAATGGACAACAGTGGGATAGGGTGGTTGGAATTGAGGATGGTTCACTGGCTGACTTCGTAAATTGAGTAAAGCAGGGGTGGCAAACTGGATCCAGAAACAGCCGGTGAGGGTGCATGTTTTTATTCCGACCAGGAATGGAAAACCTGTACGCAAACTGAACCTTTCCAGATCGAGCTTGACAAAACCATGGACTAAAGAATGAGTGCCTGACTGGGTAGATGTAATGATGGTTGAGTCGCTAAGTGGGTAGATGCACTGAAGGACGATTGAATGACTGGGTGGGTGAACTGAAATAGGGGTTGATTGAATGGGTGAACTGAAGTAGGTGTTGATTGGGTGGGTGGACTAAAGTAGGGGTTGACTGGATGGATAGAGTGAAGGATGATTGGACGACTTGGTGGATAGACTGAAGGATCTTGTATAAGGATCGATTTTATAAATATCATGATTCGAGATTACATTTTCACCTGATTTTATTAGAATTAGAAACATTTAAAAGTTTAATGATTAATTAAATGTAGTCCATTCCTTATTACATTAGTTTACTAATACTAACTTCAAATACAAGACTTTTAACATTTAACTGAGCAGCACATATCTCTGTTATCTACCATAATTATTATTCATAATATTTCAAACTTGGAAAATAATTCACTTCTACCACACGGGATAAAAATGTGCAAATAGCTTACTTGCAGGATTATAAAGAATATAAGGCAACGTTTTACCTTCTCAAATGCCCCCAAAGTCTCAAAACTTGTGTCTCAAAAGAGTGTCCACTCAGGTTGAGCGGCTTTGAGCATGAGGGTGCCTGCGTCTTCTCAGAGTTTGGAAAAAAAGGCAGTTCAGGGGCATCTACCAGGCATGATTTTTGGATGACGTACTGCCATAAAATGCATTTCCGTTGCGCCACATGTAAGCTTCTGTGCTCGATACAGAATCATTGACACCCGAGGCTGAGTGGCCGATCACCGGTCACAGCAAATCAAACTGAAAAACCACCAATTCTGGTCTCTGGTCAATCGACCAGTTCATCTCTATTATAAATGTAGGTTTTACAAAATCGAATCTGTAGTCAGTGATTCATAACTGAATAAAAATTTTCCTCCGTCCCTAGTGGATATACTGAAGGATGAGTGGACGACTGGGAGGATAAACTGAAGGATGAGTGGTTGATTTGGTGGATAAGCTTAAGAAGGCGTTGACTTGGTGGCTGGACTGATGGTTGAGCTGGTGACGGGATGGATAAACCTGAAGGGTGAGCAGATGTCTAGGTGGATGGACTGAAGGATGAATGGATGTCTATCTGGGTGGACTGAAAGATTAGATTGAAGAATACGTGAATGACTGGAAGGGTTAGCTGAAAAATGAGTGCATGACAGGGTGGAGGGGCTGAAGGATGAGTGATGAGTGACTGAAGGACGATTTTGGCAATGGACAAATTTTGTCTATACTGGTTGTATAGACTGAAAGATGAGGGGATAACTGGATGGGACGAGAAGGGATGACATGCTAACTGGGAGTGGTTGATCATCTGATGGATCATCCGCCAACTGGGTGGATGGACTGATTTAGTCATGGCTGTATGAGTTCATGGATTGATAGATGACTAGTTGGATGGACTGATGGCTGACTGGGAGAGTAAGTGGATGAATTGATAAATGGATAGAGGGATAATAAAATCCCTCTGGGAAAGCTCTTAAGTTACAGAGTCTTCTCAAACTTCTTTGTGTAATAAGGTATGCACCAAAATATACAGTACTAAAATGAAAAGATGAACAATATGACCTTGTTGTCATCTGTGAGTTTATTTCTCCTGAAAGAAACTAACATGCACATGGTTGATTTACCATGGTATGCGTAATGTAAGGGTTCAAAGTGTGTGTGTGTGCGCCGCCTCGCTGTAGACGGTGTTCATATCGTTCATGCAGATTCTCAATCTGGATTCCCAGAACAAAGTTTACTTGAGACTCCTGCAAAAGGAGACGATTTGCTTGCGTAATGAAGGCATAGTTCTTGACAGTTGAACACGCTCTCCTTTAACATTCCTCTTCCTAGGCATCAGGTGGTGGTCGATCGGGGGAATGAGACGGGTAGGGAAAGGAATTGTTCTGGCACCATTTTCAAACTCGGTCCCCATTCACGACCACTTCCGCATGAAAGGAAATAATACGTAACTAAGAATACTTTTTCCTCCGTCGAGAGACCAATTTCCAACAACAACTGCACAACACAACCTTTTCACTACTGGAAACGTGTGGCTGGAGCGTTGACCCGTCGGCAAATGCATACATGCGGCCGAGATGCGCGGGTTTCAGTACTCTATATTTTAGCGCATACGTGTATGTGTGTATTTTATTGTGTAAGTCCAGTTAATGTGTATAGTTTAGATATGAACTAGGCAAACGCATCTATAAGAAAACCTTGCTAACATGATTAATGATGAATGGAAGCGAGTAGGCTTGAATCGCCTCTAATTAGTGACATTTGGTTCTTGTTTACTTTCTATTACTGTTGACAGCATTAGCAGACACTCACATCACAGGTATTCACCTGGGGTTTTGTAAACGTACATGCTTTTGTGTGTGTGTGTGTGTGTGTGTGTGTGTGTGTGTGTGTGTGTGTGTGTGTGTGTGTGTTTGGGTGTGTAGACATGATTTTGTGGCAGTTGATGACATTTCAGAAAGCAGCACCATCACTTGGGGTCCCTGGTGTGGACGGAAAGCCCCAAGTCCCATCACATCCAAAAACAACATGATCAGAATAAGGTTCAAATCTGATGACTTCCTTGTTGCCAAGCCAGGATTCAAACTCTGCTACTCCCTGCTGGTGAGTCACACTCACAGTGTTCCAAGAGCCTCCATCCTATTTTTATGTACACAAGGAGTACATAGAGTGTGGGGAGTTTTAAGGACATCTCTCATCTCAACACATAGACACACACACACACACACACACACACAAACCCACAGACAGACAGACATTTCCCGAAGCGGCTGCTCGCCACTAAACACTTTGTGTAAATATTAGTTAAGAATGTTCCGGAATCAGCATGTTTATTCAGTTTCAAATAGCCTGCTGAAAAAGTTGTGTTTGGATTAAGGCAGAGGTATTTGAACTAGGTAAAGGAATTGCAGGTGGGGCAGAAGTAAGATGGAAAGTACACCCCCCAAAAATAAAAATGTCAGTCTCAGACCTGCCAAGTTTTGCATATCTCTGCTTTGTAAGAACAGAATAAAAAATGCAAAAAAAAAAAAAAACTCATTAAAATGCCAGAGAAGCAAATCAGTTGGTCTACATGATGTTATTTGTTTCAATTCACATCATCTAGCACCTGTCCTGTACATCTTTTTGTTTTCTCTGCACAGCACACCCACTTCAGTTTAGAAAGGACTGATAGTAGCTGATTAGTTGAATCAGCAGAAAAAATACCAAAAATGTCAGTGATGGAGGTGCTCCAGGACCAGCATTGGGATGATTTCCAAACCATCCATAGTGCTAGACTTGTGGGCAAGACCTCCTAGTGAAAGTTGTTAGTGTTCTACGTCTTCTTTATCAGCCATCTTGATCCTAAAGCTCAACAGCACAAGCCACAAATGCCAGATTATAGCTTAATGGTATAGACCACAACTGTCTCCATGAAACAAGTGGTCCAGGCAGTGATCCCTGGGGTTTATGTGTGGGAGTAAAGGTCATGATTCTCAAGAGCAAAGTTGATGGTACAGACTGATTCCCAGGTAAAGTCTGCTAATTCAGGACATAAGAAAACAGTTAAACTGATGGAATGACTAGGGTTAATCTGGGGGGCAGGACCCGTTTCCCTCAGTAAAGCTGGTGGTAAACGACCCAATTCCCATGGTGAATCTGGTGGTAAACGACCCAATTCCCATGGTGAATCTGGTGGTAAACGACCCAATTCCCATGGTGAATCTGGTGGTAAACGACCCAATTCCCATGGTGAATCTGGTGGTAAACGACCCAATTCCCATGGTGAATCTGGTGGTAAACGACCCAATTCCCATGGTGAATCTGGTGGTAAACGACCCAATTCCCATGGTGAATCTGGTGGTAAACGACCCAATTCCCATGGTGAATCTGGTGGTAAACGACCCAATTCCCATGGTGAATCTGGTGGTAAACGACCCAATTCCCATGGTGAATCTGGTGGTAAACGACCCAATTCCCATGGTGAATCTGGTGGTAAACGACCCAATTCCCATGGTGAATCTGGTGGTAAACGACCCAATTCCCATGGTGAATCTGGTGGTAAACGACCCAATTCCCATGGTGAATCTGGTGGTAAACGACCCAATTCCCATGGTGAATCTGGTGGTAAACGACCCAATTCCCATGGTGAATCTGGTGGTAAACGACCCAATTCCCATGGTGAATCTGGTGGTAAACGACCCAATTCCCATGGTGAATCTGGTGGTAAACGACCCAATTCCCATGGTGAATCTGGTGGTAAACGACCCAATTCCCATGGTGAATCTGGTGGTAAACGACCCAATTCCCATGGTGAATCTGGTGGTAAACGACCCAATTCCCATGGTGAATCTGGTGGTAAACGACCATGGGAATTGGTGGTAAACGACCATGGTGAATCTGGTGGTAAACCCATGGTGAATTCCCATGGTGAATCTGGTGGTAAACGACCCAATTCCCATGGTGAATCTGGTGGTAAACGACCCAATTCCCATGGTGAATCTGGTGGTAAACGACCCAATTCCCATGGTGAATCTGGTGGTAAACGACCCAATTCCCATGGTGAATCTGGTGGTAAACGACCCAATTCCCATGGTGAATCTGGTGGTAAACGACCCAATTCCCATGGTGAATCTGGTGGTAAACGACCCAATTCCCATGGTGAATCTGGTGGTAAACGACCCAATTCCCATGGTGAATCTGGTGGTAAACGACCCAATTCCCATGGTGAATCTGGTGGTAAACGACCCAATTCCCATGGTGAATCTGGTGGTAAACGACCCAATTCCCATGGTGAATCTGGTGGTAAACGACCATGGGAATTGGTGGTAAACGACCCAATTCCCATGGTGAATCTGGTGGTAAACGACCCAATTCCCATGGTGAATCTGGTGGTAAACGATCCAATTCCCATGGTGAATCTGGTGGTAAACGACCCAATTCCCATGGTGAATCTGGTGGTAAACGACCCAATTCCCATGGTGAATCTGGTGGTAAACGACCCAATTCCCATGGTGAAACTGGTGGTAAACGACCCAATTCCCATGGTGAATCTGGTGGTAAACGATCCAATTACCATGGTGAATCTGGTGGTAAACGAACCAATTACCATGGTGAATCTGGTGGTAAACGAACCAATTACCATGGTGAATCTGGTGGTAAACGATCCCATTCCCATGGTGAATCTGGTGGTAAACGATCCCATTCCCATGGTGAATCTGGTGGTAAACGATCCAATTCCCATGGTGAATCTGGTGGTAAACGATCCAATTCCCATGGTGAATCTGGTGGTAAACGATCCAATTCCCATGGTGAAGCTCGTAGTGCATGACCCAATTCCCAGAGACGAGCTGATTGTACACGACCCAGTTGTCGGGGTTGAGTTGATGGCCCACAGCCCAATTCCTGGGGTCGAGCTGGGGGCACACGAACCAGTTCTCAGGGTCGAGCTGGGGGCACACAACGCAAGCAGGACGATTGCTCAGAATGCGGTGTAAATGCACTCATGCAGGTCCCAGTTTCCCACTTTTCTCATAATTCCCACAGGCAACAGTTCCCCAGGGTAAGGCTGGTGGTATAGGCAAGGGCTTCCCAGAAATATACAAGTCCTATATACAATTATTAAAAGCTTCAATAAAAGTGTTAGTCTGTCAACATACAATTGAGTAACACGTTCCGGAGTTGTTTTGAGTTGACATGGCATCCACGCATGTAAATAGTAAATTACCATGATTTATTTTTTAAAGTTAGTCTGTGTCTGTGCTATTTACAAGTACAAGTTACCTATATTTTTTAGAAAGGGCACAAAAAAAAAAAAAAAGAAAACTGTCAAAAATAACACTTTCTCTGATGTGGAGCTTTTGGGGAATGTTTGAATACATCCGATTTAAAAAGTGCACTAGTGTGTTGGCTAGAGTGTGTGCTATGTTGGTGTGTGAAATTCAGGCTCTCTTTTATCTTCAGGCTTAATTCAGTGATTCAGTGTGTATGTGTCTCTCTAACTCTCTTTCTGCATTTCACTTTATGTCTTCCAGGTTGATGCTCCTCCGACTTATTTGAATAACTTAGAGACTGTTACTGTTGAGTCGGTAAGCATCGCTTACACAGACACACACACACACACACACACACACACACACACACAGACACACACACACACACACAGACACACACACACACACACCCATGCACCCAAATCATTATTTCACCTTTATTTTTCGTTCTCGATGGGTATAATATTTCTGACTATATTCATAAACTATTGTCAATACAAAGAGTATATATTTTTTTTACTTATTTCTTCTCGCTATTTTTTATTATTTTGTCTTTCCTTTATTCTTTGTTTTTCTCTGTCTAACTTGTCTATTTACTGTCGTATCACTTTACATCTTTCCTTCTCTTTCTGTCTAACTTTATTATACATTTCTTTTCCTCTCACCTTAGGATGATGTGTCTGTCTCTAGTGCTCCATTATCAGCTGACGCTGTGGATAATATCATTGCGGGGTTCAGTACAGTGGAGGAGGTTTTTCGACACATGAACCCGCACACCTGGAGACACGACCTGACCTCTATCTACACACAAACGCATACGCAGCAGTACATACCACGAAGCTACCATGCCAGCCGTGTGAACAAAAGTAAGAAACACACACGTGCAAAGTGTTTCAATTATTAAGACACACTGCAGCGAAATTCCATCTAAACATGGAGGTTTTAATGCTGATGATACAGGTCCTAGTCTCAAAGTTAAAACCGACTGTACAGACCCCTGATACCATGGGTAAAAAGGGTAGAACATGCCCCAGTACTCCAGATAAAACCAGGAGTATTACTGTAATGGTGATGCTGGCCACCCTGCCTTTCAGGCCCAGATTTCCCAGTTGAAGCTCATTTGGAAAAAAATGTAAGGTACACAGCACAATTCGCAATAGAAAGTGAGTCACTTGATTTTCTGATTAAAAGCCCAGTGGTACCGACCATAAATCAGCTCCCAGATCTCTGATTACTGCAGAGAAAATGTCCAAGATGGAGGTACACCAAGAGCAGAGTTGAGAACCAAGCCATGTTCCCAGCCATCTTCAGTGTAAAACTCCTGGGTAAAGCTGGGTGTATAAACCACATTTAAAGCTCAGTGGGACAAGCACCAAATCCCAGACAATTGTCTATGTGAAACCAGTGGCACAGGCAACAATCTCGTGATTCCCAGGATGTACAGTATGTGGGAGTACAGATCATATCAAGTAATACTGATGGTAGAAGCCATGATTCCCCTGGTAAAGGTCTTGGAACACTGTGAGTGTGACTCACCAGCAGGGAGTAGCAGAGTTGAATCCTCACTTGGCAGCAAAGAAGTCATCAGATTTGCTATACAGGGCATTCCCCATGGTAAAACTGGTGATGGGGGGGACAAGTTAAATGTCCCCTGGTCCCCGGTTCCCCAGGTAAAGTTGGTGATATTTATCCACAATTCCCAAAGCAGTCTCTGAAGTGGTACAGGACGTACTGGCAACGGTTCTAAGGGCATTTTCATGTTAGCGCCCTGGGATCGTTTGCGAGAACATTTGACCCCAAAGTCCGGTTGATTTTGATCGTTCCACACTCAGGAACCGTGCCTGAATCTGCTGGAAAAGGTGGTCTCGAAAACCATACAGCTAGAATCAGATATGGAGCCAAGTGTACCTAAAATGGAAGTAGATTGTTGTTTAGATGCAATGTCATCAGTACCATCGTGAGGAGGGCACGGTACAAATCAATCGTGCCTTATGTGAAAACACCCGCGAAGTCATATGGGTCATAATTCCATTTTTTTTTCAAGCACTAGATACTCCAGTCGTCTAGATGAGAAGAGTGGTAAAGACAGTCCTGGGTCAATCCAGTGGTCTAGAGCCCAATAGCGTACCCGTCTACCCCTGGGTAAAGCTGGTGGTACAGTCTCGCTGTTACTGTCCATAGGCCACTAAAATACCCACTGAGATTAATTCAAAGTAGAGAAATGTTTGCCTAAACATTATTGCAAAAGAAAAAAACCCAGAGTAGTTGATTAATTTTAGTCTTTCACTGAACTACCAAAATACTTCCAAAGCCACAAGTGTGAATGGGGGAGTAGTTTAACTGTTGACTCAATAAAGAAAGAAAGAAAGAAAAAAAAAAAACCCTTACACATATTTCTGTTGGTGTCTGACTGACAGTTAATCTGGATCGTCTGCACGAGGAAGTGAGGCTGTACAGCTGCACGCCACGTAATTTTTCCATAAATCTGCGGGAGGAACTGAAGGCCACCAATGCTGTTTTCTTCCCAAGATGCCTCTTGGTGAAGCGCTGTGGTGGGAACTGTGCCTGTGGAACAGATCTTTGGAACTACTGCACCTGTAGTCCTGCCAAAACAGTCAGCAAGCTTCATGAGGTATCTTACAATGCAATGCCGGCTCGCGCGCACACACACACACACACACACACACACACACACACACACACACACACACACACACACACACACACACACACACACATGCTTTGAAACCAAAGTGTCTGCAGGAAATCTCTTAATACTGTGACTATGGATGGGCATTAATTCTAAATGTTATTGAGGGAAACTATCAGAAACTAGCTTCAGGCACTTACCAACCAGAGCAAGGCAGTAAGTAATTATTTAACAGATGGTGATAAACGGGCCGTTTGTGAGCCATGGATTTCTCCAGATCAGGGTAGCAATTATTTCTGTATATGAGGTCTGTTAAAATTCAGCAGCTGGTGGCAAGCGATGATGTTCCTCCATGTTCTAGGACTAGACAGAACAGAGGCATCGTAATCCAAGTTGATTATAATTATGACCACCCCACAATTTCCAAAACACTTTTTCAGATCGTGGAAAACAATCTTGCGCATCAGAAATAGAAAGCTTTGTTTTGAAAGCATTTGAATTTCGAATCAGTACTGGCTAAAGTAGTAAATGACCCACTGCTTCTCTTGGATTGGTGATTTGTTTTGGACTTTACAGCATATGAGATTGTGTGCAATACTGTACATCACCGTCCTGTTGTTCCCCTAATTTACACCGACTCAACAGTATTGCTCTTGGACATGGTCAGTGGGTTTAGACAAAAAAGTTCTAGTGAAAAAAGTTCTATTTTATTTGTTTATTTATTTATTTATTTATTTTAGCCCCTGTAAAAATACACATGTACACATTGTCAAATCATTACTTAAACTTGTTAATTATCATCATGACAAATGCAAAAATCTGAAAAATTTCAGCTTGATGAAAAATCAAGACGTTTCAAAATCAAGTGATGCTGAAACTGTGGTCACAGTGCTCTGATTCTGTGGCTCGCTTGTTCCTGGCTCTCTGCCCACACACATACGTATATATAGATGTAGACATCTGCAATGTAACCCACTACTTGATTAAAAATCAGAGCTTTACTGCTTTGTGTGTCTGATCATATAAAGTGAAGTGGTGTATTTTGAATGAAAGTATAAACTGTAAAATAGGGATGAGGCTGTAAGGAGAAAAGTAGTGAGGATGAGGAATGTGTGCGGGTGTTCAAGGATAAGCAGTGAGGAGAGGATAAAAGTTGGGTGAGGACGAGGATGATGTAAATTGAGGACTAAGGGTTATAATAAGGGTTGTTTGAAACTGAGGATCGTGTGAGGGTAAGCAAATATGTAGATGAGGGTTAGTTACAGTAAGTATGAGGATTGTGTGAGGAGAAGACGTACAGATCATGAGAAGATAAGGATTATGGAAATGTGAGGATTGTGTAAAGATGACGGCCAAAGCATATTATGATGTTAAAAAGTGTCCCACCTACAGTAGGTAAAAAAAAAAAAAAGAAGAAGCTAACTTTCAGACATCATATAACACCATTTTTCATAATAATAATTAATGCTTCTTATCTGTAAACATTTACAGTATATATTTATCAGTTTAAAAGGGACACATTTGTAAAATATAATTTCATGCCATTTTACAGTATGTAGTGTCCATAACTTTTTTGAATTCAATATTTTCAATAATGTTAATTGTTAATCTAATAAAACTTGGCCAATTTAGATTTCACATGGAAAGACATAAACCTGAAAAAGTGTTCTATTCTAAAATGCTAAATTGTTAAAATATTGGAATATGAATTTGATATTGTTATGGACACTCCAGTCTCCAGTTTTTTTTTTTTTGGGGGGGGGATTTTATCCTTAATTTGGCCAGGGATGCTCTAATTTAAACAACTATTTTTATAGGTTATATGCTTCTAGATGCTTACACCAATCTTAGTATCAAAACTCATAATGAAATATGAATAATTTGTATTTGAAATTATTACTGTTTAAAGCAAGTCAGTATAACACTGAAAAATGATCATTTTTGGAGCAAATATAAAATCATCTCTCCAAAACGGCTGAAGTTGGCAACTTGAAATTTTTAGAGAAGCAAGATTGGTGACCTGCATGTTGGAGAAACTTCAGAAGTAGCTTTTTTGGCACACAGACAGTTTCTGTATTATACACACTATATTGCCAAAAATATTCACTTAAAGATGCCTTCAACTTTCTGTAGAATCAATAGCTACAGACCTCCAAACTTCATGTGGCCTTCAGATTAGCTCGGGATCAGGGCGTAGAGAGCTTCATGGTATGGGTTCCCATGGCCGAGCAGCTGCGTTCAAGCCTTACATCACCAAGTGCAATGCAAAGCACCGGATGCAGTGGTGTAAAGCGTGCCACTACTGGACCCAGGCACAGTGGAGACTTGTTCTGGGAATCCGATGGACGAGTCTGGGTTTGGCGGTTGCCAGGAGAACAGGACTTGTCTGACTGCATTGCGAGTTTGGTGTGGAAGAACTTGGCCGTCCTGACCTCACCCCGATAGAACACCTTTGGGATGAATTAGAGCGGAGACTGCGAGCTGGGCCTTCTCGTCCAACATCGGTGTCCGACCTCACAAATGCGCTTCTGGAAAAATGATCAGACATTCCCATAAACACACTCCTAAAGCTTGTGGAAAGCCTTCCAGCTGTTATAGCTGCAAAAGGGGGCGGGGCGAACATCATATGAAACCCTTTGGATTAAGAATGGGAGGTTACCGAAATTCATAGGCATGTGAAGGCAGGCGAGCGAATACTTTTTGGCAATATAGTCTACAGTATATATGAAACCATGAAAAATAAAACCAGCCAGCCGATGATGATTGTGCAAAAATGTTTGAGGGTGCGAGCAATAAGGAATGTGCGAGTGTGTGAGTATGAGGAGTGTGTGAGGATGACCATTCCGTGAAAATTATGTAGAGATGAGGACGGGGCGAGGATGAGGGTTGATTATGAAAACAAAGGATGTGTAAAGATGACGGTTGCTCGGGTATTGGTAACGTTTGAGGCTGAGGATTGTGCATGGTCGAGGTTGTGTGAGGGTTGTGTGCGGAGGCGCCGACTGTATGAAGGTAAGGATTGTGCCAGGATTCGGCTTGTGCTCAGGTGAGGAATGTGTGAGAATGAGGATTGTGGAAAGCTGAAGGTTGTTTGAGGATAAGGAGTGCGAGAACAAGGGTTGTGTAGGGGTGAGGGAGTGCAGAGATGAGACTTGTGAATGTGTGATGAAGCTCGCCAGATAATAATGATGGTGGTGTGTGAGAATAACATGAACATTTTTGTAAAGATGAACGTGTAGATGTGTATACTGTGCTCGTGCCTGATGAAGAGAGTTGGTTAGAGAGAGATCATATGAAAACTGGAAGTGCATGTCTGGTGTACTCTGACGTACACACTATAGGGGCAAAGCAGCGCTGCCATCGAGGCTTCTGTTTATGAAAATGCAGAATTAAGCAGCATAGGCGGCGAGGACTGTCATGCTTATGAAGATGAATACGAATTTAATATACACACATAAATCTTGTCGTACTCAGTGCCAACTTCGCACGTAATCACTTCCCAGAATAACTGAAGTGTGTTGTGTGTGTGTTGTGTGTGTGTTGTGTGTGTGTTGTGTGTGTGTGTGTGTGTGTGTGTGTGTGTGTGTGTGTCTGTAGGTGCTGAAGTTTGCCCCAGGACCAAATTTCTACAAGAAATCCAGAGCACACTGGACTCTCGAGGAAATCAACCTGCAGCATCACGAGCGATGCGAGTGTGTGTGTCACACACGGCCACCTCGATGAGAGACGCGCGTACAGATAATACATACACATATATGCAAGCAACTCACACACACACACACACACACACACACACACACACACACACACACACACACACACACACACACACACATCCACTCAGTATTTCAAACAGTAACTGGTGTAACTAATGGACCTTTTCTTTTGTAGTTTTTATGCATCTTCACACACACACGCACAAACACACACACTCTATTTAATTCTGTTTTATGTTTATTCTTCTTGCAAACAAAAAATGGGACCAAACTGCTCTAAGACTATTCTATTTTTCACACACACACACACACACACACACACACACACACACACACACACACACACGCATGCATACATTCCAGTCATCACGCTGGTTCAGAAAGATGAAAGTACGAGCCAGAGTAGGGTGTTTTTCAGTCGTTATCAAAAACAGTACATTCCCTTCATACCAGCCTTTCCTCACACACATGCGCGCGCACACACACACATGCACACACAATGCTGAAAGTATGATTAGTGTAAGAGTGCTGGTGCCACAGCCACACCCAGTTTCAATTATTTCCTGTTTTTTATTATTATTATTATTATTATTATTTGTCTTAAAACACAAATAAACAGATTCTCAAGGTTCAGCATTCACTTGTGTGTCTGGTTCCTGCCTGCGCGAGATGCTGCACACACGGGGATATTTTGAACACGCAGTCGTGGGGGATGAAAAGCCTGACCCCTCGTTCTGACCCCAGATTCCCCGGCTATGCGAAAGCAGCGTATTTATCAGACAAACAGCGTCTTTCTTCCTCGCTTCTCCATGAATTATTTATGAATTCTTCGTTCTTAACCCAGCGCTATGCTGCGTGACTATAGAAACGCTGAAACATGATGTGCTAATAATGTGCTGATTGATGAAAAACGCAATATCGGGATCTACGCTTGGCCGTGAGCCGTCATGTAAAATTCATGACTTTGACGGAAGGACGCCCTGGATGTTTAACTCTTTACGAGCCGCGTGGATGAAACGAAACTAAAGACAATACACAAAAGTGCAAAGCCTACAGTATGTCTCGTCAAAGGGTGCAAGTCCGATCTGATTATGCCAAACATAATGGGCTTTATGAAAATCGACTAGTTCGTCCCAACACCAAGTCCAATAAAGGCACCTTAAGGACAATCAAGCAGTCAAATGGAACCAAGAACATCCGAGAATCTTCTAGAATATATTCTTTCTCCATACTCTTGACTCCCGTTGCCTGATTGCGCAGCTTTCTCAAGTAAGTGTTAAGGCAAGTACGCGTCTTTTGTAGCTGTGCTGATTGCGTCTTTGGCTCTAGCAGCTTATCTGCTGAAGGAAGAAAGGAAGGGAAGGTGGATGGATGGATGGATGGTGAGAGAGAGATGAAATGTAGGACTTTAGCTCGCACCAGATCAAAGCACAAGTCCTTGTCTTGAGGTGTCATAATGACATCATGACGATTGACCAATCAGCAACCTTTTAGTTTTATTGTTAAACCTGCACGTCCTGTCGTCTTTTTTTCCCCTCCATAACGAACCAAGGAAGCGCCTAAACGTTCTGTCCATCGTTCTGTCCGTATCCTTCTAGCTGTCTGTTTCCGAGCTCTACAGGTTTCGAACTCCGTTGTAAGAGAGTATACGGTACAGTACGTGCGTGTTGCTGCCTTGGCATCATTGTTGCATCAGCTGCAGAAGCAGAAGGTCCAGGACGGAGTGATGAAGATCAGTGAAGAGAAGACAGGATGTGGGCAAACGGCTCGGAACGTTGTCGAGACCTGACAGCTTACAAAACGTGTTTATCTTTTCCCACAGAAACGGCTTTTTTCGGCAAGAGAGACAGACAGATGGGGAGACTGTGAGACAGGAAGTAATGACTTCACCCTGAAGAGGATGAGTGAGTCATCATCGTAAAGAGAGTGCCCACTTTCGTTTATTATATCTGTCCATCCTTAACATCCCTCCTGTCTCTGTCTGCCTGCAGGGGTGGCGAAGCTTCTGCATATAAACTTCTACAAGCAGCTGAAAATCAACAGTTTTCTTTGGTACTTTGGATTTTTCACCATTTCTCTCGAGCGCGTGCACTAGCTAACTCGCTCCATTACAGATATCAATGAGGAAGCAAGAAGGTTAACATGTGCTTCCTCAGAGATACATGAAACCATCTAAGCACTTTTTTTTTTTTTTTTCCTCTTTTCAAAACTGCTGCTCAAGTCCAGTTGCTATGAATCACTCAGAATTCACAAATGGTGGAGAGCCGTAGGAGGATGTACAGTATGGTAAGATCATGTCCAACCACAGAGAGAGAGAAAGAGTGTTGTGGTGACTCCTAGTGATTTTGAAGCTTGCCAGTATTTTATTTTATTTTTTGCCATGCATGTGACCTTTTTGTTTTGGTTATCATAAAAAAAGCAGTTTTACAGAATCCAAAGAAAATTAGGTCATGTGTGAGAAAATATGTAGAAATCAAAATGATCAGATTGCCCCTGACGAGCAAGCTGAGACTGACTGTGGCAAGGAAAAAGTCCTTGAGATGGCAAAAGGAAGAAACCTTGAGAGAAACCAGATGCAAAAAGGGAACCCATTTGTAATTTTGTGATTTCAAGTGGCCTTGGTCATCAATGGCTGTCGGTAGAAACCCACAGAGCCCTACGGCAGGGGGAACAGGAAGTACGAAAAAAAAGAAATGCAAACCCATAAAATAATTTTTTTTAAAAAGAGTCCCTTGGAACAGTCCAAAAGCATGCCGTGTCCAGTTGTCTGCCATGACACTCGCTACAAATGTCTACGGCAATAAGTGCCAGGGTTGAGACAACCTTATCGTATGTTACTCTGTAGGGATCCATAGACCTTCATAGTACAGTGTAGAGCTAATTGTAAGAAATTGTAATCGTCTGTGGCCTTATTGTACCAACTGGTACAGAAGAACACAACCCATTTAGCGCTTTCAGATTCCTAGCCCCAGATGGCAAGCCTTCTTTATTATTAAATAAGGGGAAAAAAAAAACACTCAGGCTCAGACAGGTTAAGGCTCCAGATTGCTGATCGAGTCAAAGGTTCGAGCCACACCACTGTTGGGCCCTTTGGCAAGGCCCTTAACTCTCTGCCCATACATGCATCACTTGGGGACGCAGGACCCAAAGTGGCCAGTAGAAGGGCAGATGAAGAACGGGATGAGTGAAAAGCTACCCGTTTGAGCCGTGGAAAATAATCAACTAAATTTTCAATTTAGTGGAAAATAATCAACTAAATTTTCACTCGGTCCTCTCCTTCCACTCATTTCATTACAATAAACCATTTAATTAACCTATAAGAAGAAGTTTAAAATGGATTAACTGCTACTAAACTGTGATCAAAGGAAATCTGCACGAGCTTTAAACATTCGCTAAATTTCTCACGGTCACGTTTTTAATTATGGTGCAGGCTAATTTTCATTCCTAATATTCACGCTCTTCATACTATCTTTAGGGAACGAATTACCAAAAACAGAAATCTTCAAGCATGTGTGTGTGTGTGTGTGTGTGTGTGTGTGTGTGTGTGTGTGAAAATACATAACTGAACAATCTGTCCTTATCAGAAACTGAACGAATAAGGACATAAATAACTAACATTTCAGTAACTATGGTAACGGCAGCTTAGTGATGCATCAGCTCATCTATTCTATTTATAAAAAAAATTCTCTTTTCGTATCATCGGTGATTATCATGTTTTTTTGTTTTTTTTTCTTTCTTCCAGTGGACAGGTTTTGGATAGACGTCTTCGTCTCAAAGCTGCATGGTGTCTAATTTCGCTAGTTGGTTCTAATGCGATCCCACACGGACTCACAGAGCAGATTCGTCAGGATTACTGAAACTGTAGGTGCTTCGTGAAAACTGAGAGCACACACGCGATTAAAGACTGAAATCATCAGTGGATGGATGCACAACATTCAGAACTGTTAGGATTTTTTTTTTTTTTGCAATATTTTTGATTAGATTGACCAAACACATGTCTATTAGGAGAGTCTGAAGGCCACAGATCACTGCTCACATCCACAGTATATTTTAATTGTCTTCAGCTGACTTCAATTAACTTCAAATGAAAGAAAGTTTCCTGAAGGGGAACTAAAACGTTTCACCCATCATTCCAAGCTTACATTTCCGTCCTCATGACAACAATCAAAGCACAAAATCTCTCTTTCCTTCGCTCTATTTCTGACTCTTGTACTGCAATCTCTCTTCTCGATCTCTTCTCTTATTGTTTCTCCGCTTCTCTTTCTCTCTATTTCTCTCACTACATTACAATTTCAACAAGACCAATACCGTAGAATCTCAACTGCGAACCCACACACGTTCCTCCTTTTCCTGTTTCCTGTTTTGAAACTTGGTTTCCAGTCAGGTGAATATCTTGAGTGTGTATCTGAGAGAGAGAGAGAGTGAGAGACAGAAGCAGAGGGGAAATTAACTTTGGAACAGCTTGTCCTAAAAACATGGTGGTAATGGTGTTATGACGGTTCTTTTTCACAACACAAACACACCATTTTCAGTGTGAAACAAATATATTAAATTTCACTAATTAAGATTTCCTCTTCTTCTATGACGACTTCTACGTACAGTGTGTTTTGCAGTGCCTGTACTTTACCCCCTATGCAGCTCTTGGAAAGACATTTGAGAGCGAGCGTCAGTGTCAGAAACAAATGATATTACAAATGTAAGATCCGTTGTAACCAGGAATGCACCTGCTTTCAATAAAATGTGGATACAATTCTTTAAAAATGTTAAGGACAGATGTAGATCTGCTCACCTCAACTCCTCATCACCTTTTGTATGATGAATAGGATATCACAAGCAATGTCATGCTCAAAGCTGGGAAATCCACACTAGGTTAACTCCACTGTGATATAAAATGTGAAGTGGAACCTTAATGGACTGCAGCACGAGCGATTCTCAGTCCGGGTCCTTAAACGTTCATGGCGGATTTCAGTCCCAGAAATTCCATTAAATAAGGCCCATGAGCTCATGGTCTTGATGTCAAGTCCCTGAAGAAGAGCTAGTGGCTTTAGAATGGACCAGTGCACCAGATCCAGCCAGTGTGCTCCCCAAGTCGAACACCTTTGTGGACCTAATGGAATACAAATTCTGTGTGCTAGAGACTCTGGAAATTCCTCATGCTACAGTATGTTGCACTCCTCAGTGGGTGACTTTTTTGGGGGAGCTACACACGTGGACAAAATTGTTGGTACCCTTCGGTCAATGAAAGAAAAACTCACAATGGTCACAGAAATAACTTTAATCTGACAAAAGTAATAATAAATAAGAATTCTATGAATGTTAACCAATGAAAGTCAGACATTGCTTTTCAACCATGCTTCAACGGAATTATAAAAGAAAATGAACTCATGGAACAGGCCTGGACAAAAATGATGGTACCCCTAACTTAATAGTTTGTTGCACAACCTTTTGAGGCAGTCACTGCAATCATACGATTCCTGTAACTGTCAATGAGACTTCTGCACCTCTCTGCAGGTATTTTGGCCCACTCCTCATGAGCAAGCTGCTCCAGTTGTTTCCGGTTTGAAGGGTGCCTTTTCCAGACAGCATGTTTCAGCTCCTTCCAAAGATGCTCAATAGGATTGAGGTCAGGGCTCATAGAAGGCCACTTTTAGAATAGTCCAATGTTTTCCTCTTAGCCATTCTTGGGTGTTTTTAGCTGTGTGTTTTGGGTCATTGTCCTGTTGTAAGACCCATGACCTGCGACTGAGACCCAGCTTTCTGACACTGGCCAGCACATTTCTCTCTAGAATCCCTTGATAGTCTTGAGATTTCATTGTACCCTGCACAGATTCAAGACACCCTGTGCCAGATGCAGCAAAGCAGCCCCAGAACATAACAGAGCCTCCTCCATGTTTCACAGTAGGGACAGTGTTCTTTTCTTCATATGCTTCATTTTTCCATCTGTGAACATAGAGCTGATGTGCCTTGGCAAAAAGTTCCATTTTTGTCTCATCTGTCCATAGGACATTCTCCCAGAAGCTTTGTGGCTTGTCAACATGTAGTTTGGCATATTCCAGTCTGGCTTTTTTCTGATTTGTTTTCAACAATGGTGTCCTCCTTGGTCGTCTCCCATGTAGTCCACTTTGGCTCAAACAACGACGGATGGTGCGATCTGACACTGATGCTCCTTGAGCATGAAGTTCACCTTGGATCTCTTTAGAAATCTTTCTGGGCTCTTTTGTTACCATTCGGATTATCCGTCTCTTTGATTTGTCATGAATTCTCCTCGTGCGGCCACGTCCAGGGAGGTTGGCTACAGTCCCATGGATCTTAAATTTCTGAATAATATGTGCAGCTGTAGTCACAGGAACATCTAGCTGCTTGGAAATGGTCTTATAGCCTTTACCTTTAACATGCTTGTCTATAATTTTCTTTCGAATCTCCTGAGACAACTCTTTCCTTCGCTTCCTCTGGTCCATGTTGAGTGTGGTACATACCATGTCACCAAACAACACGGTGACGACCTGGAGCCCTATATATAGGCCCACTGACTGATTACAAGATTGTAGACACCTGCGATGCTAATTAGTGGACACACCTTGAATTAACATGTCCCTTTGGTCACATTATTTTCAGTATTTTCTAGGGGTACCATCATTTTTGTCCAGGCCTGTTCCATGAGGTTATTTTTTAAAATAATTCTGTTGAAGCATGGTTGAAAAGCAATGTCTGACTTTCATTGGTTAACATTCATAGATTTTTTTAAAATTATTACTTTTGTCAGATTAAAGTTATCTATGTGACCATTGTGAGTTTTTCTTTCATTGACCGAAGGGTACCAACAATTTTGTCCACGTGTGTAAATCTTCCAATCCAGTAGAGGAAATACAGGGGGCTGCTAGGATCACTTATTAAAAGCAGCAGCAGAAACCAGCATTCAGTTCTCCACAGTGCAATGTGGAAAGAAGTATTGTTAGAAGAGAAGAGACATGTAACAAATGGCTAAGAGCCACCGTATCCTGCCCTAGCATGCTGTGGTGTTGTCATGACTTGGCATTAATGAAGAGGTCTACCTGCAGCTCACCAAACATTTCCTAGGCAGACGCCTCTTATCTGGATATACATCCATCTGCTGCGCCGTTGTTCAGTTCCATCATATGAATTTATCTTCCGTGTGGCGAATTATGGATGGACCCACCTGGGACAGTCCCATGCACACAAACTTGTGCCACGTTTCTGGTCGTTGTATGAGCAAATCGGCACGTAGGCAGAATCAGCGGATCAAATGGACCACCTTCAAATTCGGCCAACTGACGATGTGTGGAAACCGTACCTGAGGGATGCTCTGCATCATTTCGCAATGTAGCACACAGGTCTCGTAAATTACCATGAGGACGCACGTGTGAGTCTTGTTTGGGGGGAAAAGTTGCTGCACTGCCATGACTATGCCTAGTTTCACCAGAAGTCAGTGCCACATTGTGGAATGGCTGACTCCGACTGGGAAGCATAGAAACTGTGCCAGATGTTGGGGTTGCAGATTAGCTGCCATTCTCAGTGAATCTAGCCTGATGGTGATGAGCTAGAATTAGCAGGCATTCATAGCTAATCTTGCCTTGATGAACTGCGTGGCTTGATAAACAGAGGGAGCTCGTTTTCCATTTCATCACGGGTGGAAAGAGCGTGGATGTGTCCTGAATCATCTGCTCTGAGGATTCTTTTGTAGGATTGAACGATATCTTCCACAATGATACAACAAAACGGAGATTCCTTTGGTAATAGATTGACACTTTTAAAATCTACCATGTGTGATGGAAGCTCAATGCAGTTAATGGTCTGTCACCTTCCTACTTGTGTGAGACAATAAGCTTTTTATCAACAAAGTAGGGCTTTACCTTCTGCCAGCCAAAACCTGCTAGTGGTCCCTTGGTCAAGGTGCAAACAATGGGGTGATCGCTCCTTGGCAGTGGCTGGTCCTAAACCCTGGAACAACATTCCACCTGAATTACGCAACATTAAGGACCTCACTCTGTTTAAAGCAAAACTAAAGACTCGCTTATTTAGAATGGCTTTTAATATTTTATCATTTTGTTTTATTTATTATTATTATTTTTATTATTATTTCATTTTCATTTATTAATTTACAATTATGTGTTTTATTTAGTTTTTGTATTATTATCATTTTTTCTATTTTATTGCCACTTTATTCTAATTTTTAGCACTGTGAAGCAATTTGGTTCAAATTAGGTTGCTGTAAGGTGCTCTATAAATAAATGTTGATTGATTGATTGATTGATTGATTGATATTGCTAAGATCTCAAAAGAGCATCAGCAAATTTGTCACTTGGCTAGCATGGTTAAAAGTTAAGGCTGGAGTGGAAGACAGAGGTTAATTCATTATCAAACTTGCAGGGATATTCTCAGACTGAGCCACAGACATTGCATCCTCATACTCTTGAAAAGGAACAAGACGCATGACTTTGTTGTTGACCATTTTATGGTTGACATTGGCTTAATTAATATACACTGCCTGGCCAAAAAAGTTGCAGATTTCATTCAGCTGCCTCTGGCTTCAATTGGAAGATGTTGGCCAGTTCATATGTGAAAATGATTCCTCATGCTCCCAGAGCCTGTGCCATCAGGGAAGAAAAGCTCCATGGATATGATAACCTGGTCATTCAGTACATTCAGGTTGTCAGCTGACTTCATTCTATTGCCTCATATAATGAATATGAGGCAATAGAATGAAGTCAGCTGACAACCTTATTGCCTCATGAGGCTAGACCTGAGCAACTGAAGCAACCCCAGATCATAACACTGTCTTCAGAGGCTTGTACAGTGGACACTATTCATGATTGGTGCGTCACTGCAAGCGCTTCCCTTCTTACCCTGACACACCCATCGCTCTGGAATAGACTCAATCTGGACTCATCAGACGCCTGACTTTTTTTCCATTGCTGCAAAATCCTGTCTTTAAGCTACCGAGGAAACTGAAGCCCCCATTGTTATTTGACCACATTTGTTCAGTGATATTCACAGTTCGAGACTACCCTTCAATAAGTTTTTTTTTATTTTTTATTTTTTTCAGTTGGACTGTGAATGACTTTGTTCATTTCAAATCTCCTACCCCTAACCCTTTGAAATGGTGACTTTTTGTTCTTTTAGCCAGACAGTATAGACTGTATTTTTCAGTTTTACAGTTGCGTCGAGAAGAAAACCTACATCAATATAATCAGATGTTCTGTCTCTATTACTTTTGAATCCATTTCTGCCTTTTTAAAAAAAAGGAAAAAAAACAGTACAGACCAAAAGTTTGGACCCCCTTCTCATTCAGCGAGTTTTCTTTCTTGTGTTCTTTAGCCCAAACGCGTCTCTTCTGCTTGTTGCCTGTCCTTAGCAGTGGTTTCCTAGCAGATCTTCTAGCATGAAGGCCTGATTCACACAGTCTCCTCTTAACAGTTGTTCTAGAGACGTGTCTGCTGCTAGAACTCTGTGTGCCATTGACCTGCTCTCTGATCTGAGCTGCTGTTAACCTGCGATTTCTGAGGCTGGTGACTCGGATGAACTTCTCCTCCGCAGCAGAGGCGACTCTCGGTCTTCCTTTCCTGGGCCGGTCCGCATGTCAGCCAGTTTCTTTGTAGCGTTTGATGATTTTTGTGACTGCACTTGGGGACACTTTCAAAGTTTTCCCGATTTTTCGGACTGACTGACCTTCATTTCTTAAAGTAATGATGGCCGCTCGTTTTTCTTTACTTAGCTGCTTTTTTCTTGCCATAATACAAATTCAAACTCTTTGAATGAGAAGCTGTGTCCAGACTTTTCGTCTGTACTGTATATTTTTCAGGTATTATGGGATGTATTGTGCAATGCCGATCCTAGCTCTGAGGGAATCTGGAAGAGCACATCATCTAGATATCTTTGGTATACTAGAGATGTTTAGGTTTTTAATATCCTCCGTGACATCCATATTGCTCTTTGACTGAGTAATTTGTATATCATAGCATTTGCAACGCAGCCAGTTACCCAGTGACATTTGCACAGGATGACAGTTATACAGTCTGATATTGTGTGGTGAATAAAAGCGTGGGTCATCTGCTGCATTTTGAGTATGATAAAGTGGTTTTGGCAGAAAGACCAACGGGTGAATCATTATTATTATAGTACAGACGCACAGTCACGGGGGCACGGAGCAGCGATCTGAGTGTTACAAAACAAAGCAAAAAAAAAAATCAACATGACGGTCTCACCCGGAGAATTACTGCTGCGTTTGGTTAGCAGATGGTGATGTATGTAATTACGCTGAAATTTAGTCTGGTTAGAGATTCTTCCTGGTAATTTCTGAGGGGAAACATTCGAGGGAAAGCTTAATAGGTCTAATAGTTCTGTTTTGTTTCCAGCGTTCCTGCGTCTCCTGTATATAAAAGCCGTAATTGTTATGTTCTAGCAGTTTAAATTGATCAGCCACTTTCCTGTCACAATGAATAATCTTTCACATTGCACCGTTTCCTGTTCATACAGCTTTGAGTAATGTAGTGTTAGATTTGATATGATGCAGGAAGGATAGTCTGATTGTAATATCATGAATAAATTCATTTCTTTGTTGTTTCCTTGTAACGAGCTCCCACTGAGGACAGTATGGCGAGGAAGTAATATCGCCCACACTGACGACGTGAAAGAGACGCTCCAGAGCCATCAACATTCCGTGATTGCCTGATGTGCTCAATAATTTGTTTTCCTCATGTTTTTTTCTTCTTCTTTTCTCGTATACATAGCGCTTAGATTCGCAGCCATCGCGAGAAATTCCTACAGTGGGGAAAAACGTTTCACTGGAAATTGTTCCTTCTAATTTCTGAATGTTTAATAATACAGAAAAGTATGGTGGATGTGAAGGATAAACCGTCTTGACAGAAGAGTCAACTTTTGTTATTAAGTTAACTTCGGTCTGCTAATACAAGTCCTAAAGTTTATTTTAATTTCTTGGGCAGCAGTGTGTATACGCACGGTGTACAGGAGCAAGGCTATTAGTGCAGGTACATTTCCCCAGTATGAGCAAATTAGCTTCTAAACCTTGCACTGTTTAATATTCCTATTATGTATCGTATATATGTAAGAGTATTTATGTATATATGTATATTCTATTCTATTCTATTATTTCTCACCGGGTGATTGGAACACAATTAACACGAGGTCACTGACTGCAAATGAACCAATTCTCTCTGGGTAGGATTTAAGGGGGGGGGGGAAACACATTGGATTTATTCTTTCTGGGTTCTGTGAAATGAATGCAAATGAACCAAGGCCTTTATTTGTCTTCGGTATGCAGCGTGTTCAGGTGGGTGTTAAATAACCCAGCTTGAATATATGGTTCTTAATCATAGTGACATGACAAAAAAGGGGGGGAAAAAAAACATTCATGTCTAAAGTTTTGACATTTTTCTTATTGAAAGTCATAAACGATCATGACTTTGAACTGAAAGCTGGAGTCAAATTTAACCCTTTGTAAGGGCGATTTCTAGACGCCCCAGGCAGGTTTATATCATTTGCTAAAAACTAATTAAAATACAGACCTCCCCAAACCCCCACCACATCCAAGCCTGAACTGATATTCAGTTCAATTCAGTTATATAGCGCTTTTAACAATGGTCGCAAAGCATTATGGAAATAAGTTTGGAAAGTGTGAGGAAATACAGTCTATGTATAAATCGTAATTATCAGATTGTTCCTGGTGAGCAAGCCGGCGGAAAACTATGGCAAGGAACAACTCCCTGAGATGAGAATAGGAAGAAACCTTGACTTAACAGGTTAATTATCTTAACTTAACTTAATTATCCTCATTTGGGTGATATCAGATAGCAGGGATTGATCTGCAGTCATGCTTTGTGTTACGGGGCTGGAAGATCAGTATAACAGGAAAGGAGTTTAAGTTAATATGGAGTCCACCTTCGTTAATGGAAGCTCAGGTAAAAAACAAACAAACAAAAAAAACACAATATCTGCTGAAGAAGATGAATAGGAGGACGTTTCTGATATGGGTCCTGTTGAACATGGTGGCGTTGTGCGCTCTCTAACTGAGAAGTTCCATTGTGTACAAAAACACCCCTCATGTTGCTATTATTGAGTGAGATAAGGTGAATAGGTACTGGAAACAAATCATAACCACATTCTGCTGATGCAACCTCCTTTTTCAAAGCCAATCAATTCGTCCAGGTTTAAAAACTACAAACCATGAAAAAGTGAATACGGCTCAGACTAAAATACCCAGATCAGCCATACCGTTATGGTCACCCACCTAATATTAAATAGGGGAGGGGGTGGGGGTCTTTGCCACCATCATCCTCAGGCGATATTTCCTCACACTTATTGAACTAATTTCCTTAACGTTTTGATTCTGTAAATGATTATTTGTAACAGTGACCACTGTTAAAAGCGCTATACTGTATAAATAAAACTGAATTGAATAATGCCCATGATCCTGTCACCAGTTTTCCTTCCTTTGAGCCCTTTTGCCAGGTCCTGACCCTCTGCTGATTTGGAGATCCCCTGACCCAGGTATTTTTGCTCTTGTCAGGCTACAGTAGGTACAGTTACAATATTTAGTTACGATGGCAGACTGTTTTTCAGCGCTTTCGCTTTTTATGAGGTCTGAGGATGTACCTGGTGCCGAAACAACTCACGGAAGAGCATGAAAAGAAGCGCTTGGAATATCTGCGAACACAATTTGGACCAATACTTTTTTCTTACTTTTTTACTTTTTTTTTTTTTTTTAAGTTTCTTGAAGGGAACCTACTGGTGATGAGACACGGATTCCACCGAGAAAATGTTCAAAAGTCAACCATCCGCTGGAAAATTCATCAATGCATATACTGGGATTCTAAAGGGCCAGTATGTGAACATTATCAGAAAAAAGGGGTATTTCTTATATATTTAAAGAGCTGAAGCCAACTGTAAACCGTGGATTAATCTTGTGTGTCGATGCACGTCCGCACACTTCTTCCCACATTGTCGACACACTGCAAAAAACTTTTTTTTGGGTTTTTGGGGTGTTAAAGCGTCCTCCTCCCTAACGTTCCTGCAGCCCTACGAGGACGAAGATTCACTTCTGACGAAGAGCTGAGGACAGCAGTGCATTCTAGGCTTACAGCTCAGAATAAAAGCTGAAAATGACAAATTTTTCTTTTCTAAAAATTAATTAAAACAAATTGTAAAGCCAGACTAGTGTATGAGTAAGCAAAGGACTTTTTTCCCCTGAAGTTG